>CM069301.1:42191675-42454175 GCA_035609425.1 Epinephelus awoara | reverse complement strand
GCATGAACAAACTCACTCACTCCCTGCTTTTCACGTCCAGTCCGGGGTGTCCAGGGGGTGTTTATAAATTGATGATAATGTCCGGTTTTCTTTTCCGAACCCGATAGTCATTCTGTTTTGTTACGTCCGAAACCGAATCGAGCCTGACATTATTTAATGACTAAAGCACTGAGTTTGTGTCACATGGTTGGTTGGTTACAGGCTATTTAACAGGCTGGGCGTGCATCGTGGGTGCTCTGCGGAGACGGAGACCTCCATGTTTGAGATGGGAGCGGGCAGCGGGAGGTCCGAGGCTTCTAGCAAGTGGAGAGGAAGAAATATAGCCCAACATAATAAGATAAAATAGGAAAAACCTGTCTCCCTCTTTTATTTTATTTTCAGCGTTTAATCAAGGCAGAGGCAGGCGGCGGAGAGGTAGAAACAAACAGCCAGTGTGTGTGTGTGTGTGTGTTATGTTCAGGTGTTGTCATGTAAATAACAGTGCCCAAATGAGTGCAACAGAGTGTGAGGAAATTATCAGTAAACGAGGAAAGGTCAGTTCGCCAGTTTTATAATTAACCAGTATATTTATTTATTTGACTGTTTTTCATGGTTATGTTGACCTCCTTTCCGCTGTGTTCATTTGTTCATTACTGAGGAAAGGTAACATTTAAAATAAAACTGTTTTAATTTGACATTTTTTTCTCCTGGTTCTTATTTCAAATAGGTTTTAAAAAATTCAGTAATTATCAATATCGACTGATATGATTATATCGTGATACATTTTTCAGCCATATCGCCCAGCCCTAGACTTGACAACACCCCTTACATTGCGCAGCGGATGTTATTCTCTGCGAAAATGCAGCTGATTGTGCTGGCATTGTTTGGCACTCTGCTTGGCCAGATCCTGTGGAGGACCCACCAGATGCTAAGGCGTAGACGTAGGCAAAGAGAGCAAAATGCCCATTCTGACAACCGAGATGTCATGTTAATACATGCAGTAAGCTTAACACACTCACACACATAGCCTACACATTAATAATTACCGTAGCATACTCTTCTGTCTGTTCTGCACCACATCGTTAAAGCGACATAAACATCAAATTAATGAGATTAAAACATTGCAGTAAGAGGTGGCGCATGGTGGGTTTAAGATATAATTATGGGATAAAATGTTGACATCAAGGCCATTATTATTATTTTGACTGTTATTTATTTATTTAGTCTTATTTTTTGACTTATTTCAGTACACAAATGGTCTAAAAGGGAAACAGTTTCTGTTCCTTCTTCAAAGATGGCTAATGCAAGAGCATCATTCCTGACCGCATCACTCTCATGGCAGTAACGGTAAAGATTATTATTATTAAGATCATTTAATATTTCCATTACATGCATTTAAGTAAGTCAATTAATATGCTGGCATATATAACACTACGTTGGATATCTAAAGGAAAGTTAAAGATTATTAATTAGTGAATAAAAGGGGTAGGATTAAATAAGTTAACTACTGTTTTGTAATGTTTGACATGTTCGAAATAAAGACATCAATCAAAAGAAATGACAGAGCAAACTACTCACCTGTATCCATCAGCTGCAGTATTTTTAGCCCCAGTAAAGAGGTAATCATTTTCCATTCTTAACTTAATGAATTGGAACGTTTGTTCCGTGGTCCCCATTTCCAATAAATTCTGTTGTTAGTAAATAATTCCAGGTCAAAGCTTGATGTGAATTTCCTCACCACAGACACATTAACAAAGCTCCCTAACATGTATCATCATGACGCTATGATAAGAACAGGACTATGATATGAGATTACATTTATAAAACATTTATCTTACATTGACAGGGCTTGACGCTAACTTTTTCCCTTAAGAGCACATGTGCTCCTAAGTTGAAAAAGTAAGGAGCACACAAAGAACTTTAGGGGCACAATGTAAATTGATCAAATAATGTGTTTTCCGTAATAAGCGTGATGCAAATAGATATTTACAAGCAAAATTATGTAATGAATTTGTATACAAAATGTACAGAAAGGTAAAATCATCAAGTTTTGAAAAAGTATTGCAATTTAATTTTGTCTTTAATGTTATTACCTTATATATATTATCTTTGCAATATGATTATCTTATATAATGTTATTACTATCCTAAAACATTCTCCAGGTCTTCTGAAACTCTGCAGGACTTAAGCCTCTTTCACACAGAGCTTTCGCGGCGCCCACCGCGGGGTAGGGCGCAGAGGACAGGATTTGGGGGAGTACATGCTCGTTCAGGAGCTACAGCTCTATGGTGACCGCTTCCGGGTCTACTTCAGGCTCTTCTCTGCTATTGGACGCGCAGCGCCGAGGTGTTGTCACAGCGCGCAGGCGCCGCGACATGCACCCCCTTGCGTGCGCCGCTCAGCTCGGCGGCAGAGCAGTGCGCTCTTGCACCGCGGTAGCACATACACAATGAATGGGTTCGTCGGCGGAGGTCTGCTCTTTGCGCGCTCTGTGTGAAAAGGGCTTTATTTCCACACTGCCAAGCAGCGGTACCGTGGCGAACGGTCCCTAAAGGCCTCTACACATGATCAGCTGTAAAACCGCTTTGCGCTGGCTGTCCCATTGTTTGGCTATGGAGAGGGCAGCAATGCTTGACAAAGCGGCACCACTACCCTTGGCGTCGCGCACCGCTCTGATTTTCCTCCCGAGCGCTGCACTCAGAGTTGAAATTATTTGAACTACGGGGAGAACAGAGTTCTCCGCCGCTTAACCTGGTCCATCTCCTCCACACTTTGACTTATTTCCACCCAGCCGACAGTGGGATTTATTAGGGGTGTCAATTTATCGCATTAATTGCGAATAATTAATTACAGCCATATTTAATGCGCTATGTTTTTTGATCGCGTTAATCTCATTTTTAATCTCTAACTTTACTGTTTCTGTATGCCACTGAGTTGCCTTTTATAAAATCCATCTGTAGGCATACGTTTGGGCTTCTTTGTGCTTGAGTTGTTGGAGAGTTCCAGTGGTACAGATCAGAGCCCAGCATCAGCATTGTATGAAAAGCTGTCTGCCCTCGCACGTATCTGACCTCCCCGGCAACCTCAGTGTAATTTTCGGGACAATCAGAGCAGATTTCAGGATTTCTGCCTTGATTGTCCCGAAAATTACAATAGAGCAGTCGGGAGTAGTTATTGCCCGATAAAACATTAAAAACTGATCATGGTGGTTGAGTTGTCATGCAGCTCCCACCGGCTGCACGTTGGCTGCAGCAGTTCCTACATGAATTATGGGTGTCGTAGATTGAAGAAGAGAAGACAGCGCAAGTTGCAGCAGCAAGGACAGGGAAAGCGCAGGCAGCCACAAGTACAGCTGTACCGAATGTACCAGGTGTCTTTTATTTTGATAGCTTTTATTTTTTATTAAGTTTAAAGGACAAGTGCACATACATTGATCACTTGTACTGCATCTGTGTTTAAGTGTGTTATTGTTGAAAACAATAAATATGACTTTATAAAACCACCTTTTGTAATATATATCAATCTTTTGATCATCTGCCACAATAATGTAATGAATTTAAATTTGAGGGCTTTTCTCTGCAATTTTGAGATGAGATTAAAAAAGAGATTAATTAGATCAATTAATTACAGATCATAATTAATTAATCTCACCATTTTTTTAATCTCTTGACAGCACTAGGATTTATATTCATTGTGCCGACAGTGGCGTGGAAAACCACCTATAACCGTGTCACACGGGGAAGAGGCAAGAGGGAAGGCAGCTGGAATTCCTCCAACATTTGCGGTTAGATTATCATATTTTTTATTGACAAAAATATAGGCTGTTTTGGCTGATTTTTTTATGCGCACATGTGCCCCCAAATATTTTTTAAAGTTCGCACACACCTATTTTTAGTTGCAAATGCGAGCGAAACGCTCGCACTGTCGAGCCCTGATTGAAATTTCTTCAGCGGCATCTCAGTCAAAATCCCAATGATGGCAGACTCACTGAACTATAGTGGGCAGACTTCACCAGCTTCTCCTTCTTCTTTAGTTTGTTGGTGGAACTCCACCAGCTGGTGATGCATTGTGGGATTTATACTACCCAATTACTCAGGTGCGGTCTTACCGTAAGTGTGGGTAAAGTACAAATCAAGCGCACTGCACTTTTGGTCAGCGTAGAAATGGGATACACTTGCGCACTTATACTGAGCACATGGACACGCACGTTAAGTGTCCAAGTGCGTAAGTGTGATCAAGCGCGCATAATGGGATAGGCCCTTCATCTCCCAGCTCCTAGCTGAAACACTATCTCTGGAGGAGAAGCCCTTGATAGACTGAGCACACAGAATTAGGGATGTCACGATTACTTGATTTCACAATTAACCGCGATTTGAAACGCCACGGTTAATTATTCGTAAAGATTCCTCAACACTGTCACTCACGTCCACATGAGTGCGGGATTTCACAAATGCTTGTTTATTTTTACATCAACTTAAAAACACTCCAAGCTTACCAAGCCGGGTTGTACGGCTACTATATTTTCATACATGAACAAAATAGTCGCCACACATACTTATAACCATCACTGTTGTGTTGAGAGATAAAATAAAAGGCAGGAGCACATGGAAAAAATTAAACTTAAAGATCTATAAGGAGTGTTCATGTGATTTTTCACATTTATAGTGTGAAATTAATCAATGCATAATAATCGTGAGAATCGTAAAATCGTAAAACCAGGAGACCAACCACGACCCTTCATCCTGAGGCTACATTACTATCATGTTCGCAAGGAAATATTATGGTGGGCCATGGAGAAAAAGAAGCTGCAATACCAGGGACTAAACATACACATATTCCCAGAGTTTCCTCCCTCGTTGGTTAAGCGGAGGGCTGCTTTCACTAAAGTTACAGAGATGCTACGAGGGCGACCAGACGTCAGATACGGACTGATATATCCAGCCAGACTGATGGTGACACATGGAAATGTGAAATTATCAGTCACTGACCCAAAGGAGGCTCAGGATTATGTACAGCATCACTTTGGACCACCGCAACAGGAGGCTGACTAAATGCTGCAGTCTCTCAATTTAAAAATGAATTAATAGTATGGACAATGGACTATATAAATATTCACATGCACATTTCTGCATGAAAATATCCAGCGGACACAAACTCATCACCAACTTTCTCTGCTAATCCTCTGGTAATGTATTACCTGCTCCCTCTCTTCCCATATTCATCTTTTCATGTCACCTGGCAAAAGAGCACTATAGTGGATGTTTAACAGCCTGAATATAAGATGGAGTTGAATAGGTGAATTGATCAACCAGTATAGTGTTTGTCACCCTATTTTATCCCTTTTCCTTTCTCTAACTTCCCAGGTTTTTCAGGTTTCTGAGAAGCGCTCCCCTTTCTGTTGTTATTATAACTTGGTGGGTGTGTCGGGCTGTCTGCTGGGACTCTGCGTGATTCCGTTGCCTATGACGTCACACGACTAAAACTTCTGCTCAAGGAAAATGCCCAATCACCCTCTAATGAAATACATGGAAAAATATCCTTACTAAAGTATGAATACAATAAGATACTCTCAGCAAGGATCAGCATAGCATTTTTACTCACCAAACAGAAATATTTTGAATTGGGTGACAAACCACACAAGCTGCTAGCACGACAGCCATCACACGATACACAAAATCAAATCTGATACAGGCGAGGTGACAGGGCAAAGGGATATCAAATGCTGTAAAGCCCTGTGAGGCAAACTGTGACTTGTGATATTAGGCTTTGTAAATTGAATTGAAAATTTAAAAATTGAGAACAAACCTGGCATACCGGCTTGTCCAAATTACTGGGCTCCCCTCTGTCATTTGGTTTAAATCCAAAATACTCAGGGGCCGTGGCATTTGGTTTAGGAACAAGTTCCATGTCTTCTCTTACAATCAACTCTCCATTTTTTTCTCTGCCTCCTCTCCCCCTCACGAAGGTCGCACTGTGTGTGTGTGCATGTAGCCCATAGCCCCGCCTCCCCCACAGAGACAAAGACACTCGATTACAAGAGCTTTCCCTCCATTCATTATGTTAATGGACCAACTTACCTGGCTGCCAGACAATGCATGGCAGTGAACGCTCTTGTCGTCTAGTCTCTTTGGTGGAGAAAGACGAGGAAAACAAACAGGCATGAATATGGCAATTAATCGCAGCCAGAAAAGTTTACGTCTCCCTTTAAATTTACCATGCAACTAACCGATTAATCGCACATAGCGATTAATCGGTATGTTATGTGCGATTAATCGCACATCGCATCAGACCTAGAAACCACCAATTTTATTAGGGACCAACTCAAATGACCACTTGTGGTCAGGGCTGGGTTAAAATAATCGATTCATCCGATTCAAATCTATCTTCACTGGAATGACCCGATATCGAGTCGTAGAATCCGAGACCGATCTTTCAATATACGCTTTTTCCCCCACAGATGTGTGAAGCTTTAACCCTGTTAATCTCGCCGGTAGTAAACAAGCCGCGGCGCTAAATTATGAATGACCGTTGTACTGAGAAGCTCCGATGTTACCGGCTCTTTTATCTGTAACTGTACTTTTTTACATTTGGGTGTAATTTATTTTCACGCTGCAGCGTCCGCTCCTGCTGTCTGTGCGTCCTAGCTGCTGTGCCACTTTTACACACACACACAATCATGGAGTGGAGATGCTGCGGTGAGACAGAGGGGTGACAACTATGCTTGTTACTGTGAGGGCAATAAAACCTGCTCAAGGAAAAAGTCAATATTTTATCAATACACCTGATCAGCAACATGTAAACTAGGGGTGGGAATCTCTAGGCACCTCACAATTTGATTCAATTCCGATTCCGAGGGCAACGATTTCGATTATAAAACGATTCTCAACTCTAAAACCAGCCAATAAAGGCCCAAACATACTCGGGCGGAACATACGCGTCCTGTCCCTCGTCGACCTCCTCGACATTTATCCTCCAGTATGTACAAAACTGTAACTGACTATAACGAACTATGGTAAAAACACAATAAAAATACGGCAAAAAACACTCAAACACGGTATAAAAAAACTGAAAAGCTTTCAAAAAACATAAATACTATTATTTACTAAATATTATTCATAAAGAAAACTCCGCTAAAACACTGCTTAATCATTCCAACTTGCACTCTCCTCATCAGCTGTCACTCTCCTCCTGCTGTGCCCACTTCCCTCCCTTCCTCCACAGGTAATGACATCACTACCGTAATGTACCGTTTATCTGTGCTCAGCTTTCAGAGTCCGTTGGAATTACGTCGATAGCGTGAATGGTCGAGGAGTTACGGTAATTTGAAAAATAAATATAAAAATAAAATTAAATCGATTATGAGTTTTCCAAATCGATGCTTGCATCGTTCAAGACAGAATCTTGATGCATCTAAAAATTGACAGCATTTCCCTCGGGGGAAACGGAGCTTTTATTTACTTTTAGTTCAGATAAAAAATAATAAATTGTGAAGACATTAAAGCCTCCACTAAAATAGCATTTTAAGTCTTGTGTGTGACTTATCCTTCAGAGATTTATACTTCAGGGTCCATCCAGGGGCCTGTATCACGAAGCGAGATCAACCTTTCCTGGGTTACCCACACCTATCCTGGGTTGACTAACCCTAACAATGGCAATCAGGATAATCTGTATCACGACGCTGGATATCAACTCGGTAACTCAACCCAGGGTTGCTTTATCAAGAGCCGTGAACGCGCACGCAGCGGACCAATCACAATCATGAGAGAAGCGCAGCATCACTGAGCGTCCTCACAGAGCGCCGTATGTGAGAGGGAAAAAAACATTTCTCGTGAGGATCAGACATTAATTCTGCTAAAATATGAGGAGGAGAAAAGCAATATTACAGAAAAGGCCAACACCGTGGCAGCTGCAGGAGGAGGAAACATGCGTGGAAACGCATAACGGGATGAATAATGTTTAGTTTTAGCTTAGATTAGTTTATTTGCACATAATGTTAAAAACAGACAGTATAAAATTTACAAGACTAAAAAAAGAAAAGTGCCGGAGGTTAGAAGCCACTAAAAGCTTATCAAAGAAATTCCCCTGTCAAAACATCAATGAAATCACATAATAGAGAAGGAAAAAAACGGGTCAGGAAAGAAGAAATAGAGGAGGAGAGAGGGAAAAATCAAGACAAAACAAGGTAGCAAATACAATTATGTGTAGGTTAAATTACTCATCACTGGTTCAAGTAGCTACAGTACCTGTACCTGTACATCTGACACTGATCACGCCCTTGAATCCCATGAAATCAATGCTGCGCAGATGAATTGCGTGATTTACAATTATCGTCTAATATCATTGCGTCTGATAAACTGTTCTTCTTTGTCTTAATGTTATATATGCCACAATAAATCTTAAAGCTGACGCCACAATTAAATCATATCAACACCAAATTGATAGTCTGAATAAAATCATCCTGATATTGAGCTGTGTTAGAAATTAACTGCTACGCGAAAATAAACCTAGTCTCCCTCTTTAAAAAAACAAAAAGGAAAATCCCTCAAACACCATGAAGTGTAGACATGATAGGCTACTTTCCACATTTCCAGCAGCAAAGCTGTCAATTAGGCCTATTATCTTTAAGAGGGATCATTTCCTCCAACAAAACAAAATGTTGGCACTAATTAATGGTGCTATTAAAGGGATACGCCAACATTTTTTTGTTTGCGTGTCTTGCCTCACTCCCGAGTCCATGACAAGCAGGTAGATACCATTCTTTCGGCTATACGTGCAGTAACAAGGGAGAGCCGGGCAGAGCTCGCCCACCGCTAGTTAGCTTAGCTCAAATGCTTGGAGTCAATGGGTAGTGTTAGCCTGCCTCTGCCTGCAGTCATCAGATAAACTCTTCAGCAACTCTAAACGGTCCTGTGTGCTTGTTGTGACTCGTTTTTACCGCGTTATGTTACGCCATCTATTTTTAGACTAAGATTAGCACTTTATGTAAGTTTTGAAAGAAGTACATAGGAAACTAAACCGCAGTTTTTGCGCATGCGCAAACCACCGCGGACGTGCTTGGAAGTAGGTAAACAGAACAAAGCCTCTGTTTAGGAGAAGAAGAAGATTGCAACTACGGATTATGGCCAACGAAGATGATTTCTTCGTGACTGACGAAGATCCACAACCTTACCTATCTGAACCAGAATATACAGAGGAGGAACTACATGTTTTGGAAGCTGAGCATGCACGAAGAGAAGCTAAGCGTTATAACGTGAAAACAAAACACAAGTACTTGCCTCATTTACTGTCTGTGTGACACCGAGTGATGGGATGGCCGTGTCCTTCAAGAAAAGTCTCATTGTTTGGGTTCTGAATTCCAGTTTATCGTAGTAGTCGTCCCGTGAAAAATGCTCTGAGCAAACTAGCATCCTCTTGACTGCTTCTTGTGGGGTGTTGGGATCCTTGTTCAGAGCACCCAGCCAACAGATATCTTCTGCTTATTGTCGCAACCCCGTACAGCGCACGTACGAGGCATTTTGTAAAATTGGGATTTATAAGTCTGTCTCTCTCAAAAAAAAGTGTCACAGTGTCCTACAAACTCCTTCACCGATCTACTGCATGAGCTCTTCTTCTTCTTCTTCTTCTCCTCCTTCTTTTTCTGCTTTCTTCCTCAGCTGTTTACTGGCGCGCATGCGCAGAACTGCGGTTTAGTTTCCTATGTATTTCTTTCTAAACTTACTTACTGGAGTCATCAGATAAACTCTTCAGCAACTCTAAACGGTCCTGTGTGCTTGTTGTGACTCGTTTTTACCGCGTTATGTTACGTTATCTATTTTTAGACTAAGATTAGCACTTTATGTAAGTTTAGAAAGAAATACATAGGAAACTAAACCGCAGTTCTGCGCATGCGCGCCAGTAAACAGCTGAGGAAGAAAGCAGAAGGAGAAGGAGAAGAAGAGCTCATGCAGTAGATCGGTGAAGGAGTTTGTAGGACACTGTGACACTTTTTTTGAGAGAGACAGACTTATAAATCCCAATTTTTCAAAATGCCTCGTACGTGCGCTGTACGGGGTTGCGACAATAAGCAGAAGATATCTGTTGGCTGGGTGCTCTGAACAAGGATCCCAACACTCCACAAGAAGCAGTCAAGAGGATGCTAGTTTGCTCAGAGCATTTTTCACGGGACGACTACTACGACAAACTGGAATTCAGAACCCAAACAATGAGACTTTTCTTGAAGGACACGGCCATCCCATCACTCGGTGTCACACAGACAGTAAACAAGGCAAGTACTTGTGTTTTGTTTTCACGTTATAACGCTTAGCTTCTCTTCGTGCATGCTCAGCTTCCAAAACATGTAGTTCCTCCTCTGTATATTCTGGTTCAGATAGGTAAGGTTGTGGATCTTCGTCAGTCGCGAAGAAATCATCTTCGTCGGCCATAATCCGTAGTTGCAATCTTCTTCTTCTCCTAAACAGAGGCTTTGTTCTGTTTACCTACTTCCAAGCACGTCCGCGGTGGTTTGCGCATGCGCAAAAACTGCGGTTTAGTTTCCTATGTACTTCTTTCAAAACTTACATAAAGTGCTAATCTTAGTCTAAAAATAGATAACGTAACATAACGCGGTAAAAACGAGTCACAACAAGCACACAGGACCGTTTAGAGTTGCTGAAGAGTTTATCTGATGACTGCAGGCAGAGGCAGGCTAACACTACCCATTGACTCCAAGCATTTGAGCTAAGCTAACTAGCGGTGGGCGAGCTCTGCCCGGCTCTCACTTGTTACTGCATGTATAGCCGAAAGAATGGTATCTACCTGCTTGTCATGGACTCGGGAGTGAGGCAAGACACGCAAACAAAAAAAATGTTGGCGTATCCCTTTAAGTGTCCGCAAATGATCAGTTTCTTTCTTATGAAGGGGTGGGATGAAATTTGGACTTCTTTCCACTCCTTTTGAACAATCTTCTCATTGTCTGTTGTTGTTGCTTTCTTTTCTTTTTTAATGTTCAAAATAAACTTTCAAATCAAAATCAATCAAATTAATTAAACTTCCCGTCATGACTGGGCTGCATTTCTGTCAGCGGAGTCATTTTTTCCGAACAGCTGATTGGCCAGTGGGTGGTGCTTTTTATAGGATCAGATTCAATCCTGAACTTACCCTGTTCCGGAGCAGGATAGCCGTTCAGAGTAAGTTACCATGGTGATCTACCCCGATAAGAACTGAAGCGGCTTCGTGAGACCGAAAACCCAGGGTTAACCCTGAAGTTACCTCGCTAAGACATTAATCCTGCTTTGTGATACAGGGCCCAGGCTTCATATGAGAAGAGGGAAAGCATGCCGACCGCTAGGCTTAAGAAACGTGTTTAGTACAGGACAGTTGTTTTGTCTGCGATCCTTGTAAGTTGTTATGAAGCCAAACTGAGTGCCGTTACCTTTGTTAAATGTTGTCGTTGTCCATGGTTTTATATGAGAAGAGGAAAAGATCGCTAGTTGCTAGGCTAATTTATACAATGTAAAATGCCATAGGCTTGTGCTAATAACGTTAGCATGTTGTGTTTGTGGGAAAATGTGTCCAGATTAACACAAGTCTTTGTCTGTGAATGCTGCGAGTTGAAGTGAAGCCAATTTGTGTACTTGTTTTTCAAATTTGCTCTATTAAGCCATGTTAAATGTGTGTTTTGGGTGTGTTTTGAAATCCACTAAACTTAACAGCACTTCACAGAAACCTCTGCCGCTGACTAGTGTTTTGGAGGTGTAACTGCAGAGTGACACAGACACACCACTGCAGAAGTAAAAATGCTCACAATGGCATCGGCGACATGCATAGGCTACATGCGTAGGGTCAACACACAACCATAAATCTCCTTTGATATCGACTGATGTCTGTGTTCTTTATTCTTTCTACACTTCACTCAGTATTGTGATGTCAGAAATATGATTTTATTGACATTTTTATTTTGTGTCCAGTGAGATATTAAAGTATGACTTTGCTATTTTAATATTACTGTTGCTGGTCTAGAAAACAACGTTTAATTATAAAATATTCAGTTTTATTCCTGTTGTAAATTTGTTCTTTTCAAAAAGTAATTCCTTGTAAAATTTACACTATTAGTTCTCTGAGAATCTCTTTCACATACTAGCAAAAATTGGTATCGCAACAGAAAAATCTCCATTCGAATCGATATCCGATTGGATACTCAGCCTTACTTGTGGTCCCTGGGACCCACTACATTGACAACCTGTCAACATCACTGCATTCCTTTTTTAATTTAGTCTGCATAAATTGTCTGGGGTCTTTGTTAGCAGTGCCAACCTCAAGCAGACAGACAATAAAACTGTATACTTAAGAAGCTTCTTATAAGGAAAATATGCTATAAATGATAATGTTGAATATTGTGATGACAATATGACTCGCAATTAATATCTTAAAGCCCTAATGGAAATGCAATTGATTTGAGGGGCAAAATACAGACTAAGTTCATTAAATTAACATGTTGCCTATTTCAAAGTACTCCAAGGTGTACATCCAGTATTTCTGCCTGCCATGAACTGGACCACAGCTTTCATCAGTAATGTAGCGCTGTGAACAGGACCACGCTTTTGAATGAATGCCTTTACTTTTGATAGCTGTTGAAGATACTTTAATTTATTTATTTTTTTAGTAATATCTGCTTTAAAATGGCCCATCCATCTAACGCAGTGCCACCACTTTGACTCGGGTAAGTTAGAGTTGAAACTCTTGTGCCACCAGTGAATGTTCCCCATGTCATTATACAAGAAGCCCAGTCAGTGGAATCCTTGATAAAAGGACTACAAGACGACTCTGCATCAAGGGTAAGGTGATGGGAGCTGGTAGTGCCATCTTGTGGGTCCTCAGCATGGAGCTGCAGTAAAGCTCTAATCCCCACACCATCTATGCCTAAACTTGCCTCGCTGTGTTATACCAACTGCGAAAATGCTTTTCCCACATAAACCAAATGGAGCGCGGATAAACTTCCACCCAGGCCGACAAGAGCTAGACTTAAAGGACAAAAGCTAAACTGGTAACGTTAACGATCCACTGTGATGGGACGGGGTCGTTCGTGACCAGACCGGGGCTAATTTGACTGCTAGCCTGGCTGTGCTCACAAATTTCGGCAGTGGGGAAGAATTTAGGTTTAAGCATGGAAGCTAGAATTGTATTAAGCTAGTTTTATGTCGAGGGAGCCCACTGATTAGCGGCAGTTTGGCTGTGGACAAAGTTAGATTGTAAGCCGACCCAGCATGCTGCTTAAAAAACAAAAGATGAGCGGTTCACTAAGTTGTATCGGAGTTTGTCTTGCGGGAGCTAACTCTTCTGTATTTTACCGAGCAGGGTTTAACTCAAGTTCAGCTCACCAGACACGATAACATCGCTACTTACCGACTGAGCTTCCATCCAGCGCTCCGTCCAGCCTCCGTTTCGTCTCCATATCGACATTTTGGAAGAAGTTTTGTAGATATTTGTCAGAGTCCGGGCCTGGACTGCTGGGCGCCGCGCTGGAAGCCATGCATTCTGGGAGAGTGACGTCACACCCCGGGCTCACGGGAACTTTTAAGTTTGTCCAGACGGAGCAAACCCAGACTCCCTGTGGTTCTTCATCCCCCATCGCATTTTTTTATGAAACTGATGCTCTCCCTGTCGTATTAACATGTAATTACTCACCTAATAATTTTCCGGTTTCTTATGTAAGTTTCATCAGCAATCCCTTCTGGAAGTTATTATGGAAGGAACAGATTTCTTTTTTTCCCAAGGGGTTCCAAGTAAATATTGTTAACGTGTTGTCATTTTTTTGACCAACGTGGCTGCATATTATCCTACAAGCTTTCCTACAAACTAGACACAATATTTCTGTTCCTTACAAAGAATACAATTCTGTAATTAAAGCCTTTCCTTCTGCTTTAATCCATTTTATAGAAAGTCACTTGTTTGTTGGAGAGGAAAACATCCCAGAGGCTCAATTTACATTGTTTTTGAATGGTATCAACGTATTTGACAAGAAATGTAATAATAGACATAGTTGTAAAAATAAATAAATAAATACAATTACCCCCAGAGGGAAGTTTTACTGGAACTCACATCTGGAAGAGATTATCTGGCAAAAAACATGGATTTTACCTTATAAATTCTGTATTCCTAACAAAGTAAAATAAGTTTTTTGGAATCTATAATTTCCAGATATGTGGATGTTGTTAACACTTGTTCTTTTTGCAGACATGCTGATGAAACATTGAAACCTTTATTCTTTCAGTGTAGAATAACAATAAAATTTTGGTCTGATTTAAGTTCTCATGTTTTCAGTACCACTAATGTCACGCGTTGTTGTACTCTTAATGATATAATCTGTTACTATGGTGATATGAGCAACAAGTCTCTGACCTATGTTGTTGATTTCTTTATTTATTTATTCATTAACAGAAACCCTTAGGTTCACAACTCTCTTTCCATCTTTTCTTGATTGAATTTAACTCAGTGCTGAAGTCTCTTGTTCTTAGGAGCAACGATAAAAAAGGTAAGAGTTTTAGAATATTATAAAAACAAATATTTGATGACACCCCTCTGATGTGAAATGAACAGTTTGTGTGTATTTTTATGTTGTTATTGGTGTTATTTTTTGTTGTTTGTTTTGTTTTGTTTTCTAATGTCCATTCTTACTTATTTATTATATGAATTCTAAACATATATAGATTTAAATTACAAGTATTTGTTTTTCAGCTTTTGTTGAATGTCACTCATCTTTTATTGTGATTGATATTTTCAGTTTTCATGTGTTGTGTTCTGGTTTTATACATTTTGGGGGGTTTTTGTACATTGTATTGTTGAATAAATGATAATAAAAAATAAAAAAAAGTTTGCCCTGATGGATCCTAACTAAATTAGCTAACTTTCATTGGAATGGCATTGTAGCCTAGCTATCAGTACATAAGCACAATTTCAATCCCCATATTCTATATAAAAAAACAATCACTGTTTTATTGCTCATAGTTTGACAATGGAATTTTGTATGTGGGTCCACTGGTAAACAAAAATGATATGTTGCTGTCATATTCAGAATTTCTTCAGAAATTTAAGGCACCAGTTAAACCAAAAGAATATGCTATTATTTTTTATGCTGTCCCCACAGGTTCTCTTCAGTTTTTTAAGAATTGTGAAAATGAACATTATCAGCTCTAAGCATATTTTTATTGGAAATATTGATATTCTTAATAAACGGTACAGTAACAGACACATCAGAAATACTTTGGACTGTGTCACACCTCCTGCAGCAAAGTTCTTATGGTCTTCTATCATGGGTGATTCACAGTTGAAAAAGCTTTTTCTGTTTTAAACAAAAAAAAATATCATTAATAAAGTGTAAAAAGTATCCTTCATAATTTTGCATCAAATTTACTCAGCTACAGAAGTGTTAGAAAAATAGTTAAGTATTAATTATACATGTGCTTTTTTAATGCAGATATAGAAACAGTGTTTCATTTGTTCTTTCACTGTGAGCAGTCAAGTTTCTTTTGGACAAACATGCAAGACTTTATAAATGGGAAACTGTGCACTAATATGCAGATGTGGTATTATATTTTGTGTTCTAGGGGATGGATGGCAATTCTACCTACATTATTCAGCTTATTACCATTCTTAAATTTATCCACAAATCGAAATGGTCGGACCCCAAACCCTGCTTTTACCGGTTTATTGTTGAACTCAAGCAGTATGGCACCTTACCAGAAGATGTTGAGAACAAAAAAGCTACAAAGACTTTTAATAATTTAAAGGACGCACTTTCTTCGAACTCTGAAAGGACTCAATATGAATGGACTTTTAATACCCCTGACATAATTTTGTTTTTTCTTGTATGGGAATACACTTCTTCGTTACAAATAAAGTGTTAAGGACAACAGCAAAAAAGTTCAGATGGTACAGGCACAGGGGCTGCGTCCGAAAGGCCCACTGGCATACTGCATACTACCACTACGTACTACCACTAGATAATACTCCTACCTACTAAACAAGTTGGGTCCATTCCGCTGGCAGAGCAGAGGTACTGCACATGTCCCAGCAGATGGAGTGCCTATGAAGGCACCCCATCTGCTGGCTTGGCTGTGGTACTGCACCAAAATCTGAACGCACCTGTGACGATTGAAATTGTCCAAAAATTGAAGCTGGCCACTCTTTACCCACCAGCAACATGTCTGAAGCTCTCTCATGCTTCTCAACATGCAAAATGCGAGGTGTAGGCGAGCCAGAGCTCGCAGACGCCTCCTTTTGCACATAATAATTCATTCTCTGCCACAGTAAGCAATTACATGACATGCCACACTCAAAAACGTAAACTTTGCACTTTGAAGATCCTTTATATTGTTTTTGAAATAATCCAACCTGTCATGGTGATGACAAGCATCATCACTTCTCATAAGTGTCACAGCGCTAACATCATGTGTCAATCAAGTGATCAGTTCATTGAATATCAATATGTAGATACAGCATTTCCACCAGCACATTCTGTCATGTGTGTAGGCTGAGTCACTTTGAACACCTGTCACCTCACACAGCACAATGACAGCCAATAAAACTGCTCTGCCATGATGTACTTTCATTATGCCAAACTTAATCATCATTTGTTTGAACAATACTAGTATTTATTATTATCATTACTTATTTTATTATTGTTGTTTGTTGTTGTCAAACGAATGTGAATGTCCAATATCAAACTAACTTAATACCGGTGTAAAACAGACGGCTTTGTTCATAATTACATTAGCAGAGATACATGTTTGACCAATGAAATGAACATAATGAAGGAGGCGTACAGACCTGTGCAGCCACAACAATGCGACATTATACATGAAATGGTCAAACAGATTATATATGAAGATGAATGAATGAATGAATGAAAAAAAAAAAGATATATATATACAGTACAGGCCAAAAGTTTGGACACACCTTCTCATTCAATGCGTTTTCTTTATTTTCATGACTATTTACATTGTAGATTCTCACTGAAGGCATCAAAACTATGAATGAACACATGTGGAGTTATGTACTTAACAAAAAAAGGTGAAATAACTGAAAACATGTTTTATATTCTAGTTTCTTCAAAATAGCCACCCTTTGCTCTGATTACTGAATGCCACACTCTTGGCATTCTCTCGATGAGCTTCAAGAGGTAGTCACCTGAAATGGTTTCCACTTCACAGGTGTGCCTTATCAGGGTTAATTAGTGGAATTTCTTGCTTTATCAATGGGGTTGGGACCATCAGTTGTGTTGTGCAGAAGTCAGGTTAATACACAGCCGACAGCCCTATTGGACAACTGTTAAAATTCATATTATGGCAAGAACCAATCAGCTAACTAAAGAAAAACGAGTGGCCATCATTATTTTAAGAAATGAAGGTCAGTCAGTCCGGAAAATTGCAAAAACTTTAAATGTGTCCCCAAGTGGAGTCAAAAACCATCAAACGAAACTGGCACACATGAGGACCGACCCAGGAAAGGAAGACCAAGAGTCACCTCTGCTTCTGAGGATAAGTTCATTCGAGTCACCGGCCTCAGAAATCGCAAGTTAACAGCAGCTCAGATCAGAGACCAGATGAATGCCACACAGAGTTCTAGCAGCAAACCCATCTCTAGAACAACTGTTAAGAGGAGACTGCGCAAATCAGGCCTTCATGGTCAAATAGCTGCTAGGAAACCACTGCTAAGGAGAGGCAACAAGCAGAAGAGATTTGTTTGGGCCAAGAAACACAAGGAATGGACATTAGACCAGTGGAAATCTGTGCTTTGGTCTGATGAGTCCAAATGTGAGACCTTTGGTTCCAACCGCCATGTCTTTGTGAGACGCAGAAAAAGTGAACGGATGGATTCCACATGCCTGGTTCCCACTGTGAAGCATGGAGGAGGAGGTGTGATGGTGTGGGGGTGTTTTGCTGGTGACACTGTTAGGGATTTATTAAAAATTGAAGGCACACTGAACCAGCATGGCTACCACAGCATCCTGCAGCGACATGCCATCCCATCCGGTTTGCGTTTAGTTGGACGATCATTTATTTTTCAACAGGACAATGACCTCAAACACACCTCCAGGCTGTGTAAGGGCTATTTGACCAAGAAGGAGAGTGATGGAGTGCTGCGGCAGATGACCTGGCCTCCACAGTCACCGGACCTGAACCCAATCGAGATGGTTTGGGGTGAGCTAGACCGCAGAGTGAAGGCAAAGGGGCCAACAAGTGCTAAACACCTCTGGGAACTCCTTCAAGACTGTTGGAAAACCATTTCAGGTGACTACCTCTTGAAGCTCATCGAGAGAATGCCAAGAGTGTGCAAAGCAGTAATCAGAGCAAAGGGTGGCTATTTTTATAAAACATGTTTTCAGTTATTTCACCTTTTTTTGTTAAGTACATAACTCCACATGTGTTCATTCATAGTTTTGATGCCTTCAGTGAGAATCTACAATGTGAATAGTCATGAAAATAAAGAAAACGCATTGAATGAGAAGGTGTGTCCAAACTTTTGGCCAGTACTGTATGTATATATATATATATATATATATATATATATATATATATATATATATATATATATATATATATTCATTCATTCATCTTCTAACCACTTCATCCTCTTGGGGGTCGCGGGGGGGCTGGAGCCTATCCCAGCTGACATCGGGCGAGAGGCAGGGTACACCCTGGACAGGCTGCCAGACTATCGCAGGGCTGACACCATAGACTGTATAAAAATAACACAGAGACAAACAACCATTCACACTCACATTCACACCTACGGACAATTTAGAGTTGTCAATTAACCTAGTACCCAAACTGCATGTCTTTGGACTGTGGGAGGAAGCCGGAGTGCCCGGAGAGAAACCACGCTGACACGGGGAGAACATGCAAACTCCACACAGAAGGGCTCCCACACCCGGGATCGAACCGGCAACCCTCTTGCTGTGTGCGTGTAGTAACATCTGTATTGATGCGCTGCTTCAGCCGCCAGCTGCCATTGCTCCGCCATGATGTTTTCAATCTTGCCGGGCAGCGACCACGTTGCATTTAAATAGGAGACTGATGAGGGCGGTAACATGCCGTGCAACGTCTACAATGAAGAAGAAGACGAAGAAGAATCCCGTGGTGCATTTTGGGTAAGTAGTACCCCTGCAGTATGCTCTGCCATCATACTACAATGTAGGCGTGTTTAGTAGGGGTGGTAGCATACTACTCCTCCCTACTACGGTTTCGGACATTCTACATATTAATTTGGTCTACTACAATCCATGCTACTTGGCTTTTCGGGCGCAGCCAGTGTCTCTCTGCAGAGATGTTATACTTGGAGGGACTCCAGTATTTTATATAAGTCATAAGTAGTTATATGTTTTATGAGGTGATGAGGTCCAGAGACCTGCTGAGATTCCCTTTAAGTAGTATTTGCACCTCTCTTTTTCACAACAGTAATCACACTCTGCAACTTGCCTCTCTGCCTAATAATATTAGTTATTGAAATAACTGTGGTAGAAGATTTGGTCTCTGTATTATAAAGGTGAAAATCAATTTTATGGGGCGGCTGTGGCTCAGAGGTAGAGCACGATCCCAGCTCCTCCAGTCTGCATGTCGAAGTATCCTTGAGCAATACTGAACCCCAAATGGCTCCCAGTGATGCTTCCATCGGTTTGTGAGTGTGTTAACAACTGAGTAGCAGGTAGTACCAGTGCATAAATGTGTGTGTGAATGGGTAAATGTGACTGGTAGTGTAAAAAGCGCTTTGAGTGGTCAGATGACAAGAAAGGCGCTATACAAATGATGCAGTCATCGGCTGGGTTTTGGGGTTTTTTTGGTTTTGTTTTCTGTTGTTTTCCTCCACCTTTCTCCCCTCCCTTACCTCCCTCTTTTCAGGGTGTGTATGTGTGGCCGGAGGCGTGGCTGACCCACTTTCCAGCTTCCCGCTCTGCAGCCGAGGCACACCTGAGTCTCATTCATCAGTAATCACCTCTCCATAAAAGACCGGTCCTCACTCCACCACACTGCCAGATAATTCCGTCCTGTTCGGTAGTGCGACTTGAGTGACTCCTGTGTACTTTTCTAGTAAGCTCTAATATGATCTCCAGTGTGTTTTTTCCTCGTGCCTCAACCTATTTTTTGCTACTCTAGTTCCCTTGTGTGTGCCTTGCTGCCTCCTCACCTGCCGTGTGCTCATCTGATTATCAACGTGTGAGTTCTGGAGTTTTTCTGCCTGCCACCAGCTCGCCGCGGTCAGCCAGCCTCCGGTCACCACCACTGCTTAGCGCTAGCATTTTTTCAGTTTGTATCTGCCTGCCTCCATTTTTTGAACATTAAAAAAAGAGTACTTTAATTCATCCTTTGTGTCTGACTCCGCTACTGTGGTCCAAGCCGAAACCCAGTCC
This sequence comes from Epinephelus awoara, assembly GCA_035609425.1. Classification (NCBI taxonomy): domain Eukaryota; kingdom Metazoa; phylum Chordata; class Actinopteri; order Perciformes; family Serranidae; genus Epinephelus; species Epinephelus awoara. The sequence goes on along the minus strand of CM069301.1, from coordinate 42,433,813 downwards.
TTGTCAGATGCAGGTCCATTTACCATTTCAAAGGTTCACCCTTCAAATAGTATCACAGATCATATCATATCATAAAGAGTAGGGTTTAAACTATTGTTTGGATTATAGGAGGATAATTGAAGATATATAAACATCTTGAATATCGCTCAAATTTATTGCTATTGATTTAATTTATGTAAATACACTATATGCTTAATGTTTTTGTGGATACCTTCAAGTACAGATGTAGATATGGCATGTATTGTCAATACTGTATTTTTCAGTTGTGGTGATTCCTCCGTGATGAAAACAAAAATAAAAAAAAAAATAAAAATTTGGTCACCAAAAAAAAACCAGAACATTAAAGCACAAAAAAATCAAGTAAAAACTGAAAATTTTAAATCAAATATCACAGACAAAATGGAAACCAAACAGGACTTGAACACACTGGAGATATATAATCCCTCCAGTGTGTTCTGGGTCTACCCAAGCAGCTACCTCTGGTGCTGAAACATGAAGCCCTCACCGAAGTGCCAAAAAACTGCAGTTCCTCTAATGGCCACTTGATACAGCTCAAAAAGTTAATCCCTATAGTAACCCATTTTAAAATGCCAACTTTACGGCAGGATTTAGCATTTCAAGCAGAAATAAACATGTTCACAATCTGGGGCCTATTGCACAAAAGTAGGATAAGGGATTTAGCCGGGATATCTTGGTTATCCTGGCTCAACTTATCCGTGATCCAGTTGCACAAAAGCAGAATAGTGGAAAGCGGGATATTTTATGACATAAGGTACCATGGAGATTTATTCTGTGGAGCTAGCCTGCTCCAGACCAGGCTAAATTCCAGGATCTATTTAATCTCATCCCTTATCTCAGTCAGCAGTCACCACAAACGGAAACCAATAGTTATTCCACTGCCCACTGCACATTGTTCTCATGTTCAACCAGACCCACTGTCATTATTTAAACATTTGTGATCATAAATTGCAATCATTTTAGATAAATGATGATTTTAGATGATTTTGCAATCATTAGATAATTTACAGTTTTCCATAGACTATATATAAAATACACATCCCATATAAATATAAATACACATCAAAGAGTAACATGATGTTCCTTTATTGAATAAGGATAGCAAGTAAACCATCAGCTCCTTTCAAAACTGAAGTCACAAAGTGACTCTACAAGATAGAAAGCACAGAATCAAAGCATATTATACAACACAAGAATAAATACACATTCAAAGGTCTGTATATGATACACCCTGCATGTCTGCACACACAGTATACAGCACAAACATCATAAGAGGCCAAATCAATTTAAACTGAATAAAAAACACAAATTCCTCTGCCAATGCAGGACATATTTAACTTAAATTTAAAGCATGCATGTTAGCTAAAATAATTTAACACATATTGGTCCCTAACCAGCCTACCACTGTCGTCATCAGGGAAGATGGCAGGATTGTTCCAGTCCATGTGTGATGGCACTCTGGGGGCCCTCTCCTTCCTCAGGCAGGCCACATTGTGGAGGACAGCACAAGCCACAGTGATGTCACATGCCCTCAAAGGGCTGACCCTTAAGTGGTGAAGACAGTGAAAGCATGCCTTCAGGAGGCCAAAGGTCATTTCGATCCTGGCCCTTGTCCTGGCATGGGCATGCTTATAGGCCTGCTGTGCTTCCTGAGGGTCTGTGTATGGTGTGAGGAGAAAAGGCCCCCAGCAACACACCAGAGAATTCACCTGTCAATACAAAATCTCATCATCACAACCTCATAAATAGAGTGACATTCTTGACACAGCCATGATGTAAAACGTGGTTATTAACAGAGGTTGTGTGGCTCACCTTGTGATAGGCGCTGATAGATTCCAGAGGGCCGAAAGACTCGGGAGTCATGGACCGAGCCGGGCCACTTTGCCACAACATTGCTGATCAGATAGTCAGCACTGCAGACCATCTGAAATTATAAAATGAAGACCATGACCATGACCATGAAATTCTGTTACAGAGACTGGAACACTTAATTGGCCTAAAAGGTTCTGCACTAAGCTGGTTTAAATCTTATTTATCTGATCGTTTTCAATTTGTTCACGTTCATAATGAATCATCCTTACGTACTAAAGTTTGTTTTGGAGTTCCGCAAGGTTCTGTGCTTGGACCAATCCTATTTATTCTATATATGCTTCCTTTAGGTAACATCATTAGAAATCACTCTATAAATTTCCATTGTTATGCGGATGATACACAGTTGTATTTATCGATGAAGCCAGAAGAAAGGGATCAATTAACTAAACTTCATAATTGTCTTAAAGACATAAAAACCTGGATGAGCACCAATTTCCTGATGTTAAATTCAAACAAAACTGAAGTAATTGTTCTTGGCCCCAAACAACTCAGAGACTCTTTATCTGATGACATAGTTTCTCTCAATGGCATTGCTCTGGCCTCTACCACTACCGTAAGAAACCTCGGAGTAACATTTGATCAAGATCTGTCTTTCAATTCTCATTTAAAACAAACCTCACGGACTGCATTTTTTCATCTGCGTAATATTGCGAAAATTAGGCCTATCTTGACCCAAAGAGATGCAGAAAAATTGGTCCACGCTTTTGTTACCTCGAGGCTGGATTACTGTAACTCTCTACTATCAGGTAGCTCTAGTAAATCATTAAAAACTCTTCAGCTAATTCAGAATGCAGCAGCACGTGTACTAACAGGAACTAAGAAACGAGATCATATTTCTCCTATTTTAGCTTCTCTGCACTGGCTCCCTGTAAAATCCAGAATTGAATTTAAAATCCTACTGTTAACTTATAAAGCTCTAAATGGTCAAGCTCCGTCATATCTTAGAGAGCTCATAGTGCCATATTATCCCACCAGAACTCTGCGCTCTGAGAACGCAGGGTTACTCGTGGTCCCTAAAGTCTCCAAAAGTAGATCAGGAGCCAGAGCCTTCAGCTATCAGGCTCCTCTCCTGTGGAATCATCTTCCTGCTACGGTCCGGGAGGCAGACACCGTCTCCACATTTAAGACTAGACTTAAGACCTTCCTCTTTGATAAAGCTTATAGTTAGGGCTGGCTCAGGCTTGCCTTGTACCAGCCCCTAGTTAGGCTGACTTAGGCCTAGTCTGCCGGAGGACCACCTATAATACACCGGGCACCTTCTCTCTCTCTCCCTCTCTCTCTCGTATCCTATTACTGTATCTTTTTTTACTCGGCCATTCTGGATGTCACTAACTCGGTTTCTTCTCCGGAGCCTTTGTGCTCCACTATCTCTCAGGTTAACTCGTATTGCAGCGGTGCCTGGATAGTGTGACGTGTGTGGTTGTGCTGCTGCCGTGGTCCTGCCAGATGCCTCCTGCTGCTGCTGCTGCCATCATTAATCATTAGTCATACTTCTACTGCTATTATAGACATATGATATTATCATACATGTATACTGCCTGATACTAATATATACTTTCAACATGTTGTACCACAGTAGCCAGAACTATAACGACAGTATTATTACTTTCATGAATGTTGTTGTAAACTACTGTCATTACCGAGGATGTCATACAGATTACTGTATTGTGTCATACAGATTACTGTTAATTTGTTATGCTGATCTGTTCTGTACAACATCTACTGCACGTCTGTCCGTCCTGGAAGAGGGATCCCTCCTCAGTTGCTCTTCCTGAGGTTTCTAACATTTTTTTTTCCCCGTTAAAGGGTTTTTTTGGGGGAGTTTTTCCTTATCCGCTGTGAGGGTCTAAAGGACAGAGGGATGTCGTATGCTGTAAAGCCCTGTGAGGCAAATTGTATTTGTGATATTGGGCTTTATAAATAAAATTGATTGATTGATTGATTGAAGACTATTAAACCAATCAATGCACATCACAAGCAATGCACAGTGTTCATTAAGAATAAGAAGAATAACTTTATTCATCCCCAAGGGGAAATTCAATTATCTAACAGCTCATCCATTATATGTCAAATATATATAGGCTATATATATATATATATATTCTTATGATCAATCAGCACACACACACACACACACACACACACACACACACACACACACACACACACACACACACACACTTGCATAACGAAACAGCAGAGGAGCATGAGGAGCAAACATAAGATAAGATAAGATAAGAGGAACTTTATTTATCCCAAAGTCAGTGAGCTCATCTATTTATCAAAGAGTTATACAGTCTGATGGAGTTACATTTACACAATTTCACTCACATCTGTAGTCAATTTAACTTACAATTTCAACTGATTCATAATCAGAGTACAACTACGTTTTCGGAGATGTTAATTAACTATTTGGATTGTAATTGTGGTGGTTTCAGCGGAGCAGTGAGTGTGTATTTGTGCACTACTTACGCATTCAGGCGGTCTGCAATACTTTGCCACGCTTTCTCTTGTTGTTTTATGACTGTGGCGGTGTTGCCTTTCTTTTTGATTTGATCCTTTACCTCTTCGTAAGCCTCCACGAGGATTTCTGCCTCCGACGGGGAAAAGTACGCCGCTCTTGTTGCCATGGTAAATCGGTGAATGTGTGATCTCTGGCGGGGTCTATTTGAGGAAGCTGCGTGCGCGCACTGATCCAGGATTGGTTTCACCTGGCTTGATGAATCCGTGTCTGCTCATCCTGGCTTGGTCTTTGTGAAACCAATTAAGCCTGGACGCTCTTGTTTTGGATTCGTTGAACCCAGCTCAGTCATTTATCCTGGATGTCTGAATCCTACTTTTGTGCAACGGGCCCCTGGTACAAAAATTGTTTGTTAAGGCTAAAAGCTAGGTGTTAATAAGAGCATGGCCACTGTGAGTGACAGGTTTCCTGCAAGGCCTCACCAAAGTCTATGAGTCAGATCCCCCTCCTCCACAGCTCCACAATCTTCAAGTATGGTTACTTCTGGCTCCAAAAATCCAAAATGGCAAAGGCAGAAATGCCAAACACAAGGCTTTAAAACGAGAATCAACAAACATTACAGTGGCTATGTCTGTTATTTTTATACAGTCTATGTGTCTACCTCGGGGTCCCCTACCATTTGGACATGCCTGGAACACCTCTAATCTGCCAAGGAGGCATCCTGATCAGATGCATTAACCACCACAACTGGCCACTTTCAACACGAATAAGCAGCAGCTTTACCCCATGCTTTCTCCTGTCCAAGCTCCTCACCCTCAACCCAGCACTCTGCGGAAAAAGCTCATTTTGGCAGCTTGTATCTGCGATCTCATTCTTTTGGCCTCTACCTAAAGCTTTAAGGTGATGGTTGGAGCAGGGATGGACTGGTGAATGGAGACTTTTACCCTCCGGCTCAGCTTCTTCTTCACCACAAGAGACTGGCACAAATGTTTACAGCACCAACTTGGTCTCGCTTCTGACGTCAGACACCAGTGAAAAACCAATGCTGGCATGATACATGGCCGGTCGTTGTTATTGTTTAGTGGTGCCTAGTAGCATCGGGGGAAACGCAGTGGGACAACAACAAAAGTTAAGGCAGTGGAGGTCCAAGTAGTACAGGTAGGAGGGGTGGTGGATGGGTCCAACAACAACAACTGACTTTCAGCCGGGAGGCTGGTGTTCACTTCCCATATGAATATTAAGCCAAACCCTGTCCTTTTTTCCTAAACTCAACCATGTGCTTTTGTTCCCTAAATTAGACCACGTGCACGTTGGCAAAAAATAACGATGTGCATTTGTTGGTGAAGATAAAAAAAACATCAATTCACTGTGTTGTACCGATTAAGTGCTTTTATTTTGAGAGAGACTGTATGCAAACTGTACAGTTTCCTGTGAAAACGGAAATGTATCTTGAAAACAGACAATGCATGTAAAAGGCAAAACTTGACATGCTGTCCCAGAACAACAACAACTAACACACCCAAGGTGCCTTGCACATCGTGTCATGACCTGGAAAGTCCATGACCAAACATCAATATGTGACGAGGTTGTAGTGAGACAGCGCACCGATCACCCTGTCCATCTCACCTACCATTTTACAGTAAATTGTGAACAAAACCCAGAGATTCTTGAATTTCTTTGCATGGGGCAGTAACTTAACCCAGAGGAGACAATCCACTGTTTTCTGGCACAGAACCATGGCCTCAGACTTGGAGGTATACCGCCTCTCATTCAGACCACTTCTTACTCAGCTGCAAACTGCCCCCGTGCCTGCTGGGGGTCACAGTCTGATGAAGCACTCAGAACCACATCATCTGCAAAGGGCAAAGACATGATTCTGAGGTCCCCAAACCTAAGTCTCTCTACCCCTGGCTGTGCCTTAAGATGCTGTACATGAATATCACAAACATAATTGGTGACAAAGGACAATGCTGGCAGAGGCAAACTCCCAGTGAAAATGTGCCAGGTACAGTCCAGTACAACTGGACTGGGCTGTGGAATGGGCAATTTTAATTTAATTTTAATTTAAAATTTCTATTTATCCATTTTTTTTTATTACTTTTTAATGTCTATTTTAATACCGCTGTGTTGTTGGTGCTGAGGGGAAGTGTGGTGGTTGTTTTTTAATAGCTGCTGGACAGTTGAAATTCCCTTTGGGGACAAATAAAGTTCTTTCTATTCTATTTTATTTTATGAACACAGCTGTCACTTTGGTTATACAAGGACCAGATGGGTGGTAGCATGGCCCCTGCACCTCATTCTCCTGCAGTAACCCCACTCCTCTCTAGGGGAAATGGTTATAAGTAGGGGTTGGAATCTCTCCCCCAAGAGATTTTAAATGTCAGACACTTCATTTCCTGCATTCTGGCTATGGAACAATTAGTGTTTTTTATGTATCAACTTCAAAGTCCTCTGCTACTTTCTACATGTATGTAAAGGGAAAAACAGTCAATTGTACGAAACAGCTGCATCGGTTATATTAAGGATGAAAACATCAGATCACAGACATGGGCAAACTGTTTGGTCTGTCAAAATAAATTATTTGGTATATTTGAAAAAAGCAAGACAGCAGGGGCGTCTCTAGGATTTTGACACAGCAGGGGCGTCTCTAGGATTTTGACACATCCGGGGCTTAGCCCAGAAGACTTAAGCAGAAAATTTTTAGACATAGAAGCATTCTCCACATACCCTACAGGTACCTGCTCTTCTGGACTGAATTGAATTAAGGCATCATCAAATGAATGACCCATTTTGAATTTAGTTTGCACCCATGTACTGACATTAGCTAGCTAAGTAACAACACATTGTTTTTCCATTTAACACATTAGCAGCTACAGTAAAAGAGGCAGGCTGTGCAGGATCCCTGTCTGCTAGCTAGCTGCTATCATGCATGAAAAAGAAAATAAACAAGATGGTTCGACGTTGTAGCCTAACATTAACTTTAGCTACTTTCCCCTCTAGAAGAAGCCCAAGCTTAATTATTTTTAGGTACACAATTCTTGCACACTACAATTGCATTTACAGACAGATGCTAATAATAACAGATCGTTTTTTCCCATGTAATATCAACTAGCTGCTAGCTAGCTAACATTAGCTACTTCCCTCTAGTAGTTCCAGCTGCAACACTCTTTTCGAAATTATATATTTTTACATAATTTCTATTCCCATTACCTCTTTGATTGCTGACCACCTTTGGGGGGAAAAACATGGAAATCTTTTTTTGTGACATCCCAAAGACAGCTGAACAGCTTGCTGTTGTCAAGCCTGCCTGTTGTCAAGTGTGCCTGCTGCCTGACGCTGCTGTTTTGGGTGAATGACGTCACGTGCGACCTGGAGGTGTTAACCACTTGTGTGCCAAAGCCAAAGTAGTGGCTATTTAAAAAAAAAAAAAAATTAATTGTTACTCAAACCTGTCCAAAAACACTGTTTGATCGAAGCATCAACATAAGATAACCGTAGTTTGAGGATGTGATCTTAAAAAAAAAAAAATAAAATAAATAATTTTTTTTTTTTTTTTGAAAATTAATATTCGGGGCTAATTAAAAAACATCCGGGGCTTTAGCCCCGAATGTTTTAGCCTAGGGACGCCACTGCAAGACGGGGAGGCTATATACAGGAATCCTGAAGTTGAACCTTTTAAGAACTTTTTTAAAATAAACTTTTCAAGACCCAATCACCACTTCAAACTCTAACTGGTTACATCAGTGCCAAACTTTAATTTACATTTACTATAGGACATTGACTGTAAGATTGCACAACTTGACAATCTAAACAGTACTTTCTAATAACTCTTTAAATCACTGTATCCATGCAACATAATTCAGGTAGATGAGGTGGGAATAATGTGATGACGTGGACATGAAATACACAGTACAGTGACGACTGTAACCTTAGAGTTAAACCTTGTTTGTTTATGTTTGCCAAGAACAGTAATTATGTTGCAGTCTACACAGTGTTGAAAATACTACTTGTAGGCACAGTCATAAACTTAATTAGGGTAGCCAAATTAATTGTTTGACCTATACATGAGGAATGTTATTATCATTCTTTTAAATTAGTTTACATTTGAGCCACTATTTCCCTGTTCTTGATCTTCTGATTTTATCCTGAGTTGCGCAGCAAATTGTAAAGTCTGTGTTAATATGAGAGCTATAAGCTAATCATCAATATTTTGTCTTAAGTGAAATAATGATGATTTTAAATATCATCATTTTAATGATAGTTTACAGGTACACCTGCTGAATTAGTCCTATGGTCGCTGCTAATAGTCACAGCCATGCATAGCTGCTCTTTGTAATGAAAAACTTGTTGCAGTTGCAGATCTGATGAATGGTAAAGCAGGCACACACAGCAAACAGATTTAAGGGTTCCTCTGTATAAATTTACATCACTGTGGAAGTGGAGAATGCTTTATCAAGCAGCAGTCAGTCAGGGGTTCAGAATGCACTAATGGTGGTCCTGCATGTTAGAGTTTCCGTAAACAATGTCAGCAATGACACTGTGACAGACCTGTCATTATGTGTCATGCTCTTCTGCAAATTCTGATTTAACATACGCTGCTATGTCTTGTGAAACTCTTTTGGTTTAATAGCCTATCTGCAGGGACAGAAATACCACATAGATTGCATCCGGTATTGATTCAGTAAGGGGCAGTACATTTTATTTTTCTTATATATATCTCATATTATAAGGGACGGGTGGCAACCCTAATGGTAACACCAATCAGCCACAGGCAAACAGGAGCCAAGGACATGGAAGCAGGTCTTGGTTGTGGACAGAAGGCTGGCGGCTTTACCAGGAATCAGTTGAAGCTGGTGAAAAGTGCTGGAGAGTCTTGCATAAGTGGCAAAGAACAATCTGGAAACAAATGTGAGGCAGGGATATATATACTGGCTGTTTCTCAAAGTCAAGGAAGGATCTTCGAATGGCTGAAAACAAGCCTGAAAAAAATATTGATTGAATCCTCATAATTTACACTTTCCAATGGGTCCACTGCCACATACTGAGATTTTTGGAGATAACTTGATTAAAATTGTACAACATTAGAGAGTGCCAAAATGATCACAGTACCCTGAAACCCCATCAGTCTGCTAAGAGTTAATAATGATCATGTGGGGACACTTGTTAGTCTGTTCCAATGTGTGTTCACTGAATGCTAGGGAGGACTCTTGCCTTGCCTCTGCCTTCCTCCCAAGGAAGGATCCTTGACTTTGAGAAACACCCACTGACTGTGAGTAACGAGGAACAGGTGAACTGAGTGGCCTTGTTGGGGTGGGCGTGACTGAAACTGAGGCATGGGAAACCAGGGTGAGTGGAAAATTACTGACTGGGAGCTGGGTGATAGGCATACAGAAGAGAGCATGTGACAAAGAATGAAGAAAGGAGCAAATTCTTCACCACAGAGTTGGTTAAGTTGTTTAATGCTGCAGTGTGTGCTGGTTAGCTGGTCTCATTTGTTGTCAACATCGTGTTATTAACTAATATTTAGATTATTCATTGTTGACATTAAATCAGCCACACTTGCACTCGCATCAATTTTTTCCCAATCAGTTATAAGCCTTCTTCAGGTCCACCCCTCTGGCACCTCTGCAAGGGTGAAGAACTGGTCCTCTGTTCCATAGCTAGGATGGATTCTGCATTGCTCCTCCTGTATCTGAAGTCTGACAATTGGTCCGAGCCTTTTTCAATGTAATTTTCAAAGTAATTTTATTTATAAAGCCCAATATCAAAAATTACAATTTGTCTCAGAAGGCTTTACAGCAGACTGTTAAGGTTGAACTGATAGGACTCAAGAGCAGGACTCAACTCAGGTTCAGTTCAAAACAAAAGTTTTTAATGAAGAAGGCAGGTTCGGTACACAGGAAGGCAGTCAGACAAGGCAGAGGTATCCAAAAAACGCTAAGGCAGAGGCAGGGTCCAAAAAACAGAACGTGATCATACACTCACGAGACTAACACTGGGAAAAATGCTGGGACGCTTACAGAGAACTGAAAAGACGAACTGGCAAAGACAAAGGGACGCACACAGACTAAATACACAAGGGAAGGTGGGATAATGAGACACAGGTGACACTAATCAGGGCGGGGCAGGCAATCACACAGGCGGGAAACACAGGAGGACAGGAGGTGAGGATCTGGAATGAGAGGAAAATACAAAATAAAACAGGAACTAACTAAAAATGCACAAAGACAGAAAAACATAACTATACTCAGGGACTAGATGTTACACAGACGACATCCCTCTGTTCTTGAACCCTCACAGTAGATAAGGAAAAACTCAACCCTGGAATAAACTTTCCTGGCTAGGCTAAGCAGTGTGATTCCCCAAAAACTGGAGCACATCATCCAGCCCGCCTTTTTTTTTTGTTTAAAAAATGGGAACCTCCACCTTGGGCTCCCACTTCACAGGCAGTTTCACCGACCCCCACACAACACTGACTTGGTGTGTCTGCCAAGACAGCCCAACAATGTCCAGGGGCCTCCTTCACAACAGTTGCATTTGCACAAAACAGGGCTTGAAAGACTCAGGATGGTCCATAAGATCTTCATATCCCACCTCTGGAGGAATATTCCATGCATCCCAGGGAAGGTTGGTAAGGTCATGTTCAGGACCACCCATTGCGTAGGCGGCTGCCAGGAGCTGTAGTTGAAAGGTTGTTGGTGTTTGCCATAGCAGCAAACTAAGAACCCTGCAGTGGACACCAGCAGTGAAAGAGGCCATCAGCAGCAGACAGGTACCAGGCAGGCTCTCTGCTGGCTTTAAGGACGTTCTGTCAAACTATTATACAACTCAGGATAACTTTTCTGATTTCATTAAAGGGTTTTTTGGGGGAGTTTTTTCTTACCCGCTGCGAGGGTCCTAAGGACAGAGTATGCTGTAAAGCCCTGTGAGGCAAATTGTGATTTGTGATATTGGGCTTATAAATAAAATTGATTGAATTGATTGAATTGATTTCTGAGTCTGAAAATGAAAGTATAATGGATTCAGTATCAGATGTATCCAAGATGGCACTGGGGGTTGGCAGCCTGTTGCAGCAGCCCTGACTATTTGCACTCTTTTTGCTTCTTTTTTGCATCTTTAACTTTGTGTTTCTATAGGGTTTTTTTTGCTCATTTATATTGTATTTCTGCAGCATTCTAGTTGTAGTATTACTGGGGAGTAATTTGTTTCTTCTTCGCATAGTTTTTCTTTAATGTTAACTATGTTAACGTACACTCGTGTGGAACTACTCCGTCTCAAACATGGAGCTGGCATCCCTGCTGTGCAGATTCCTGAGACGATATGGAGGGGCACCCGCCATGGGAAGAAAGCCAGCGCTAAGGTCAGAGAGAGGATTGAGAGATACAGGAAATTCAAGCACTTCTTGCCATCTATTATCATGGGGAATGTGAGGTCACTCGCCAACAAAATGGACGAACTGGCAGCCCTCGTAAACAACCAGCGTGTGTACAGGAAGTTCAGTATGCTCTGCCTCACGGAGACATGGCTACATGGGAATATTAGGCTTGAGGAGTCATGTGACTATTTCGGCCCGTCTGCCATTTTGAGAGCTAATGTTATGGGTTGCCATGGGCGACGCAGAGACAGTGGGAAATACGGATGGGAAATAGGTTTTCGGATGGATAAATGAAGGGAAATTATGAAAAATGGAGCAAAATAAAGTGAAGGAAACGATTCCATATAAAGAAAAACTTACTGCCAGCACCAGACAGAGGTATTTAGAAAAACTAAAAGAAAGAAATAACGTAGACCCTTACGAGCTGCCTGCAGCGGAATGGAGCAGTGACCCGAGTCGTTTACCGTCTTCCACATATATGGATATAGTGAATTACCTCGTTTTTGGAGTTAGTTACTACACCATGCAAGAATTCAAGAGCTACAAATCGCTGGAAAGCTACGAGCTGTTCTGCTGCAGCTGGGTAAAAGACCTGTCCATATACCAGCCCCAAAACTGTGAAAACACATTTGTGCTTGCAAAGGTACCTTCACCTTCTGTGTGTCAATCAATAAGTATGGGCATGTTATATAGCCTATCGTTAGTAAGATGAATGTCTTCGGAGTTGAGGAGTCCGATTGTCTGCGGATCTCTTCCCTGATTTCATGGGGGAAACAGGCAGTGGGAGAAGTGTGAGGGGTCCTTTCAGGGGCGCAACTACCTACATTCTGAGGGGTATGCAGACACATTACTTTGTGTTAAGGAGGTTTCAAAAATACATCAGTCAAACCACATATAAAAAACATGATTTTTTTTATTTTAAATGATATCCTTATTGGATATCAGTTACTGATTGGATGCTGCATCTGATCAGACTTATCAGATACATCACAACAGCACTGTAGTGTTATATCCGAGTGAAGACATTTAAACTCAAGTGTATCACTCCCAAGTTCTATAATTTATCTGTTTTATGATTCACCATCTAGTTAAAAACCCTCAGAGGTCTAAGCCCTTTTTTCTCCCTTTAGGTCCGCCTGCCATCTAAATGCACAAATAAGAATCTACACATTATTTACTTGATCTACACTCTTCTATTCTTAGTTCAGGTGCCTCAGTAGTTCAGTGAATAGAGTAAATCCACAGATCACGATAAAAAACGTTCAGTATTATGACGGATTTAAAGGCCAAAACTCTAAAAAGTCACTGAACTTCAAGGCTGGATTACAAAGCATCTGAAAGGGCTACAATCATGTCGGACCCCTCTTTGAAACGGCGCAGTCGTCAACTTTCTGGATCTTTTTGCCGTAAGTCTCTATCACACACCACTGCCGAGTTATAATCCAATTAGTAAATAGAGTGTTTGGATGACATCCGTGGGGAGGTGAAGGAGCGGAGGGGCGCCTAATCAGTGACGTGCCTCTGTTATTGATCATATCATTTACACATGCACAAACAGCTGTTAAATACAGAAAATGCCGACTGGAAATAATTTTCCCCTCATCGCTTTGGCGCCCCCTCTAGCGTGGCGCCCCTATGCACCGCATATAGTGCATACCCACTTTTTGCGTCACTGGGTCCTTTATATGTGTGTCCTGTCTGTTGACACTGGAGCAGTTTTTTACACAGCAGTGTCTCCCCATCTTTAAGTGGGAATCGGGAACACAATAACTTCTAATCACAACAAGCCGGTTCTGGTGGTATGCTTTCAAAATGGTGGAAGGGGGCCCAAAGGGGGCGGGGCGCGGTGTTGTGACGACATGTCCTCGAGCCTAATACCGGACAGTGATATCAATCTGCCCGGCTTCACACTAATCCGCGCGGACTGGGGGAGGCAAAGCGGCAAGAAGAGAGGAGGGGGGCTTGCTATCTTTGTTAACACTATAAGTGGTGTAACCCCAGGCATGTAACCGTAAAGGACTGTGTGTGTACTCCTGATGTAGAGCTCCTGGCGGTGGGACTATGGCCCTACTATCTACCGCGAGAGTTTTCACACGCCTTCATGGTGGTTGTTTACATTCCCCCATCAGCTGTTGCAGCCAGCGCGAGTGACGTCGTCTACTCAGTGATCGCAGGACTACAGATGCAGCACCCCAGCGCTCTCATCCTGATCAGTGGGGACTTCAATCATGTCTCTCTCTCTCTCCTGTCCCGACCAATTTCACACAATATGTGGACTGTGCAATGAGAGGGAATAAAATCCTGGATCTTCTGCATGCCAACGTGAAGAAATGGTATAATTCTTCTTATCTCCCTCCCTCCCTTGGTGACTCAGACCACAACCTGATACTCCTTGACACCACCTACAGGCCAATGGTGGAACAGCAGGCAGCCAGCACAATGACTGTAAAGGTCTGGTCTGATGACACAGAGGAGGCACCGCAGGAGTGTTTTTATAGGCCCGTTTACACCGCAGGAACTTCGGGGTAGATTTACGGGGCCGGGGCCGTTGGTGCGTGTCTCCACCGCAGGAACCAGCCCCGAAGGACAGAGTTCCGGAACTTTTACAGGGGCTAAACAAGTCCCTGCTTCGGGGTAGGTACTCAGAACGGCCCTGAAAGACTCCTGGGTGGGGCTTGGGGATTACTTGGTGCTGATTGGATTTACTCAAGGCGGAATGTGACGTTAACAGAAAGCAACAAAATAGCCGGCATTTTTAAAACTCAGCAGACAAGGGTTAGCTCGTTCATAGCTTCCACCGCCATGTAAACAAACTCAATAACCGGTCCGTGAAAAACATATTTTTTCCGGCGGATGTCTTAGTTACAACATGATCGAGCTAGCAAAGCAGTTTTGTGTTGCCATGTGTGGTATTTATTCAGTTTTGTGAAATCACGATGTCTAGAAAGCATCAGTAGCTGCAGCTGACAGGGACAGCTAACAGCAGCAGCAAAGCTAACATCAGGACGTCATTTGTTAAATGCCTCCTGTTGTCGGATACAACATGAAACTACTCCAGTTAGCTCAATCGTGTTGTAACTAAGACATCTGCTGGAAAAAAAAATTCACGGGCCACTTTGTGAGTTTAGTGAGTTATTCCAGACACCGCTAAGCGCTAACAGCGTCCCTACGCCGCTACGTTGCTCCAGTCAAAATGGTCGCGTAACGATTACATCACATCCAGAGCCTGGTAACCACAGGACGTTCCTGTAGTAGTTCCTGTCCCCCAAATAGTACCAGGAACTTCTTCGGTGGAAACGGGCCTAATATCACAGACTGGGGACTTTTTATAGAAGACTTCGGCAATGACATGGAGGGTCTCTCTCACTGCATTACAGACTACATAAAATTCTGTGAGGACATTATTGTTCCAACAGAAAAGGTTTGCTGCTTTTCTAACAGCAAGCCATGGATCAATAAAAACATTAAAGGCATTCTTAACAGGAAGAAGACAGCGTTCATGTCCAAGGATCTCGAGGAAGTCAGGGCTGTTCAGAAGGAACTGAAGAGGAGACTGAGGGAGCTACAAGGGAGAAGACTGAGGCCAAGATGGGACAGAACAACACAAAAGAGGTGTGAAATGAGATGAGGATGATGAGAGGCTGTGGGAAAGCCACCTGGAGTCGAAGGTGGCCCAGAATTTGCAATAGAGCCAAAGTTATTCTTCAATAGGTTTGAGACAACAACAACCCTTGTGAGCTCTGTCTGTGGATCTGAGTCCCCACCCACCATCACTGTACCCATTCACACCTCTGCTATAAGGTGCTGACACACCAAACCGACATCAAAGAACTAGCGGCGACGAAAGCCAACTGTTGCAACGTCTACGTTGCCTCATGTCGCCCTGTGTCAGTTGCATTTTAACACACTAAAAAGACTACATCCGATGGCCAAATAGCACATACGTTCTGCGCCTGCATGAGAGGAAATAACGCAAAAAGGGAAACCGGAAGTCCGAGGAATGTATAGGCCCATTTCCACCGCAGGAACTTCGGGGTAAATTTACGGGGCTGGGGCCGTTGGTGCGTGTCTCCACCGCAGGAACCACCCCCGAAGGACAGAGTTCCGGAACTTTTACAGGGGCTAAACAAGTCCCTGCTTCGGGGTAGGTACTCAGAACGGCCCCGAGAAACTCCTGGCTGGGGCTTGGGGGTTACTTGGTGCTGACTGGATATACTCAAGGCGGAATGTGACGTCAACAGAAAGCAACAAAATAGCCGGCATTTTTAAAACTCAGCAGACGAGGGTTAGCTCGTTCATAGTTTCCACCGCCATGTAAACAAACTCAATAACCGGTCCGTGAAAAACATATTTTTTTCCGGCGGATATCTTAGTTACAAAATGATTGAGCTAGCAAAGCAGTTTTGTGTTGCTATGTGTGGTATTTATTCAGTTTTGGGAAATCACAATGTCTAGAAAGCATCAGTAGCTGTAGCTGGGACAGCTAACAGCAGCAGCAAAGCTAACATCAGGATGTTATCTGTTAAAAGCCTCCCGTTGTCGAAAATGACATGAAACTACTCCAGTTAGCTCAATCATGTTGTAACTAAGACATGGTACATCCTGTCGAATCCAGACGGTCCCGGTGTTTCCTCCGCAGGCTCCACTTTCCTCAGCTGCCCGACAAACCCGCTGCTTCTTCCCACTTTAACCTGAATAACAAACCGGGGCTCAGTGCTGCGGTTGGATCCAAACGGAGAGCTGGGGTTAGCTGGGAGGCTAGTGGAGACGAACTGGCTGTGCTTCCCTCCGGTCATGCTGCGGCTATTCAGGTTAAAGTGGGAAGAAGCAGCGGGTCTGCCGGGCAGCTGAGTGAAGTGGAGTCTGAGGAGGAAGCACTGGTTAGCCCCAGTTTTACTACAGGCAGATTCAATTGCTACAGGGGCGAGGAAATAGCTGCTATCAGCTATTATATTTCCTGTTTATCCACCGCCAGTGGTTCCCACTGCTCCTCCCATAAATCTTCAACAGCCCCTCCCATTGTGGAAGGCCGCCTCTTTTAAACTAAAAGGGTTCCACCAATATGACTACCCTGTGAGGCAGAAAATTGGGCACCTCGGATCAACTCGCCAATCCGGCTCTGTTTGTCTAAACGCTCGCAGCTTGCCAGCAAAACGGCTCAACATTCGCGGAAAATCTGGCAGTGTAAAAGGGGCTACTGACACAACACCCCTGAGGCAGAATAAAACCAGCAGGCCGGACAACATCAGCCCCAGGGTCCTCAGGGTGTGCGCTGGGCAGCTTGCTGGAATCTTTCAGCACCTCTTTAACCTCTCCTTGAGGTTGGAGAAGGTGCCTGACCCATGAAAGACATCCTCCATCATCCCAGTACCTAAGAAAGGACGTCCCAGCACTCTCAATGACTACACGATGGTGGCGCTAAGTTTCTTTCCATCTGCAGCTGGCCTCATCCAGACCAGAGACCCCCATCTACTCTGACCCCAGTCACCATCCAGGGCGAGGAGGTGGAGATGGTGGACTAGTACAAGTACCTTGGGGTCCACATGAACAATAAACTGGACTGGACTCACAACACAGATGTCCTCTATAGGAAAGGAAAGAGCAGGATGTTCCTCCTGAAGAGACTCAGATCGTTTGGCGTCTGTAGTGGGCTCCTCAAGACCTTCTACCAGTCTATGGTTGCCAGTGCACTCTTCTTTGCTGTAGTGTGCTGGTGGGGTGGAGTTAAGACTGGTGAGGTCGACTTCCGGTGGCGTGAAGCGAATGGCAGCTTAAAAAACCCCGCTCCCAACTGGTCGAATATTAATCCCCTTTGAAGAACATTAAAAAAAAAAATGTATTGAAACTAAAAAAGACTAAATGTAAACAAGGCTCATGACGTGATAAAGGAGAGACAGTCGAAGAAACATACAGCGAGGAGGAAAGCTACGACAATAATGCTGGCACTGACGAGGAAGTAGCTAGCCCTGTCATGCAGGCCATCTACAACGAGATTCGGGTGCTCAGATCAGATATTAAAAGTGAAATGAGTGAATTTCGACTTTAATCTATCGGAGTTTGGAACGAAGCTTATAAAATCAGAAGTCGGCTTGATGGTGGCAGACATTGACCTCGGAATACAGCGCTGCCATCGGGCATTTGCCCCAAAGCCTCCCCAAGGCGCACCGCCTAGATCATTTGTTGATTTGCTTTCTCGAGTTTAGAGTGAAAGAGTAGGTACTGCATACTGCGTGGAGAAAGAAAGATGTACACTACGATGGGAAAAGGAATTTTTTTTATCAAGATTACCCTCCTGAGACACTGAAGAAAAGAAAGGCATATGTGGGGATACTGAGAGAGTTCAAAGCCAAAGGAATCTGCTTTCTATGGAAGCCCATTTCCGCCACTTGATGGAAAAAAAATAAGATCTATTAACTCAAAATAATGAGATACTAAGTCAAAATAATGACTTACTAAGTCAAAATAATGAGATACTAAGTCAAAATAATGACTCGCTAAGTCAAAATAATGAGATACTAATACAAAATAATGACTGGCTAAGTCAAAATTATGAGATACTAAGTCAAAAATAATGACTTGCTAAGTCAAAATAATGACTTGCTAAGTCAAAATAATGAGATACTACGTCAAAATTATGAGATACTACATCAAAATAATGAGATACTAAGTCAAAATAATGACTTGCTAAAGGTGCGTTCACACCGGACCTGTTTTTTTTCTCGCTAGAGACGAGTTTACATACAAAGTCAATGCAAACGGGTGATTGAGCGTATATTCGCCAGGGAGAAAAATCGCTCGGGCTCTGAGCGACAGCGACAGAACGTTTTTTTCGCCCGTCGCTTGAGATGAGAAACAGTGGCGTCCCTAGGCTAAAACATTCAGGGCTAAAGCCTCGGATGTTTTTTAATTAGCCCCGAATATTAATTTTCAAAAAAAAAAAAAAAAAAAAATTCTTTTTTTTTTTTTTTTTTTAAGATCACATCCTCAAACTGCGGTTATCTTATGTTGATGCTTCGATAAAACAGTGTTTTTGGACAGGTCTGAGTAACAATTAATTTTTTATTTTTTTTTAAATAGCCACTACTTTGGCTTTGGCACACAAGTGGTTAACACCTCCAGGTCGCACGTGACGTCATTCACCCAAAACAGCAGCGTCAGGCAGCAGGCACACTTGACAACAGGCAGGCTTGACAACAGCAAGCTGTTCAGCTGTCTTTGGGATGTCACAAAAAAAGATTTCCATGTTTTTCCCCCCAAAGGTGGTCAGCAATCAAAGAGGTAACGGGAATAGAAATTATGTAAAAATGTATCATTTCGAAAAGAGTGTTGCAGCTGGAACTACTAGAGGGAAGTAGCTAATGTTAGCTAGCTAGCAGCTAGTTGATATTACATGGGAAAAAACGATCTGTTATTATTAGCATCTGTCTGTAAATGCAATTGTAGTGTGCAAGAATTGTGTACCTAAAAATAATTAAGCTTGGGCTTCTTCTAGAGGGGAAAGTAGCTAAAGTTAATGTTAGGCTACAACGTCGAACCATCTTGTTTATTTTCTTTTTCATGCATGATAGCAGCTAGCTAGCAGACAGGGATCCTGCACAGCCTGCCTCTTTTACTGTAGCTGCTAATGTGTTAAATGGAAAAACAATGTGTTGTTACCTAGCTAGCTAATGTCAGTACATGGGTGCAAACTAAATTCAAAATGGGTCATTCATTTGATGATGCCTTAATTCAATTCAGTCCAGAAGAGCAGGTACCTGTAGGGTATGTGGAGAATGCTTCTATGTCTAAAAATTTTAGCGCGCGCATCTGCTTAACTCTTCTGGGCTAAGCCCCGGATGTGTCAAAATCCTAGAGACGCACCTTAAGTCAAAATAATGACTTGCTAAGTCAAAATAATGAGATACTAAGTCAAAATAATGAGATGCTAAAGGTGCGTTCACACCAGACCTGTTTTTTTTTTCGCTGTCGCTCGGTTCGCCCCTTTGATATCGCTTCATCGCTCAGTTGCAATCGCTCGTCAATGTGGCAGAAATCAACAGACTTGCTTTTTTGCTTTGATGACGTCATTGAAGCAATCGGGGGTGCTTGACTGTCATGACATGTCAGCTTCATAAAAAGTTAAAAAGTATAGCTGAAATTAAAAGCAACAATAGATGTAAAAACACACAGAGACAATACATATGTCTGAGCGTTTATACCTCTGACTGCGGCAGCAGCCGAAGATTATACATTTTGATACAAACAGGTAGCTATACATATTGCAAAACTATGTCAAAGTACACCAAAGCATGCATTTTCATTTCCAAATATTTATTTCAAAACGAAACCATTCATACGGTCAATAAAAAAACATTTTGTTATTAATAAAAAACGAATGTACAGTGACCGCACAACCGTGCGTGTGCGTGTGTGTGTGTGTGTGTGTATGTGTGTTAGTATATCAGAGAGGAGGAATATCAATTTAAAAAAAAGTTTCCACTAATTATTTCGGTGTTTATTTCTTTTATTCTTAAGGTTTTTCATGAAAATATGTAATGTATAAAAACATTATTATAGACCAAAAGTTAATCTAATTTATTATTGTAGAATGTATTGAGCAAATCATCACTTTCAACTGGAGACACGGCGCAGGAGCGCAGCAGCAGCAAGAAAAGAAAGAAAGAAAGGCATTATAAAAAGCCGACAAATAGTGTTAATTAATTGACATGAGACATTGGAGAGGTTGTCAGTCCTATTTTACACTGTAGTCTGTAATATTTTTTTATTTTATCATAACGTCTCGGAAATTACTCAAATGCATTCACTGTGTGCTTCTGAGCACATGGGCAGCATAAACAATGAAGTTACATATGACGGTCTGGCAGATTGTTGCAGCGCTTGGAGGCAGCTGACAGTGACAGTTTTTTCAGCAGCCATTTTTCTTCCTACCAATAACCTACGGTTGAGGCAGCTCCAGCTCCAGCTCCGCTCACATGCTCTGACTCAGGCACCAGGGCGTCTGAGCTACAGTGATAGATGCATTGGCGCTGTCCGTGGTGCTTTACACTAGGCTCGCCAGGATTACAGCGCTCCTCCAAGCGCTGCAGTCCCGCCGGCTGGCGCGGTCACTATTGAGATTACATTTGTTTTCTATTATTAACAAAATGTTTTTTTATTAAACGTATGAATGGTTTTGTTTTCAAATAAATATTTGGAAACGAAAATGTATGCCTTGGTGTACTTTGACAGAGTTTTGCAATATGTATAGCCTACCTGTATGTATCAAAATGTATAATTGCGGTCGGAGGTATAAATGCTCAGAGGAGTAGTGAGTTTCATTTTTGTAACTTAAAGGCTCTAGGACAAGTGCACTTACATTGATCACTTCCATAAAATAAAACGAAAAATTGGAGAAGATTGAAAAAAATTGTTAAAATTAAATTAGGGGACTGATCACAGATGTATTGTCTTTTACATCTATTGTTGCTTTTAATGTGCAGCTATACTTTAATGAAGCTGACATGTCATGACAGTCAAGCACCCCCCGGGATTCTGGGATTATGGCAGCCAATCAGCGTTGAGCTGCAAGCGACAGGACCCAGCGAAAAAACGCTCCAGATGAGATTTCTCATCTCAAGCGACGGGCGAAAAAACGCTCTGTCTCTCTGTCGCTGTCGCTCAGAGCCCGAGCGATTTTTCTCCCGGGCGAATATACGCTCAATCGCCCGTTTGCATTGACTTTGTATGTAAACTCGTCTCTAGCGAAAAAAAAAAAACAGGTCCGGTGTGAACGCACCTTAAGTCAAAATAATGAGATACCAAGTCCAATAATGAGGTGAATGAGTACAGTTACAGCCTCCGACAATCCATACTCTTCATCTCTCAGTCACGATAGATAACATATGGAAGCCCATTTCCGCCACTTGATGGAAAAAAATAAGATTTATTAGCTCACAATAATGAGATACTAAGTCAAAATAATAACTTGCTAAGTCAAAATAATGAGATACTAAGTCAAAATAATGACTTGCTAAGTCAAAATAATGAGATACTAAGTCAAAATAATGACTTACGAAGTCAAAATAATGAGATACTAAGACAAAATAATGACTCGCTAAGTCAAAATAATGACTTGCTAAGTCAAAATTATGAGATACTAAGTCAAAAATTATAGCTGCTGCGCAGCAATGGTTCGGGGCCAGGCAATTTTAGGCAAAATTAGGCAATGCTGAGCAACAAGCAGAGTGTAGGAAGATGAAAAAAAGGTAGCATTGTAAGCATAAGAGACTATGCTCTATCTCACTGAGCTAATTAGCAAGAGACAACTCTGCGGTATATATGTTTAAAACTTCTTCTGGCTTATTATAGGAATTCTACAGCTGCAATGATTAGTCAATAAATCAATTGACTAAGCCAAGCATCAGGGTGCCAGACAGTAGCTATCCATGCCATGGGGAAGCAAATTTCAAAGTGAAAGTTCCAAAGCTGTAGCACATATGGTTGATTTGTTATGAATTTTCAAAGTTTTGAAATTTAGAGGCTTGTTGTAGTGCCACCATCAGGACTATTGTCTTGTGTTTCCAGTTGAGGACATCTGGCATGGGACTGGACCTTTATGAAAAGTTTGGCTAGATTTCTCATATGGAAATGTTGCACAAGCTGAGACTTGAACTCACAATCTTCAACACCAAGAACTGTCCTCTATCTCACTGAGCTAACTGGCAAGCAGAAACATCACATGTAGCTTCAGACAGCAGTTGTTAGTGTGTAAAGGCAGATTTCAAACGGCTGTCAAAAATCTGAAAATACACAAATTGCATCTAGACAGCATGGAGATGTTGGTAATTTGTTTTTAACAATGATTTATTGGCTCCATAAGTGAAAAACTGATGTTTAAAAATGCCATTTTTGCATTGACTCCAATTGTTGGCATGAGGGTGAAATTCAAAATGCTGTAATCAATTCAGTTTTTGAGATAAATTTCTGATATTTTTCAAACATCATCTACCATGACTCCAAAATTTTGTCATTTTTTAATGAACACTGAAAATGTATTTAGCAAGAATTTACAAGTATATGTTTACAGTACCGTTTACTGTAAAACATTTTGATGCACTGTAGGCTCAATTTTCGATAAATCAAAAATCTGTGTGGATCGTTTGTGTAGGACAGTCTGAGGGTGCTCTGTGGCAAGTTTGGTGTCAATTGAGCAAAAATTGTGGGAGAACATAGGTTTAATAAGTTTTACAGTTTTTGAAAAAATTTGCAACAGGTTTCAGTGTAAAAAAGTTTCTTCAGCATTGGGGCTACATTTTGGTGAAAGTTGCAAATCTGTAACACATATGGTTGATTTGTTGTGAATTTTCAAAATTTTGAACATTAGAGGCTTGCTGTAGCGCCACCATCAGGACTATTGGCTTGTTTTTGCTGCTGTGGCAATCTGGCATGGGATCTGACCTTTGTGCAAAGTTTGGTCATTTTTCGCCATGGGAAGTTAGGATTTCCTCGGAATGACCCACTCTAAATGTTTAGAGATTTTTGTACACGAACTCACCCCTACATTATACAGTATTTTTGCACTAAAAACATACTGGACAGGAACTGTAACCAAATAATGGCCTGGTGCAGGTCGGTGCTACTATTTGGAAAATATGGTATCTATGTGTTGTAAAAGCATTGGGACTGGAACTTTGTGCAAAGTTTGGTCATTTTTTTGCACATGGGAAGTAGGATTTCCTCGGAAGAAAAAGAAGAAGAAGAAGAAGAAGAACATGCAGTAGAACAATAGGGTCCTGGCAGCTTAGGCTGCCCGGCCCCTAATAATGACTTACTAAATCAAAATAATGAGATACTAAGTCAAAATAATGAGATTCTGAGTCAAAATGACTTGCTAAGTCAAAATAACCAGATACTAAGTCAAAATAATGACTTGCTAAGTCAAAAGTATGAGATACTAAGTCAAAAATAATGACTTACTAGGTCAAAATAATGACTTGCTAAGTCAAAATAATGAGATACGAAGTCAAAATAATGACTTGCTAGGTCAAAATTATGAGATACTAAGTCAAAATAATGACTTGCTAAGTCAAAATAATGAGATACTAAGTCAAAATTATGAGATACTAAGTCAAAATAATGAGATACTAAGTCAAAATTATGAGATACTAAGTCAAAATAATGACTTGCTAAGTCAAAATAATGAGATACTAAGTCAAAATAATGAGATACCAAGTCCAATAATGAGGTGAATGAGTACAGTTACAGCCTTCAACAATCCATACTCTTCATCTCTCAGTCACAATAGATAACATCATTGAGGTATACTAACTCTAAACAATGAGGTAGTAACTCATGTACATCGGATATGCCACACACTACACTTTGATGTGACGTATGGGGTATGTTTGGCTACTTAAGCAGGCCTAGTCTACAAATTACAAAATGTAGTAAAATAGTGTTGATTTTAAGTGTTCACATAAAGTTAATTATACAACAGTTAGTTTAAGTTGCACTTAAATAGGTCAATAATATGCTCATCAGTGAATACGAGTGTTAATGAATACGAGTGTTATTAAATCAAATTGTTCGCCACTTCACTCCTCTGCGAGTTATGAGTTATGTGAGTTACCGTATATTTCCAAATAGTCACTGGGTGGCAAATAGCCACCAGGCACCTAATAGCCGCCGGGGGTTTGACCCCATTTTGCATATTAAACGCCGGTCCGATTAAACGCCCGGGCGATTATTTCCTCATTCATTGCCTCATGGCTGTCCCTCCTTGAGAGACTGTTCGTGCTTTTACGCATGGGTCGGTGGTGAATTGGTGCACATGACTCATGCTACGGACGGACGGACGGACAGACAGCCACGTATCTAAAACAGGTAATACATCTGGCTACATCTTTCCCACATCAAATATCCGTGATCACCTTGACCCACGTGCGTCAAAGCGCACACAATTTAGTGTCCTCTCACCGCGGATGCTGTGATTTGATGGCCCGGTACTCTTATAAGACCCAATAATAATAATAATGATAATAATAATAACAATAATAATAACAATAATAATAATAAGTTACTGTGGACCTATAGGCCATGCCTTTTAATAAAATTACCAGAAGAGTTCGCTGAAAAACAGGTGCAGCCTGAATTAGGCTACTTCCCGGTGAAAATCGCTGACATGCATGGGAAATACGGCTTCTACAGGCTCGCCAGAGCTAACTGTCAGGACTCAGGGACCAGAATTCGGGATGGCGAGCCGTCGGGATGGCGATATTTCTGTGTGGTGGCCTGTAACTGTTGGTTAAATGGACCGTTCGGTTGGTATTCTGATAACTGAGTTATCTACTGGTATAATGCAATAGCACCACTCAGCGGTGGAACCCGTGTACACGAAAAAAATGACCCACTCTAAATGTTTAGAGATTTTTGTACACGAACTCACCCCTACATTATACAAACTTTTTGCACTAAAAACATACTGGACAGGAACTGTAATGAAATAACGGCCTGCTGCAGGTCGGTGCAAAAAAATAAAATAAATAAAAGCCTTGAGCAAATAGCCCCTGGTTCTTTCAAACACCTGGGGTCAAAATCGATTTTGTGAAATAAACGCCCGGGCTACTATTTGGAAAAATACGGTATCTATGTGTTGTAAAAGCATTTTGCTCTGCTGCTGTAGACAGCCTGTCTAAATGATGTCTTGAAGCCTGTCTGATTGTGTGTGGGGTTTTTTTCTTCATGTTGGCATGTTAAGCTTGTATTTTCGGTCTATGAAGACACTCCTATAAATTCGCCTATACAGTATTGTACCAAATTGGCCTTTGTTTTAATGTGCTTCATACACCGGACGCCTTGGTTATCTTCTAGAAATGAGCTTGTAATTAATTTATTTTCTTTCTTTTCTCTGAAGTTAAACACATGACTAATGATAGGCTAATTAAACGTACGCTCGCTGTCCGTGGTGCTGAAATATGCGCCAAAATAGGTCAGATGTTTTCACTGCTCTCACCAAGTCGTGCATTACATGCAGACATGAGGTATTATGTATGTGAGAAATAGCTTCATATCCTTTGAAACAGTTTTCAATAGCATAGTATGTACTTCTGACAGGTCAAAGACCCAAGTGAAGTTTTATATAAGTTCATATTTTTGAAACTCCATCATCAGTAGCTCTGTGACGTCATGACGTGTAATTTAATTCAAATGTAATTTTGGGGGAAATATCCATCTTCTTGGTGAGTTATTACCTCATTACTAGGGTTACAGTTGGGAAAATCAAATTTGCAGATATTTTACTTGTATATAAGAGTCTTCATGGCCTGGCACCCCCTCCACTCAATGAATTCATTAAACAAATTCAAAACTCATCTACCAGATCTACCTCCAGGGGGTGATTGTAAAATACCATCCAGGAAGAGTGCCTTTGGGCAGTCAGCCTTTTCCTATCAAGCAGCACACACCTGGAACACTGTACCCATAGAACTCAGGAACATCACATCTCTTAACTAATTCCCCAAATCAGTAAAACAGTGGTTACTGGACAATGAAACCTGCTATCATGATTTGAATTAGTGGCTATGTCTTCATTTTTCATAATATATTTTAGGACTTAGGTGCTCTGTATAGTACGTTCTCTCACTGTCTTGCTAATTGTGCTCATGTGTGATTTTGTTTGTGATTTCCTTTGTGCATTTGTGTGTCTCTTTTTGGCTGTGTGTTTTGGTCTGTGTTATGTTTTACGTTCTACTTTTTTATAGTAAGTTTTTAATGTTTTTGTTATATGGTGAGGATACTTTATTAATAGTTTATTACTTTATTAATTTGACTTAATATCTCATTATTTTGACTTAGCAAGTCATTATTTTGGCTTAGTATCTCATTATTTTGACTTAGCAAGTCATTTTTGACTTAGTATCTCATTATTTTGACTTAGCAAGTCATTATTTGGACTTAGTATCTCATAATTTTTGACTTAGTATCTCATTATTTTGACTTAGCAAGTCATTATGTTGACTTAGTATCTCATTATTTTGACTTAGCGAGTCATTATGTTGACTTAGTATCTCATTATTTTGACTTAGCAAGTCATTATTTTTGACTTAGTATCTCATTATTTTGACTTAGCGAGTCATTATGTTGACTTAGTATCTCATTATTTTTGGCTTAGCAAGTCATTATTTTGACTTAGCAAGTCATTATTTTTGACTTAGTATCTCATTATTTTGACTTAGTATTTCATTATTTTGACTTAGTATCTCATAATTTTGACTTAGCTTGCATAGCTTCCAAACGCCATATCCAGCTAAGTTGAAGG
Source organism: Epinephelus awoara (assembly GCA_035609425.1). Taxonomy (NCBI): domain Eukaryota; kingdom Metazoa; phylum Chordata; class Actinopteri; order Perciformes; family Serranidae; genus Epinephelus; species Epinephelus awoara. The sequence continues at coordinate 42,406,792 of CM069301.1, read as the reverse complement.
TGTTTTTTGACAGCGGCACCCAAACTTACGAGAGCGCGGCAGTGGCGGCTAAAGATCTGAAGAAGAGAGGATTCCCTATGGAAAACGTTAAGTAGCCAGAGTCTACAGCATTGAAGCAGCGGAGACTGGCAACACAGGGGTGGATCGCCGCAGACATGTAGTGGACCATGGGCGGACAAAGGAGAGACTACGCAGGTTTCAGCGTGCTCCACCGGGAACATCTGTTGTTGGCGAGTGAAACGCCTGAGGGTACGTCTATATGTTCGCGGGGTAGGTGGCTGGAGCCATGTACCTCCACAAAACCCAGTGACTGATAATTGGAATATCATCACGGGATCTGGGACTAACCCCCCAGTTTGGACCCACTTCTTTAACACTGGACACTGGAATTTTTTATACCTAAAAAGAAAGGGCTTTTGCAATTTATTTTCCAGTCAGTCTACTAAAGAACTTAATTTCTCTTTCATAAATGTGCTTATTCTTATCCTTATACCTGAAAAGATAATACTTGTGTCTCTTTACTCTCTGCCAATTTACAAAGAGACTTAATATTACTATTTACTGAGCTTGATAAGATGGAACCTTATACCGGTTACGAGGGAACTGACTTGAAAGGAATGTTACCGGTGCAGAGTATCTTCTCTGATACTGATGAGAGGCCCTCGACGGACGCGAGGATCTCCTCTCAACTTGAGGTTTCATTTGAACCTCGGACTTGGAAGTCTTTGGTTTTTGTTTTCTTGTTTTGTTGTTCACTGTTCCTCTTCGGGATATCATGGGTAATGTTACACAAGGGTACACAGGTTGAAAAGAGTATATGCATCATCAAGAATATAAAATAGTCACACTTAACATCAATGGGCTGCATAATCCCCCCCAGGTAGCAACAAATTGTTTTTTAAGAAGCTATTTGAATTGAAGCACAGGGAATTCTAATTTGCGGTGGTGATCTTAATGTCCAACTTCAACCTAAATTAGATACATCTAACCAGCGGCAAAAGAAAAGTCCAAATGCCGTTATGGTCCAGCAGATACTTGCAGAACTGGGTTTGATTGACGTGTGGAGAGAGTCTCATCCAGGAGAAAAACAATTCACCTATTATTCCCTATGACACTGTATATTCACGAATTGATTATTTATTTATGCATAAATCAGACTGGCACAGAGTCAGGGACTGGAAAATAGGGATTAGGGACTTATCTGATCATTCAGGTTTGTACCTAACCCTGCACCTAACTAATCAATGGAAAAATACAGTTTGGAGACTTAACACAAGCATTTTAAATGATAAAACTGTACAGAAACAGATTCAACAGGAATTTGAAACATATCTACAAAATAATGATAATGGAGAGGTGTCTCCAAACACTTTATGGGACGCAGCTAAGGCAGTCATTCGAGGTAAAATTATTGCCCTCACGGCTTCTCGGAAAAAGGAAAAACAGAGAAGACTTATTGAACTACAAGAGGAAATGAAGTCATTAGAAATTAGACACACTGAACAAAAAGATCCTCAGATATTAAATAGAATAAACAAAATTAAACAAGATATAAATGGTATATATGATGAGGAAATTGAAAAACAACTTAAATTTACCAAACAAAGGTATTATGAGACGGGGCCTAGGGCAATGAAGCTTCTTTCGTGAAGAATATGAAAACAACAGGGAAAGAACACAGTTCATAAAATTAGGAACCCTAAGACACAAAATGTTTGCAGTGAATCAGAGGATATTCAGCGTGCCTTTGAACTATATTATAAAGACCTATATACTCAACCGGCCATGGCAGATATCACAATAATAGAGACCTTTCTAAGTTCACTAGACCTACCATCCATAGGAGAACAACAGAATAAAGAAATTATGGCTGAGATAACAGCAGAAGAACTGAATAAAGCCATTTCAAGATTGAAAGCTAATAAGGCTTCGGGCACAGACGGATATCCATCCGAATGGTATAAAACACTGAAATTTCAAATAACACCTGTGCTGCTTAACTGTTTAAATCATACACTGAGGACAGGGGAAGCCCTACAATCATGGAAGGAGGCAGTTATCTCTATCATCCCAAAAGAAGGTAAAGATAAAAAGTAATGCAGATCATATAGACCAATATCAGTCTTGAGTGTAGACTATAAATTATTTGCTTCAGTCCTATCTAAGAGACTGAAATCCATTGTCCCGAAGCTGGCAGATTTAGATCAAACAGGCTTTGTACTAAATAGACAGACATAGGATAATTTAAGGAGAACACTACAAGTGGTTAGTCATATTACATCAGAAAATATTAGTGCAATGTTGGTCAGCCTAGACGCCGAAAAGGCATTTGATTCGGTGGGTTGGGAATATCTATATAGGGTACTTGCAAGATTCGGCTTTAAAGATGGCTTCATTAAATGGATTAAGCATTATACTTCTCTCTAACAGCCAGGATCAGGGTTAATGGACACCTGTCGCAAACTATCTATTGGGAAAGAGGGACACGCCAGGGCTGTCCCCTGAGCCCAACCCTATTCGCGTTATTTATTGAACCCTTGGCTCAAGCAAAATGGGAGAGGGAGTCAGAAACACAAATATCAGAGGAGATCTGGATGGAAATATGCGAGACACATGCAACCACTACAAACTCAAGATTGTTGAGAGAGTTTGGCTGGAAGAATGTAGTGAGATTTTTCATAACTCCTAAAATAACAGCATTGCAAACAGGCACACAGAGCCGAGGCTTCTGTTGGAGACAATGTGGAACCTTTATGGTTAATCATTTCCATGTCTTTTGGGCCTGTCCGAAAATCCAGTCATACTGGAGGGAGGTGGCTACCGAGATAAATAAAATAATGGGGGTGGAGTTAGACTACTCCTTTATTACCTTATATATTGGTAAAATACCCAAAACAATCCAACACAAGGATAAATACTTATTGAAGATACTTTTGGCTAGTAGTAGGAAAGCTATAACCCGAAAATGGTTGCAAGTTGATCCTCCAACGTTGGACCAGTGGCGCAGGATCATGAAAGAAATTTATTGTATGGAGAGACTTACTTTTGTGTTAAGACTTGAGTTGGAGTTGTTGTACTAAATGCTGGGAAAATGGATTGTGTATGCACCTTGAATAGTATGGCATTATACCATGATGTATGTGGAAAAAATATATTGTGATTTTAACTGTAACACCCATGATGACCTCTTGTTCTTTGTTTGTAAATTTCATGTAAACTGACTGGTGAGGTCAACAGGCTCAACAAGCTTGTGAGGAAAGCCCGCTCTGTGGTGGGAGTGGACCTTGACAGTCTGGAGACAGTGGCTGAGAGGAGGGTGAAGGACAAAATCTGTGCAATCCTGGACAATTCTTCTCACCCCCTGCACGATGAGCTGTGGCTGATGGGCAGCTCATTCAGCCAGCAGATTATCCCACCCAGGAGCAGAACTGAACGATTCAGATGCTCTTTTGTGCCCACCGCCATCAGGCTGTACAACAGCGGGTTGGCTTAGCAACATCCAGCTTTGAACAGACTTATCTTGCATCTGTCCAATATGACACTTTATCTGTTTATCTATTTTTTAGTCACTTTTATTTTTGTAGCAATTTTATTTTTTATCTCTTATTTATTTATTTATTTATTATTATCTTTTAATTTTTACATTTTATTTTTTTCTCTTTAATCTTATTCTATTTAATTGGTGAAGATTCTAAGTCATCCAGATCATGGTAATCGTAAGTGCTATCGTAAGTAACTAGACTTGCTTGCGTTTCTTGAAGACGTTTCGCCTCTCATCCAAGAAGCTTCTTCAGTTCTAAATGACTGGTACCTAAGTTGCAGGCTATAAACCCTGTGTGGGTGGGAACCCTTGCAGAGTCATAGGGGTCACGTGAGCTCTTAGTTTCAGAGTCGTTAAGGTCACAATGTGAGTCATTGACCCACCTGGCCACCATGTGAGTGGTTAGGGTCAGGTGGGACCAGGGGTGACTGGGTATAAAGTCTATTTAATGTCCTATGATTTTGTATTGTGCTGCTGTGATACTTGAATTTCTCCCCTGGGAGATCAATAAATTATATCTTATCTTATCTTATCTTATCTTATTTTATCTTATCTCCAAAACTCAAAACTAAAAGGATTGTGGTAATACTCCAGTGTTCTATGAAATTTAAAATTTAAGCCAGAAATAAACATCACACCTAAGTGTCTGACAGAATGCCTTACATGTTTGGTGAGTGAAGCATATGCATTGAGTCAAACTATGTGAAGCATATATTTATATAAACACAACCAATATATAATGTCACAGGGGTCAGTGCCCAGACAGATCAAGGTCTGAACTGGTTGGAGATAATATACATAATTTGCTAAACTTTTTTCACACAGTCATAATTTTGCAAAATTATATTCTAAACAGGACAATACTGCATTTTAAAAAGATGTATAAAGGAAGGAAGGAAATGTATAAGTCAGGAACTCCATTAGCTGCAGCCAAAACAACAGTTATTCTTTAACCAGAATATTCTGCGGAATCATTAAGCTATCACAGTGTACAATCCTTGTTGTAAACAAAGATTTTCTTTGTAGTGGTAGGCAGCCTGCTTTCTAGGGCTGAAACTAATAATTACTTTTATTATCAAGAAATCAACCAGTTATTAGTTAATTAATCCATTAGTCTTAAATAAATAAGTAAAGAATTGCAGAATTGTTGAAGAATGATTTTCTGACAGTCAACTTACCCAGTAATTGCTGTTCAGCCACACAAACTTGCTTTATTCTTTAATGATGGATTCCCTTTGATGAAGGATATGGATGCAGAGCAGAAAATGATCCTGTGGTCAGTCAGCTGTGTATCCGTTTATACATAATTAGGAATTACACAACATGTTAGTGTTCCAACAGATGGACTCTTTTGTTATATATCTCGTGTGGTTAATATATAAGATCTCTGCGGTGGAGGATGGAATGCTCAGTTTAAACCGGTATAGATTATTTGTATGCAGCATCTGTTCAGATGAAGTATTTGCATGCAGAGGGCTGGACGTTGTTTTGTTGCATTCCTGCAGAGGGGTTGACCTTTGACCTGGTTGTTGCATTCCAAAGAGGCTCGTCCTGCAGCAGCATCACAGCCAGCCCTGCACTCACGCTGCTTTTGTGTTACAGAGAAACGATGTATGTTGAGCTAGCTTAGACAAGGCACTGGACACAGTAGCGAAAATTATCAGAGACGAGCAGACACCATAGCATCGTCCCGAGTTAAAGGAACGTCTTGTTCTGGGTCTACCACACAGTTAACCTAGTACGTAGTTAGCCATTTTGCTAAGCAGCTAAACCGCCATCGTATTAAGGTTGCTTTGTAGACACACAGCAGGCTAGCCGCAGACACCAGCGCCGAAGAAATGAAGGACAAACAAAAGAGAAAGAAGGAGCGGACCTGGGCTGAGGCAGCTCGCATGGTAAACAGTCTATTTTGAGCATTTCACTAGTTGCATGTAAATTATATATCAACTGATGTGAAGTTGTGGGTCCAGATGTGTTGTGTTCATTCTCCTCACGATCAATGCCTGTAATGTTAACGTTACTCGGTTGTGATATCAGCTAACTTAGGTTAGCTAGTAACATACCAGTGGTAGCCCAACCAGCAGGGACCACATGTAACGTTAACGTTATGGAATGAATGTATTTGGATGACATTTTACATGTGCTGCATGTATTTCTGGCAGCTGACATAAAGACCTACGCAATGCAACATGCTAACGCTGGCTAGCATGCTAACATCCACCTTTCTCGTTTAAAGCTCTTTGTTTGCTAGGCAGAAAGCTAGCTAAGTTAGCTCTACGCTAATTTCCACCTTAGCAACCGAGTAGCGTAAAGTGAAGAAACGCCACACGTCTATACAGTCAGTCAAACGTTACCTTGTTAAACACATAACGTTTATGTAACTTAATGGATACCTTCGTATAACGGTAGCTATTAGATCGTTATGGTGACTACAATGCACGCTATCGTTTGCAACGCTATTAGCTAACAACTAGCTAACTCAGCTGTATTATTATGAGTAACGTTACAGACTTACACAGAATGGTGCAGGAAAATAAAAGATGTCCTTACGTGTGTTAATTCAACTTGGCTCTGTCCGAAAATCAACGACAAGCAGTTGGATATTTAAGAAGGAGGTATAACAGGAAACAAAAAAAGGCAAACGTTTAACACTAGCAAAGTGGTGGGATGAATTTCACAGCAAGTTAACTTAATTTAATGTATATTTAATTAGCACATGGACAGCCGAGCAGATGGCTTACGTTGTATGTTGGATAAGTGAATTTCCGATTGTGTATTGTCGTGGTCAGGTATGGCTTTCCACAGTGATAAGTGAGTATCCTCAGTGAGAACGCTGTTCTTTCACTGGCTATTTGGGTCTGTTTTGGTCGGATAGGGCTTTGCTTTCTACTGATATAACACGAGCTGGGATAGAAAATTACATTCAGTCTCTTAGCAGTGTCCAATAACATTATTTCCTAAAAATCGGAGATGCTGCATAAATGAAAGGATTGGTATTCACAGAAAGTCGGTTGAAGAAAAGGTAAATTTACTTAACAACCTCACTGAGAATAAAAATCTCCTTTAGAAGAGTATCCTGGCCAAGACAGACAGCAGCACATTTAGCAGACTTTAGACACACAATATATAACTGTTCTATACTGTAAAATGTAAAATAACAGTGTGAATATACCACGACTAATGCCACGTACAGACTACACAATATCAGCCTGATTATAGCCCGACGCGACCGTTGTACGGCGTTGGTTCAGATCATGAATCACAATGAGTGTCTTACACGATAATCTATTGTTTTATCTTGTGAAGTGTGTCATAGTAGACAACAACCAACGCCACATTTGGGACGCCCCATGTCTTCTCCCATCACAGCAGACATTTTGCTGTATGACAACAACACCCCAGCCTTTTTGATATTTCCTCTAGGGATGTTATCATGAGAGACTACAAAGGGAAAAATGATGGTGTGGAACTGCAGAGCTACTTTAGCAACCTGGTGAGAACTGTCATCAGCATAAAGCTAGCAAAAAATGTTATTTCTTCATAATGGTAGTCTGGGCCGTTAGTGGCTGTTTGGTAAGGAAATGGAACCAGGGCGAGAGAGACAGGCTCCGGAATTCGATGGATGCCCCTTTCCGTAAAAATAAAAGCACCAAGCTAATAAAAATGCGGTGAAACTTTTAATTTAAAGAATATAATTTACAAGAAAATCCCCAAGACATTAAGTTAATCGATTTTCTTACACCCCTCATCACCCTAAATCGATGGTGCGCCACAATTCAAAGTTTTACTATGCTGAACACTTTTAGTCTGGTGAATTTGGTGAATACCGCATCCGCTCTCTAGACCGGAACCAGAATCCAGACAAAATTCAGAGTGAATAAACAACACATCACATGTAGTGAAGAGCCTGGTGATGCGAGGCTACATAATGAAAAAAATTCATAAATAGTGGCAGGGCTTTTACGTGGCTCTTCTATTTTTGTCGCGCTATGCTCCACTATGCGACCCTCCAGCAGATAAAAACTACATGAAATAGTGTGCTAAACGAGAACAGTGTGTTTTTAAATGAATAAACCATTATCAGAGGTGATATGTGATGATTTTTTTTTATGCATTTACCCATGTTTATTCGTGACATTGTGTAAATGTCCGTGGTGGACATTTGAAAGGGATGACTAAATGACGCCTAGTTGCAGCAGGTGGAGCCCGGCCGTAAGGTTCTGCTCATTAGTAATTAACTTTGACATTGGATGTTCACTCCTTCACACAGATGATTATTGAAAAATATTTTCAATAATCTAGTCTATAATCTAATCTATAATAAGGAGACCTGGTTTTACACTGACTGCAGATGAAGTACATGGAATGGATTTAGTGTTTCATGGTTCTTCTCCATATTCCTCATAGTTGTCTTACAGGTACAGCTCACCATAAACAGTCCTGGCCACTTCATTGGTTACACCAATACAATCTTAGTGCAATCCAGTACAACAGTTCAGACACATGTTCTGTTTTTTTATGAAGCCTCTATTGGCCTTATTTTGTTAAAACTTTAAGTGAGGTGTTAAATCAACATTATGCATTTTTAAACAGCTTCAAGATCATTTAGATGGTACACTGATTTCTAATGTAAAGAATAGGGCTGGGTTAAAATAATCGATTCATCCGATTCAAATCGGTATTGATTCGTAAAATCCAAGATCGATCTTTCAATTTGCCCTGTTTCCCATGGATGTGTGAAGCTTTAACCCTGTTAATCTCGCCTGTAGTAAACAAGCCGCAGCACTAAGTTATGAACGACCGTAGTATTGAGAAGCTCCAATGTCACCGGCTCTTTTATCTGTAACTGTTAGCTTACTTTTTACATTGGGGTGTGGCTGCTGTGCCACTTTTACGCACACACACACAAAGACTAGGGTTGTCAAAAGTATTGATACTCTGAAAAGTATTGATACTCAAACGCTGTATCCGGATACAATACTAATTTACAAAAGTATCGATACTAACTGCACGCCACCTCAGCGCCTGTTGGGTGTGCGACAGGTGCGCGCGATGGGTCCGACGGACACGCGCTGTGCAGGCAGCGTCTGGCAGGCACAGAGCCCTTGCTGCAACCCTGCTTGTTGTCGTTGCTGTGCATGCATGCACACATTTCTGTTGCTGTAATATGGCCAGCACAGCTGCAGGAGGATCAGAGCAGCCAGTTTTGGTCAAAAATGATAATGGAAAAGCGCTCTTTGGAAATATTTAATGAAGTGAACACAGCACGCTGCAGACGGCAGGTACAGCCCCTCCCCTCACTAGCAGCTGAGCAGCTGGTGTCACCAGCATCAAACTAAAATATAACTTCTAACGTTAATGTGGGAGCTAAGCAGAAAACTTTATCAGTCATGCCCATCTGTAACATTAATAGACAATGTTAGTTTAACAGGACAACACAATTATGTGTGTCTGAAAAGTTATGTTAACCACAAAGTCGCAGATTGAAGCTGAAAAAACATTTGGTTTCTCCCGTAACCCCTGGTTCTCTGATCACATAGTGAGGTAGAAACAGGAGCATCCTGAGCCTAAACTACCAACTCTATTTGATCAGCAACGAAAATATGGTGCCAATTCACCAGAAGCATAGAAAATAAACAGGGCTGTAGATAAATACATTTGTATGGACAGATCTTGTTTCTGGTTGTTATTTACTTTGGGGGGATTTTTTGTTGTTATCATTGATGTTACTGTTCTGATCTTTATTTAAAAAATGACATGCCTCTTAATTTTTTGCTGCTGTATCGCAAAAATGGTATTGAGTATTGAATATTTTCCTGGGTATCGATATCGAGTTTGAAATTTTAGTATCGTGACAACCCTAACAAACACGGAGTAAAGACGCCGCGGTGGAGACGGAGAAGTGAAGATAACTTGAGCTGATGACAACTACGCTTGTTACTGTGAGTGCAATAAAACCTCCTTGAGTAAAAAGCCAATACTTTATCAATACAGCTCATCAGCAACATGAAGAAAAGGGATATTTCATTTGCAGTCTCTCATCTACCGCCACTATTATTATGTTATAAACAAGCACAGAGTGCTTTCCATCTCATAGTAAATTGTTACAAACAAGCTGAAACAACGGCAGCTGTTTATGTTAAATGGTTTAGTGTTAGGGATGTCCTGATCCAGCTTTTTCACTTCTGATCCGATACCAATATTACAGCCTTGAGTTTTGGCCGATACTGATCCAAGCGCGTATTATACATATTCATTTATTTTGTTGTCAGTCATGTTAGAAAAGATATGATTAAGTGATATTACTCTAACAAGTACAACTTAATCAGGTTAGTTAGAATGATCCACAACAGTTGGTATGAGAAACTGACCCGTTTATTGTTAACAGGGTTAAATAAACAAACTTTAAACTTGAATATTAACATTAAATAAAAAATATAGTTGGTTTGCTTTGGCCCCTTAATAAATAGAAAATAAATCAACACAAGAAATCTTTAAAATGTCTAACATTGAAATTGAAATAGCAGCAAGACTCCACACACTTGTGCTTTGGCCCCGTAATAAATAAAAATAGATTAACACTAGGGATGCACCAAATATTCGGTAACCGAATATATTCGGCCGAAAATTGCAAAAAAATCACACATTCGGTATTCGGTGGAATAAGTTAAAAGCAAGGCCGAATAAAAGTGGCGTATTTTGATAACGTAATCAAACAGTGTGCCGTGACGGGCGGAGTAAAATGTCGGCAGTGTGGCGATCCGCCGCCACCGCACTCGCATTTGCGACCAAAAATAGTTTTGAGCGAGCAAAACAGGCTTATATCACTCAGCACGCTGTGTGAGTACAGATTTCAACCACCAGCAGAAACGATAGGCGAAACCTGCCGGTTGAACAGGGGTCACAGACTCAGACAGTAATGTATTCCTGTCAAATACGGCGGCCATCGGCTTACCGGCAGCGACGGAGAAGTCTGCTCTAATAATATCCTCTTTTTGGCGTCATGATTGCCCAGTAGTACCTGAACAGCTGAGCCAGCCGAACACAAGTATGTGGCGTGTCAGAGGAGAAACGAGCCATTCACAGTGGCAGTCTCAATGGCAGGTAACGGCCCACAAACCTCACCACACTCTAGGGACTGTTCTTTTCTTATGAAGGGACTGTTCTTTACTTATGAAGGGACCGTCAGGGGAGGAGGGTGGCTGGTTGAGTTTTATTCTATTTTTTTTTTTATTTCAATCCCCCCTATGTTAATCACTTATTGATGCTGTTTTTGAAGTATGAATAAGTTAATAAGTAATTTATTCCTTTGAAATATCATTGATGTATTATAGTGATTTATCTTTTTATAAATGACAAAAGGCACCTTATTTTCACTGTGGTATCCTGATACTACTCAGAACTGTGATATTTTCATTGGTATCGTACAGTGCAGGGCTCCAGACTAACTTTTTCCACTGGGAGCACCAGCGCTCCTTACTGAAAATTTTAGGAGCACCAGCACAAAATTTAGGAGCACTATCTATATTGACACAATATGTTCATAATTTTGTCGAGATTAACTGCATTACGTATAATTTAGCAATAAACACAGACAACCCTGCAGGGTTCAACGCTAAGGTTTTTTTTCACTTGCCTGAAGTCAGTTTTTACTTGCCCTATTAAAATTGTTTAATTTAAGTGGCTATCAAATAACAAAGACTGCAGTTATTTTTATGTTATGTAATCTTTATTCACACTGTATCGTTCTCTCTCTATAATTTTGTGCCCTACTTGAGCCATGCCCACCTCTATTTATTTTTCCCCCCCGCTCTCCAGTTCCGCTGTATTAACATCGGGTTTAATATATTTTGCCTCCATCTCTCTGCCCTGCTCTACTTCAACACTACTTAGCTCTCTCTGCATTACCAGTAGACTACCACATTCACCTGCTGTACAAAACTCACACAGCAGTGTTTCCCCTAGGATGGAGTTGTAGCAGCAGAGGTGAAGCACACACATGAAAAATAATTTTCACATGCGTGAAACTCTTTTGTATGCTTGCAAAGCACAGCCTGTTGGGATGTTTCTATGTATACTGGCACCAGAAGGGCTCTTTAGGACTAAGTACATACAGTACATGTGTGCACAGTAATGAGCAGGTGAAATGTCTGTCTAGCTTACATAGGAGGTGTCTCAAGATTTAGGAACATATTTTATTGAATATAATAAAATTAAAAAGTCACTTGACATGCTACTGTTTTGTGCTATGACCTATTTAAGTGCTGGAAGTGGTTGATTACGTGACAACGCCTGAACGCAACACAAGCTCAGCACCGAGTGTCGTGCTGCGCTGCTGCTGTGTTTGTCTGTGTGTAACAACAGTCTGTTCGGGTCAGGTTTGGTCAGGAATTTTGGTACACTAATCTGGAGGGGGTTCATCTGCAAAAACTAATGAAAAACTAAACAACGATATTCGGTATTCGGTACTCGGTATTCGGCCAAGCATTTAATATTATTCGGCTTTGGCTTCGGCCCCAAATTTTTTATCTCGGTGCATCCCTAAAAACCAAACAATGCAAGAGTAGAACAAAACACATAAAATATATATAGAATAGATATCACAAATGTGCAGGAGAAACCAAAAAAAACGTAAGGGCAATGGTCATCATTATACAGAATAATTCACACATTAGAAGTGTGCATGTGAGTGAGATGATTACCTGTGTGAGAAAAGGAGTGCATGTTCTTGTGTGTGTGTGTGTGTGTGTGTGTGTGTTAGGTCAAGACTGTGAGCAGTGAATTTAATTAACCTTATAATACCGAGAGCCCCCATTAAGGCTCTCGGTTTAAGGTTAACACGGCAGCGTTTTATGTTGTTTCCTTAAGCTTATGTCGAGAAAGCATAACTGGCCGTCTATATTGATTCTAGCTCGCCATACAATAACCATAATCATAATGATTCAATCATAGTTGATCTCAATTAGCGTTACGTTACATCGGTTTATATTCTGTCTGCTCTGCTCAGTGATTTCAGCTCTGTTTTGTTTTGAAACACTTAGCAACATAGCTGTTAATACGGCTACTGGCTACTCAGCTAGTATTAGCTCCTAAGTGTCTTAAACGAAAACAGAAAACCTAGTCGCCGTTTAGGAGGACAGATACGGCTCAAATGCCCCGTATACGTCGAGAGTTACACATTATGACAATCTTAGTAAAACTGAAGTCCCTCATACAGTAACTGACGTTTGCATGGCATAACTTGCATTGGCTGTAAAGCTGTGGATGATGGTCACGAAGATGAGCCAGCAGATTTGTAGTGTTGCTACCCTTCGCAGCAACTTTCTTTCTGCATGTTCTGCACACAGGATAGTTGTCCTCCACCAGCTGTCCCTCGGCACTCTTCAGAAACCCAAAGTATGCCCAGACCTCAGACTTTGTGCGTTTAGTTGGGAAAATGTCCTGAGTGTCGCTATCACCACCTTCCGCCATGCTTTCATTCCTTGTGTTTACGCATGCTACGCATTCACGCAGTGCTTGCATCGCGAGACTTGAATGAGGCTGTTATTACATATCCTGTTAATCCACCGTGATAATACAATTAATTTAAACATAAACGGTAATTCTTGCCGTGTAAAAATGTAATATCGGTAATTGTTACATCTCTACTCTCTGTATCATGCACGGCGGAATTTCGTCCTGATGCGCTCACACACACACACACACACACACACACACACACAGACAAAGCGCACACACACAGGTGAGCACACTAGAGCACGGCTCGGGCCACATTTTCCTGACTGAAGTGTCCTGAGTCTTCTTCTTTCGTGTATCGTCATCATATGTCCAGCGTTGTGTCTTGTAGCCATGCCCTCGTCTCAGGTCCCACTCGGAAGAGGCCCTCCTCTGAAGGTGGTCTATGGAGGGGACAGTCTGTGATGATGTGGTTGGCAGTCTGCTCAGGCTCCCCGCACTTACATGCTGTATTGTCTGAGTCTGAGACAGTTATAACCGAGCACAGCACTAATGGAGCGGAGCGTGTGTTGCGTTCAGGCGTTGTCAGGTAAATAACAAATTCCGGCACTTGAATAGGCCATAGCACAACACAGCAGCATGTCAAGTTGGGCGAACTTGAGCAAAATACAGTGAAACCGATATGATTTTTTTCTTAAAACCGTGATATGAACATTTTTGTCATATCGCCCAGCCCTAGTGTCTCGTATCTTAAAACTTACCGGTGGTCATGTGACCTGCAGGCAGTGAGTCTCCTCAGCCACGGAGGGAGGAGCAGAGAGGACAGCAGGACTGATGTCTGTGTTCTTTATTCTTTCTAAACTTCACTCAGTATTGTGATTTCAGAAATGTGATTTATTAACATTTTCATTTTGTTTCCAGTGAGATTATATTGTGAGTTTATATTGTAACTTTGCTGTTTTAATATTACTGTTGCTGCCCTTTTGAAACATTTAGTTAGTTTAATCCTGTTGGGAATTTATTCTTTTAAAGAACAATTGCTTGTAAATGTTATGCTGTTAGTTCTTTGAGAATCTCTTTCACATACTAGCAAAAATTGGTGTTGTTACTTAAAAATCACCAGTGGAATCGATATCGGATAGAATCGGTACCCCTTGAATCTGAATCGAATCTTTTCAGGAAATTGGTGGCGATACCCAGCCCTAATAAAGAATGGTGTGTCGGTCATCCCACTCTGCACCCTGAATGTCTGTTGCTACACTATGTAGCAGAGTTTCCCCTCACATTCATTTATTTGTGGCAGCCCGCCAAAATGAACACATCTGCTGCCACAAATAAATTTTCTGTTATTGGAACTGGACCTTTGATTAGGAGCGCTTCTGGAACATATATACCGATTCTTTATAGCACCACAATGTCAGGGCACAGAGCACAATCTGGGCAGAGACTGAGCTGCAGAATGTCAGGCGTATTGAAAATCAAACATAATCGTTCACTGTGTTGGGTCTAAAAGTTTGCATTCACTCTTAGTAGCTGCTCCTCTCATCCGTCGATCTTACCTGACCAGCTGTGAAGGGATCAACAGATCAATTAGCCACCCTGCGAGTCACAAGCTGCTGCTGAGGGAAAAAAGAAGTCATGGGGAGCTCTGTCTGCACTGTGTTCACTGACCTGAAAAAACCTACAAATTGAAAGAGAAGACAGAATGATACAAAGGGACACACAGGCATTTAAAAAAACAAAACTAACCCTAACCTGTTGTCAGCTGACTCCACACATACACTGTAATTCAAACAAAGCAACTCCTCTTGCATTTTTGAAAAGGACATGCCCTGCCGGAAATGTGCGCTTCCCCTTTTCTCGTCCACAAGGAAACAAACACACAGAGAGCTTGAAAATGGATGCCGAGAGATTTAACTCTGTTTTATCAAATGTGTGCTAAGTCCACAAGATTGTGGAAATGAAGGACTTACAGCAACTTTCAGCGAGTCACTGAAGGTCCGCCCTGCGGATTTACTATTGGTTGTTCAACGTAGGGAGTTTTTTTAAAACTCTGAAATTGCCCATCTAAACACAAAATCAGGGAGAAAGACATCAGGCTTTAGTTAAGCAAAGCATCTAAAGACTGACTTGTGAGTCTAAAGGCCCGTTTCCACCGCAGGAACTTCGGGGTAGATTTACGGGGCCGGGGCCGTTGGTGCGTGTCTCCACCGCAGGAACCAGCCCCGAAGGACAGAGTTCCGGAACTTTTACAGGGGCTAAACAAGTCCCTGCTTCGGGGTAGGTACTCAGAACGGCCCCAAAAGACTCCTGGGTGGGGCTTGGGGATTACTTGGCACTGATTGGATTTACTCAAGGCGGGATGTGAAGTTAACAGAAAGCAACAAAATAGCCGGCATTTTTAAAACTCAGCAGACGAGGGTTAGCTCGTTCATAGCTTCCACCGCCATGTAAACAAACACAATAACCGGTCCGTGAAAAACATATTTTTTCCGGCGGATATCTTAGTTACAACATGATTGAGCTAGCAAAGCAGTTTTGTGTTGCTATGTGTGGTATTTATTCAGTTTTGGGAAATCACAATGTCTAGAAAGCATCAGTAGCTGCAGCTGACAGGGACAGCTAACATCAGCAGCAAAGCTAACATCAGGACGTCATTTGTTAAAAGCCTCCTGTTGTCGGATACGACATGAAACTACTCCAGTTAGCTCAATCATGTTGTAACTAAGACATCCGCTGGAAAAAAAATTTCACGGGCCACTTTGTGAGTTTAGTGAGTTATTACAGACACCGCTAACAGCGTCCCTACGCCGCTACGTTGCTCCGGTCAAAATGGTCGCGTAACGATTACGTCACATCCAGAGCCCTGTAACTTCACAGGAACCTCCCTCCTACTCCGCTCTCTCAGTGGAGACATGGCGGTTGAGAGGGCCGAGCGAGTAGACGTTCCTGTAGTAGTTCCTGCCCCCCAGATAGTACCAGGAACTTCTTCAATGGAAACTGGCCTTAAGGTGATGTAGGCTAACTTTGGTGAGTGGTTCAGATCACCAGAGTTTAATAATATACAGCTTCACACTGCTTTTTGTTTTGTTTTGTTTTATAATGCTTCATCTGTATGTATATGTATAATTCAAATCTTTTCTTTTGATTAGAGCTGGTTCCCATGGTAATCAACTTCAAAATCAGTTAATTTGTATTAGAATTGTTCATACCCCAAAAATCCCATAAATTGAGAAATAGTTATTAATAGTTAATAATTTATTTTTTTTAGTTATCCTCAGACTAAGACACTTGAACTTAATGGTTTTGTGACTCTCTCATCTAATGTCAGATCACATGGAAACTGTAACTTACAACTTAGCCATCTTGCAAAGTATTCTTTTTCTAGCTATTATGGGTAATGTGTGACCTGCGAGTTGACACAGTGGCTAAAGCCCTATTCAGACGGGATTAGTTTTACATAGGTACGTAGAGTAAAGTAATAATTACCAGAGATTTTAGTCCCGTCCGAATGTGCCATGTCAGTAATCATTACTGCACGATGTCAGTAAAGATTACAGCGACTTCTGTAAAAGGGTCCTGGACAATTACCTCAGGTAATACTAATCCTGTGCGAATAGACCAGCAGTAAATCTGTGTGTTAGGGCTGTCAAAAAAAAAAAATCGAAGTTAGAAATATATTCGAATATATATATTTTTCTATACGTTCTAACCTAAATTTGATAGGCTAATTCGAATATCATTAATAATTAATTAATACTATCAATAATGTTGTATATCACGGCGAATTCCGTTCGGGCAGAGATGGCTCATGCACAAGCCGGGCCAGAGAGGGACACAGTGACGGAGGGAGAGGCGCCGACGGAGGAGCCCGCTGCGCCAACACCACCCACTGCGCTGTCCGCGATGCATGACCTGTTTGGGGATACATACAAGGAGAGTGCTGCACCTGCTGCCTCCCTCCTTGCCTCCTATCCTGATACATTAAGAGAAAAAGAGAGAGTAACTAAGCAAGAGGTGGGACAAGAGTAGACTAACTAACAAATGAAAGCAGGGCTGCAAACTGTCAGCAACTGCACATGTACAGCTGTCTGTGAGACAGGGATGATATTGATAAGGTCACAGCTTACGCTTACTGGGATTGCAGTTTTCTCGTCAGCTGTGACAGTTCACAGACAGTGAGTGAGTGAGTGAGTGAGTGAGTGAGTGTGAGCGTGGGTGTGTGTGTGTGACACATCAGGGCCAAACTCCGCTGTGTGCGTTAGAGAAAGCAGAGGAGAATTGTAAACATGTGACCATGTAGAGATAGAAATGACATAAGTTAAATAACATGTAATAAAAGTTTGTTTTCAATTAAAGAGAAACCTTAGATGATGATAATACTGATGATCATCATTAGGGATGCACCGAAATGAAACTTTGGGGCCGAATACTGAATACCGAATATTGTTCTTTAGTTTTCCATTAGTTTTTGCAGATGAACCCCTTCCAGATTAGTGTTGTCACGGTACCAAAATTGGGACCCACTGTACGATACCAATGAAAATATCACGGTTCTGAGTAGTATCACGATACCACAGCAAAAATGAGGCAGATGTGCCTTTTGTCATTTATAAGAAGATAAATCACTTTTCTGTAACACATCAATGATATTTCAATGGAATAAATTACTTATTGACTTATTCATACTTCAAAAACAGCATCAATAAGTGAGTCACCCTCCTCCTCTGAAAAGTAAAGAACAGTCCCTACAGTGCGCTGAGGTTTGTGGACCATTACCTGCCACAAAGAGAGAAATGTGAACGGCTCGTTTCCCCTCTGACACGTCACATACCTGTGTGCCGCCACAGCTCAGCTGTTCAGGGACTTCTGGACAGTCATGACGCCAACAAAGAGGAAAATATTGGACCTGGAGCCGGGCTTCTCCATCGCCGGTAAGCCGTTATCTTGCGCCGCGGACAACTATGGCCGTTGTTTTTGACAGGAATACCTGTCCTTCCTGTCTTTCCGTCCTGTCTGTGACCTCTGTTCAACCCACAACTGTCAGGATTCGCCTGCTGCTGGCTGAAATCTGTAGTGTACAGCGTGCTCCTGAATGATTTCTTTTTGCACAACACTATTTTTAGTCGCAAATGCAGTAAAATGCTCGTACCATAGAGCTCTGTGGGAAACAAATCACTGTGGCATATATAAACAAATCTAGCCTACAAGTAAAGAATCAGGTATTCTAGGTATGTTAGGTATTCTAGGTATTGAGTACAGCCTCTGGGGGCAGACCCCCGATTTTTTGGCATTCTGGTTTGAGGAGGCGAGTTTCCGTTTCCGACTTCCGTTTATATATATATGTAAATATGCTGAACCATTGCGATGGATTCAGAGTTTGCAGTGACGCCAGTTATGTTGTTGTTCTGTTTCTACATGCAATTAACAGTTCAGTTAATCACACTTTCACTTTGCTTGGCACTCTGCTGCTCCAGACAGAGTGCCCAGAGTACGCTCTTCTGCTGTTACGAGAGTGCGGTGCTCTGGACAACCAAATGGTACATTTCAACAGCACTCTGAATTTACGAACGGTCCAGTTTGTGCCAGAGTCCTCCGGCACTCAAAGTTACTACTTACTAATGCACCCAAGGAGAAATAGTAGAACATAGCTGTACCAGCAAAATAAGCATGTGATATCGTGGTAGATTTTGCCACAGTCCCATGGTGGTATCGAGACATTTTTGTATCTCAATATCTCTTAATTTGATGTATTGTTACCCCTGAAATCTAGACTTGTGGCCAGAGCCAGAAATTGACTTTCAAAGAAAATGTTTGTCTGACATTGTTTCAAAAACCTCAGTGGAAGAAAAGCACCAGCTTTGGCTCAGGAGCCGTAACACTGAGGGGCAGAGGTGTTTTTAATTTTAGCCAGCTTGATGTGGATGCCCTATAAGTAGGTATGTCAATTATCTATTGAAAATGTTACCTTGGCATGTAAAACTAAACCTGTATGGTGCTTTAAGATGATATGATTACTTGCAAAATAGGACAGAGGCAGAAAACAGTTTCCTGTGAGAAAGTTAGGCGCAATGGATATGTTGTTTTGATTTGGAAAAACAACTGAAAACATGGCATGGATAAAAACATTTTGCTGTTGCTTTTTTTTTTTTTTTAATTTTTAAAATTTTTTTATATTCTTAATTAATCCCCTGAGGGGATTTTTTCACTTCGTGCCTTGCTCAAGGGCACCCCGGCAGTGCCTAGAAGGTGAACTGGCACCTCTCCAGCCACCAGTCCAGAAAAACAAACTTTAGAAAATATGTCTCAATTAACAATCACAGATCACAAGTGCACAGTAAGGTAAATAACGTGCAAAACAGTCACTGAGTAACTGTCCCTCAATTAACAATCAGATCACAAGTGCATAATGGAGTACATAGAGTGCATAGAGACACTCTGAGTAACTGTCCCTCGTTTAACAGAAAATCATAAATATACAATAGAAATAGACGAAGTGTACAAAGACATTAGGTCACTGTCACTTACTTAACAGTCAGATCATGAATGCACAGTAAAATAAATAAAGTACAGCAAGTCTGCATTTTTATACCATAAATAACAATCGGGGGGAAAAAAATAGTGGAGAAAAAAAATAAAGTTCACAGAAGTAGTCACTCCTCAGTTAACATTCAGATCATAAGAGCACAGTGAAAACATAAAGTGCAAAAAGTCACTGAGTTAATATAGGTTCCACTAACAAGTCATCCATTTATGCACCGCGAGTAAAAAAATAAGTGCAACAGGTACAGACCACAGTATGTAGTGTGTCCACAAGACGAGCAGTGTGAACAATAAGAGAATACAGCATATTCAGGGTTTGACATAACCCATGGCCCGATGGCCCGGGGCCAGTCAAAAACTATGTCGGGCAAGTTGACTGACAGGTCACAGGCCCACTTGGGCCTGTGTAAGGCTTTTTTTGTCACCCTTTTCTTGAGCCTTCAGTGGATTTATTGGGCTTTTTGGCCAAAGGTGCCCTCACCTTTGTGCAGTGAAACACTGGAGGAGGGGGAAATGTGCCAGTGCGCTTGTGCATCTCTGCCAACGCGGACACCGCACACCGCTGCCATGCAGGTACATTTCTCTCCAACATGCGTTCGCTGGCCAGTAAACTGGATGAATTTCAGCTACTGATGGTGAAAAACGGATACTTTTCTACACCTGCAGTTTTGTGCTTCATGGAGACGTGGCTGTGTGGATCGATACTGGACTCTGCGCTGCAGCTGGCAGGCTTCCAACTCTTGAGAGTGGCTCGTAACATGGAACTCTCCGGCAAAACTACAGGTGGTGGTATCTGTTTTTTCTAACAGTGGCTGGTGTAATGACGTGACAGTGATCCAGCAGCACGGCTCTCCTGATCTGGAATCTTTTTTCATCAACTGCAAACCTTTTTACTCCCCCTGTGAGTTTGCTTCATTTATTCTGGTTGGTGTTTACATCCCACTGCACGCCAACGTGCAGAAGGTACGCTACAGTGCACGCTCGCCGACCAGATAGCTACTGTGTGTGGAGCGGTCTTACTTAGACTTCTTAGTTATTGTCCTTGGCGACTTTAACAAAGGTAACCTCACTCATGAACTCCCCAGATACAAACAGTTTATAAAATGTCCGACCAAAGAGAAGAATATCCCGGATCACAGTTACACAACTTTTAACGCCTATCACCCAGTCCCCCGCGCTGCACTGGGCCACTCTGACCACAACACCGTCCACCTGATTCCCTCATACAGGCAGAAGTTCAGCTCTGTAAACCTGTTGTGAGGTCATCTAAGAAGTGGATGAGTACACAGAGGCTGTGACATCATACATCAGCTTCAGTGAGGACTGCTGTATATACCATCATGCACTACAGTGAGGTATAATGGAGTTAAATGAAATGAAGTTAAATGAAATGAAGATGTATAGATATTTTTCTTTCTCTCTCTCTTTTTTTTTTTTAAACTTGGGCCAGTAAGAATAGACAAGGGGCCAGTAAAACTCTGCTGGCACTAAAAAATGTTATGTTGAACACTGATATTACCTATACAACACGGCCATTACGCCAAGGCGAATATAGTAGAAGACATCATAAGTAAGTCTATAATAGTCACAGAAAACAACTCAACAGTAACTTTTCATTCATACCTTTAGGAAGTTCTGTTTGTAATCTATGGATCCAAAAAGCCTCTCTCTGTAAAAGAGCTCGCTCTCTCTCCTCTTTTTAGTGGTTTGACTTCTTCAATTCCCTGTTATCTTAAAGAACAAACATCGTGACCTGCTGCAGTAAAATATCTTGCTACAGATGATTATTGAAGACAGTCACTTTCTTTGCCATATATTGAGGGTTTAGAGGCTCTGGCTTATTATCTTAGTAAAAGAAACGTCCTCACTCACTCTACCGATTTTTTTGTTAAAGATGTCCAAACTATTTCAAGTTTGAAGATTCTTTTTATTTACAATGTCAATGTGTTAGCATGGGCAGTTCCTGTTCTCCTAATTATACTAACCTTTTCATGGTTTCATTTGAAGAGGATTTTGTTTACCATAACAACCCTTTTCTTCCTTTATGAAGTGCTGGTACCGCTACATTGATGATGTGTTTTTATTTTTTCTGGTAGAACAACTCAGATGTTTTAAAGAAAATGTTAACTCCAGTTAAGTTTTTTTTAAAAAAAAGGGCCTATGTTCCCCGGGTCCTTTTGGAGAAAAGCGGGGAACATAGAACCCTTATTATTAAAAAGGGTTCTATGTTCCCCGGTCCCATACAAAGCGGGGGAACATAGGACCCTTTTGGGGTCCCATACAAAGCGAGGAACATAGAACCCGGGGAACATTGGTACGCTCCCGTATAAAATAATGGACGTAGTCTCCGTGACGTCACCCATTCGGTTCTGAAGAGTGGATTCGAAGCTCAAAATACTCCTTTGTGGACGTCGCCATTTTGGCAGTGTCTGACTCCGCCGAACTCCCGGACAATCGAAAATGGGCAAAGAGGCGGGCCAAAGGAAGCCTGGTTGCTTAAACACGCCCACCTCGCTCGGCGCAGCTAAGTTAGCTAAGGCTAACAAGCTAGGCTAACGAGCTACGAGGCTAAGAAGCTACGCTACTTTGGCTAGCCCTGTGGTGTTGCCAGCTCCCCTGCAGCTCCCTCACGAAACTTGAGGTAAGTTGAGTTTAGCTTAAACTAACGTTATACAACAAACCTTGAAACAATGATTCAGCTGTTATCTTAAAAAAAAACGCTTCAACTTTTTTTTAAATATATAATGCTAATTATTTATTACACTCATTTTACTTTAATATGCAGTGTGGAGCACTGGTGACAGCTATGTCCGGCGTGGTGTCCAGAGAGCTGCAGAGACCTTTGGAAGCACCCTCAGCATGCCGGGCGTCCGTATCTGCTGGTTTGGCTGGGGTGGACTGCAGAGAGGCCTTCTCTCCTTCTTTTCCCACTACCTGCGAGGAAGAGCAGCACCAGATGTCCTCATCATCCACTGTGGCGGCAATGACATGGGGAAGGTCAGCAGTGTCAAGCTGGTCAGCATGATGAAGGAGGACCTGCACCAGCTTCACCTCCAGCATCCTGGCATTAAGATAGTATTTTCTTCATTGGCCCAAAGGTGCAGGTGGGAGGCTGGTGGCAATCCAGCAAAGATTGATAAGGCCAGGAAATGTGTTTACAGTGTTATGGCTACATTTGTTCATAGTTTAAATGGTGCCATAATTGAGCACCCTCACATCAGACACATTCATCTCACACCTAGGAGAAATTATATGTTTTTAAGTAAATTAGTTAATTGTCTTAAAGACCACCTCCAAATGCAGTGAACTGCTTACAGTTGGCAGTGTCACTGCTTTTGAATTTGGCCTATAGGACACATTTTGTTAGGCCTGAACATAGCCCAGGCTGTCATGGCTAATGTTGAGTTTTTTATATTCATCTATAACTTGTTTAAAATTTCAATAAATTCTATTTATATTTGCACTCCTTTTGTCTTTATTACTGGCTGAATGTTGTATTTCACAATCAAATCTGACTGTCAATTGAAAGGACAAACAAAGCATACGCTACAGATAAAACATAAAGCATTAATGTTTAACATTGTCACTGACAAAAAATTAAGCAGTCCATTTCTGTGTGGGCCTGATTATTTTAACTTTGTAGTTGAAGATAACTAAGCACCTTACACCCAGCAGTAGAGCCTGAGAAGATTTTGGAGAGTAATCTTTGTTTGCTGCTCTGTTAGAAGTCTAGTTGTAACACAGAAGAATGTGACTGGATAAAAGGGATCAAAGTGAAAAACAAAGAATTAGCTGGACACAATAGTTTTGAAGCCCCCAAGGAGGTATCACTTGTTCGCTATGTTGCCAACTCTGAGAGTGACGTTTTTATAGTGAGGCAGACAGAAAGATAATCAGCCAATTATGTGTTGTTGGTTTTTTTAGCCTCACTATATAAGCCTCAATACCGAGCAATAACCACAGAACCTTCTCATATGTCACAATGTCACAAATAAATAATACCTCCTACGGGATTTAAAACTATTCAGTGTGCAGATATGTCCTTGTTTTTCACAAAAGGAGAATCGTTTCTCAGTGAATTTTCTTAAAGAAATGTTCAAACAAACCCAGCACATAACATCAGCTTTTCATTTTTTTTTTACATTCTGCTAAGATAAATGCAAACTTGGGTAAATGTTAAGAAATAAATGAAAAAATTAAGATACCATTAATAACTATTATATTTTGTTAATGGTTCAATTTCCAATCATCACAGGAAATTGATGAATGACAGCTTTCAAAAAATGTGCTTTTACTCCAAAGTAAATTTTGTCTGATCCACTTTATATCACAAAAATTCTAACCATTACACAAACAGTTTAACAAAATGAAGTCAAAGCTTGCATTCATGAAATCATCACTATTAAAAGGTTACAAAAAGTACACATGAAATAAATGAAAAGATTCATAACAGTAATTCTAAAACCTATGAATTAGGACCCAGTGTCATAATTTGTAAAATCTTAATTGTTTGTGAAACAACCTCTTTACTGTGGAGTAAATATCACATTGGTCGGGGCGTTGTAACTTTCCTCAAGTGTCCTACAAGAGAGAAAGATGACAGGTTAAAAACACAGGTAGAAAACATTGACTACAGCCTGTCTTAGTTAAAAGCCCACTCACCACCAAAATGATCTTTTTTGAGTAAGTGGCTGTCATTCATAAAATTGTTTTGTGTTTAAGATCTGTGGATATTCGACTTTATATTTGAATGTGATTTTAAATTTAACTACTATCAAAACAGCTGGAGTATGAATGTACAATATGCAATTCATCCACATTAACATAATTGTTGCTATCAAAAGGAAACTGAACTGTTCTCAAAGCTCACTGCCACTGTGGAATCATGCTATGTTCGGCTGTCTCATTTTGAGAATATTTTTTTCCATTGGTTCTTCACAGGCTGTGTGTGGAGAAAAAGGTAGTAATTCTCACTTTGATAAAGGGTCTTTGCATAAAATGCACTAAAATGTTAAAGTCGGTAAATACATGTCATGTTCCTTGATTGATAAAATCTTCATTTGGCCTTTTGCATCAGGGGAACACTAAACTGCACTGGTGTGTCAGTAATTTCACCTTATCAGTAATAGTACAGAGCAAGCTGTGCCCTAATCGAGTACTTAGTAATGTATTACAATTAGTAATTTATGTAATGCATTTAAATGTATTATGGACAATAATTCATCATTTTAAACTAATAAGTTTCTTGACTCTTTGTGAGGTACTGTATGAAAAAAGGTGTCTTTATCCTGGAGTCAGTGCTGAAGTGATGACTCTCAAAGTGTTCACCGCACAGACGGGAAGTCTTGTTTGGAGTCCAGTTCTGTCTCCTCGTGTTGAGTGTCCACTGGTCCAGTCTGTCTGGGTCACCTAGAGGAAAACTTTACACAGACAAATAGATATTAAAAGTAATATATGTGTGTTAGCTACCTACTTCACAGACACCTTTACATGCAAACAATACAACTTAAATTACTTCAATGTTCAACAGATCATAATCAATTTATTTTAGCAAAACAAAAAGGTGATGGCCGTCACAGTCCCCATATTCTGTCTGTGCATCATCTATTGTTGTGTAACTACAGGCCTATATCATACACTGATCTTCTTAATATTTTATATGTGACAGTCAAATGTCACATTAGTTGTTTTTTTTAATTATGTTACACACCTTACTGTAATTTCACACAGTTTGCCAGTTTTTAATTTACATGCACAAGTATAGCCTTAATGTTACGTTAATGTTACACTGCTCATATGACAATGTTAACATAAGTGTGTGCGTATTTGAACCTGCAGCTTCACACTGATTTCCGACGAGTCTTTCACAAAACACGTCAGTGATGGTGGAGCTGAAAGTTACGGCGGGGGTCCACCGGCAATGGGAGCAGCGCGACACGTCTGCAGTGCGAGTCCTGTAGCAGCTCGCCCCCCTGTTATCAATTACAGCGGTTGCACCGGCAACGGGAGCGGCACGACAGCTCTCTATTTTAGAATGCTCTTCTATTTATGTCGCGCTACGCTCCCCTACGCGACCCTCCAGTAGATAAAAACTACATGAAATGAGCACACTGTGTTTTTAAATGAATAAACCATTATAAGAGGAGATATGTGATGATTTTTTTTCATGCATTTACCCATGTTTATCCGTGACATTGAAAGCGAGTAGATGACAATCAGTACAGTAAACTTGTAAATCACTCAAATATATGTAATAACTTAGGTGGAAAATGCTTTACCTATCATGGCTCAGCAAACGGTAAACAAGACGCTTGACGCGCAGCTGGTGGAACCCGGCCGTAACGTGAACTCATATGCGCATATGGTTAACAATGTTACCAGCCGTGCTAAACACCCTCTCTGACGGCGTGCTTGTTGCCGATATGCACAGATATTTCCGTGCCATATTGGACATGAGTGGGCTCGCAAAGCACGCTGTATTTTTTTGCTGCATTCATGTGGTGTCGGGAGATCCGAGTGTTTTTCTGACATGAGGTGGCGGCGTTAATGTGAATTATCCCATTCTGAAAGTCATTTTTCGATTCTTTCCGACATCACATGAATACAACATCCCCCCTCTTTTTTTTTTCTCCGCCACACACACAACTGCTGAATATATCGGCAACCGCCGGTTGATGGGCTGACGGTGGCCGGTTGGAAATTTTTAACATATCGCCCAACCCTATTAAGGAGCTAAGCTTGTGTTGTATCGTATTGTCTGTGGCTCTGTAACTTGATGTGGATGTTGCTGCTGTGATACAGGTCGCACTTGAAAATGAGACCTCCGGTATCAAGGTGATTTTACATATATAAAGGCTTAATAATATAATAATAAGCTGACAAGCTAGGTGGTGACCGTAGTGACCGCAGACACAGATACCTGCTAATCAGTGCTAACATATAAACATAAATAAAATAATACTAGAATTTCCGAATTTCTCTTACCGAAAAACCTGGAGCACAGACTTCTTGGACGGTCTGTTGGTATGATTAATCGAACAGCAAGCCATTTTACTCCAATATTTGCCTGAAAAAATATCCAAAAGGCACAAACACGGCTGAGAGGACAGGTTCAGTGCCTTGAACATGGGCACGAATTGGCCGAGTTGTCATGAAAGGGGAAATTAACTATAGAGACCAAAACCATTTTTTGTACCAGGCTGTAAACCCAGTAACAGTTGTGAATCTTCGAACACTTTGTGTGTCAGGAATGAAAAACCTGCATACAATACTACTTTCTACTGCTGCTTCTCTGTCTCTCCTTCTTTCTCTGATTCTGTTGATATTATTCTTGATAAAACTTCACTGTAAAGACTACATGTTAGTCTAGAACTGTACCAGCTTCTTTTCTATGCTTTTAATAGGCCAAATATTAATAGCTCTCAAACCCTTTTTGAGTTAGACGATCACATTAAATCATCAGAAGAAATTTAACTGCGTCAGCGATGGCACTTTCACTTGATTCTAAATAGATATTTGCCATGTTTTTTGTCTTCACTTTGCAGATGTATTGGTCAGTTTGTGTGATAAAACCAATGTTATTTGTCAATGTTTTTCAGGTTTTGGAGAACTTCTCAGATGCACCCATGACTCCTAAACAAATCCTCCATGTCATCCAGACCAAGGGTCTGAAGGAAATGCGGTCAGACACACACACACACACACACACACACACACACACACACACTCACACTGATACATGCAGACTCAGTTTTATGTAGAAATGTCAGCTGCTACTTTTAAAATGGTAACCACTCATAGGATACAAGCTGTTTTCTTGAACCTGATTGCAGTAACTAATGTTAGGAGTGTTATGTGGTGAAGTTGTGCCTTTTTTTTAGTGATGAACGACAAGCTCAAAGTAGGTTTAAAAAAAGATGTGCAGAAACACTGCATACTTTGTCCATCAGGCATGTCCATTGTTCAATCTAGACTGGATCATTGCATTTAAATAAAGCTTCCTAACTTTTATTCATTCTTTTTTTGTATTTGTCTAGTGTTTTTAGTAGTCAGTGAACTGATCACACAGCACACACATCATCTGTAAATCTGTCAATTAATGTGTTTATAACTGAGGTTTTTCTGTTTCCTTTTACATGGACTATGTGGCCTGCTGCTGACTGAAACAGGAGGTAGGTTGGAGGACCCTCAAACTTTATTGCATACTTTATATAAATACTTTTATATGAATTAAGGCCTATTCTTGCTCTTGGTGCATTGTATTTTCATGGTTAAGGCAAACACAACACAATGTGTCCAATACTGTAACTATGCCATTTTTAGTTACCTTATATTTTGAGTAATGAAGGTAAGCTTGATTATAAAAATGTGACATAAATTAACATCTTAAAGCTGAAATAAAGTAACTGATCGAAATTCTTTAAAGTTTGTGTTTTAACAGAGGCTTTGGAGAATTTAAATCGTAAGTGCAACTTAATTTGGTTTCCCATTGTCTCAAATGCCTATCCGCACCAGAGTAAACACATCAACTCACATGGAGTTGAGTTGTCTCATGCGGCAATGTCTGGTTCCGGTTGTGGTTCTCACTTCTGCAACAAGTTTTTCGTTTTTGGGATGCACATCTTACTGTTTGCTGTCCCTGTTTTAAAAAGTGCCACGACTCGGTTGCCATTTTCTTAAAATGGTTGTCAGTAGCAACCTTGCAGCCATTACCGTTGAGCCCTGTATATCATGATATCAGTTAGGGCTGTACCCAACTCAGAATTATGTCCATCAAATCAGATTTTGCTGTTTAATGAAAAAATTTGACTAGTCGTTACTTTTTTATGCTGCCACCTTGGCCATGGCTGTAGCCAGAGGTATTACGTTTTTGGCTTGTATGTCCATCCCATTCTTGTGAATATGATATCTCAAGAACACACCAAAGGAATTACTTCAAATTTGGCACAAAAGTCCACTTGGACTGAAGAATAAGCTGATAAGAAGTTGGTGGTAGAAGGTCAAAGGTCAAGGTCACTGTGACCTCACAAAATATATGTATGGTCATAACTCAGGAATTCATATGCTAATTATAACAAAACCTCACACAAATGTCTAGTAGGATAACATGATGATGTGATGACAGCTATATCCAAAAGGTCTAAGGTCAACTTCACTGTGACATCACAGTGTTCTGCAAAAACACTTTTCTGTCCATTATTCAATGTCATATCTTAGGAACAGAAGAGGAGACATTTGGTCAGATACTGAATTGGTGACACTAATTTTTTAAACTGTGCTGATTTTATAGATCTCGCTGTCAGAGCGGGAGATGTGGGTGAAACATCCATGTTTGTGGATGTAAACTGTAAGAAAAGAGAATAGTTCAGCGGTATGTTCAGGCTTACAGCAACGTTCACCTAACATAGAAAACAAGTTTACTGTGGTAATGACGGAATCGGAAGTGTGCAGCACTTTTTGCCGACAGTGGAAATCAAACAAAAGCCAGAGACTGTGTCATATTATCTACCTTTCAGCTGTAAATTCACCACTTCTGATCAGAATGTAGAAGATAACGTTATTTCAGAGCCATATGTGCAAAGTCTCTCCTCATCTTTCCCTGGTCCACAGCTGCCTGTACTAATGAGCTCTGCAGCAAAATCTGGGGACCAAAACATCCACAAAAGTACACTGTACAGCACACTGACTGGCAAAAAAGACTGCTTGATTTGGCAATCTTAATCTACTGACGGGACTTGGACTGATAATTCACATTTTCAACTTTCAGTGGGAAGCCCTAATATCAATATTCATATATACTAAAGGTCATACAAAGTGTATGAACAGATATTTAGTAATAAAATGACCAGAGAGTGAGTGATTTGTCAACTACAGAAATCTAATATTGCCATTAAATAGTCCTGCTTATTGGTTTGTCCAAAATTCCTAATACAACCTGAAATATTAAAGGGATAAATACCAAACTGTAAATGATGTGGCAAAATCTTTGAGAGTTGACATATTTACATGGCCTCACTGTGTGCACTTTATTTTCGTATTGCCACACCTTAGCTGACAGTAGTCTTACTCACATAGGGCTGTAGCATGAACGCCTCTTTAGAGCTGAATTTGGCTCCATGTGTTCAGTCCATTGTGTCTAGTTGCACGAGTTGTAACTGAGTTTAACCGTGTGTGTGTGTGTGTGTGTGTGTGTGTGTGTGTAGCGGAACAGCTCCTTTGGCCTGCCTGGTCACCATGCTGCACTCCCAGGTGAGGGGTGACCGGGTCAAAAACAGCATCTTCTTCAAGCTGCCTGGACGGATGAGCCTGTTCACTCTCAAGGTACACAAACATGATAAGGGATGAGAGTTGATAGGATTTTATTGATATCAGTGCCATTATCGATTCTGCTTATTGATCCGATTTTTATCGATTCCTCCTGTGAATTTTCTGTGTAGAAAAAGTAGACCTAGTAGGTTTTTGGTGTCAACAACATAACTTTTATTGAGTTTCTATTCTAAACAAGAGATAAGTGTTAAGTAAATAAGTAAACAAAATATGAAATTGGTCCACTGCTATCATCTAAAATGGAACAAATGAAAGAATATTTGTACAGCATTTTTTTTCATCTACGTCAAATAATGGTACAGTATCTGTTAGTATTGTCACGGTACCAAAACTGGGACCCATGGTACGATACCAGGGAAAGTATCACGGTTGGGAGTAGAATCACAATACCACAGCAAAAATTAGGCAGATGTGCCTTTTGTCATGTATAAAAAGATAAATCACTTTTCTATAATACATTAATGATATTTCAGTGGAATAAATTACTTATTGACTTATTCATACTTAAAGCAGCATCAATAAGTGATTAACATAGGGGGATCAAAATAAAATAAATAAATAAAATAAGAATCAACCAGCCACCCTTCTCCCCTGACAAGTTAAGAACAGTCCCCTAAGTGCAGTGAGGTTTGTGGAAATGTGAACGGCTCATTTCTCCTCTGACATGTCACATACCTGTGTGCTGCCACGGCTTGGCTGTTCAGGTACTTTTGGGCAGTCATGACACCAAGAAGAGGAAGTTATTGGACCTGGAGCCGGGCTTCTCGGTCGCCGTTAAGCTGTTATCTTGCGCCGTGGAGCACTATGGCCGCCGTATTTGGCAGGACTACGTATTCCTGTCCGTGTCTGTGACCCCCGTCCAACTCACAACTGGCAGGATTCGCCTTTCGTTTCTGCTGCTTGTTGAAATCTGTACTGGCACAGCGTGCTGAATGATTTATTTTGCTCGCACAAAACTATTTTTAGTCGCAAATGCGAGTAACGTTAAAATGGTCGCACAGTAGAGCCCTGTAGTGGAAAACAAATCACTGTAGCATTGGTGGTGTTTCCGCCCTTGCATGTAATTACGGTGCTGCATAAATTGCACGTCATGCAGTTGTGATGAGTGAATGTCATGAGTCTTTTTTGGTGAAATGAAGCCAAGCTTTCGACCGCTTCTGTCTCTCCACCATTACGTCTTCTTTGTTGTTGAATGTACTGCTGACTGACGAGCATGACGTGCGTCATCGACATAAGGTTTGGCGTAATGAAAAGAATTGATAAGGGAATCGTTAAGCATAAAGGCTAATGATGTCGATGAATTGAACGAGTTGGAACTGGTTCTTAACAGGAACCGGTTCTCGATTCCCATCCCTAAACATGATCCTCTTTACTCTTGATGCATCACCATGCATCACGATGCTGCTAAACGTCATTTATGCAAGTTCACATTACCATCATGAGTAGTGTTTTTAGAACATTGTTCCAAAGTTGCATTTGAAAATTATTCAGACACAGTTGCTCAAGATAATCCAGAGGTTGCACAATGAATATCATATGAAGTCATCCTGCTGACCGATCTGTTTATGATGCTACTGAAAAGGATGCAGACAAACAATGTTTGCCCAGCCTTTTTCTTTTTTTTTTGGATAATATCTTTTTTAGGTTGAGGTGAGGTTAGAGGTGAGTGGCCTATTATAGATCTTATCAAGGATCAGGGTCCCCATTAAACTTAGTGAGATGGTCTAAAAATGGCTGCGAAGTCTGGTAGAACTTCTTAAGATTGTTCATCATGCTGTATCAAATTTTCTCCATGTGCAGCACAGAGGTAAGTTCTGTCAGCCATGTCTTGAAAACAGGTACAATTTCTGACTTCTGGTGCTTCAAAATCAGTCTCTTTGCTATTATCATTCCATACATAATAGTATTCTGGACAGGGAGGGTATGAGTCAGTAAATACAGAGAATAGCCCAACAGTGCCACCTCTGGCTCGGGCTTGAACACACAATTATGCATTTCAGAAAACCATTTGAACACTTTACTCCAAAAATCATGCAACTTTGGACACGTCCAGAAAAGATGGGTTAGGGAGCCAGCAGACTTACAGCGATCACATAAAGGAGAGATTGTAGGATAGATTCTGTGTAACTTAGTTTTTGAGTAGTGAAGTCTATGCTTGACCTTAAATTGAATTAACTGATGTCTGACATTAATTGAACAGTATTGAATCCTGCTGAGGCTCTCCTCCCAAACATTATCATCAATCTGTAACCCCAACTCATCTTCCCAAGCTGTCTTTAAAGAGTGAGTGGAAAAAGAGAAAACTTTTCTTTTACCTGAATGAATGAGGCAAACTGTTTGTTAATGTACAGATCTTTTAAAATGACTTTTAGCTTCCAACTGTAGAAAGTTGGGTCAGAAAATGAAGGGGGAAATGCATGGTTATGACACAATGGGCTATAAACAGACGTGTCAGGCAACTTGCAGCATTTCTTAATGTGCTGCCATATTTTCAAGTAGTTGAGAATTATTCGGTTATTCACCTTGGTATTAACAGGCCGTCCAGGTGCTGAGAAAAGAAGTGCTGGGAGTGAACTGTTTATGATGACTTTCTTTTCAATAGCCATCCAAGAAGTGCTGGGAGTGAACTGTTTATGATGTCTTTCTTTTCAATAGCCACCCAGGCAGGAGTGTTGAAATATCTGGACTATAACCTTCCTGCCAGTAGGCAAGCGTTCTAAGATTTGCTGCCCAATAATAATGCTGGAAACACGGTAGCCCAAATCCACCCTTCTCTCGGTTTTTGTAAATGAATTTTGGATATTCTGTGAGCTTTAAAACCCCAGATAAAAGGCATGATTATTGAATCTTGTAGTTTAAAGAATGATTTAGTTAGGAAAATGGGAAGATTTTGAAAGAGGTACAGAAATCTCGACAGAGAAACCATCTTGATTGCATTTATACAACCCACCATGGAAAGTCGCCAGTGCCAATATCTCCTTTAAATTTCTCCACCTTATCAAGAAAATTTAGTTTGAAGATTAATTTTGGATCTTTTGGCAGGGTTACTCCTAAGTACTTCAGTTTATCTGTAACTTTGAAAGGGAGACTGTGCAAGAATTCTGCTTCAAGGTTATCACCAAGAGACATAAATTCACATTTTTGCCATTAATACTGTATCCGGAAACTTCGCCAAAAGACTTTATCAAGCCTAACAGGATGGGGATGGACTGTTCAGGCTGCGATGTAAAGATTACTAAATCATCTGCATACAGAGAAAGATGATGATCCATGTCTCCAAGACGAATGGGTTTGAGAGAGCAATGTTGCCTAATACTAGCAGCCAGAGGCTCATTTGAGATGGCAAAGAGAAGTGGGCTGAGGGGACAGCCCTGGCGTGTTCCACGATGTAATGGGAATGACGCTGATCTTTCTTGGTTTGTAAGAATGGAGGAAGAGGGGTGAGCATATAATATTTTAATCCATGAGACAAACCGGCTACCACATCCAAACTCCTCCAATACCCTCCATATATACGCCCATTCTAGCTGATCAAAAGCTTTCTCTGCGTCTAAGCAGAGAACAGCCCCCTTCTGATCCTTTTTAGAATTATGATACAATACGTTCATTAATCTCCTAACATTAAAAAAAGAAAATCTACCAGGGATAAAGCCAGTTTGGTCAGCATGGATTGTAGAAGCAATATGTTTGTTTAACCCGTTTGCCAATAATTTTGTAAAGATTTTCATGTCAGAGTTCAGCAACGTTATAGGACGATAAGATGAGGGTTCTGTCTCATCTCTGCCTCTCTCTCTCTCTCTCTCTCTCTCTCCCTCTCTCTTTTGGAATTAGCGAGATGTTAGCCTCATACAAGGAACTTGGGAATTTCTTTGTTTCAAAAGAGTGATTAAACATCCTCAGCAGGAGGGGGACTAGCTTTTCAGGGAACATCTTATACAATTCAATTCCAAAACCATCTGGACCAGCGCTCTTACCACTGGGGAAGGATATTATAGCATCTTGAATCCCTTCAATGGTGATGTCATCATTAATCGCTTCACACAGGGAGATTCAAATTTTCTAGCCATGCGGCGATGTCCCCCTTAGCTTTTGATGTGTACAGTTGTTAATATTCCTTAAAGTGCTTATTTATTCCACTGGGATCACTGATAATTTTCTCGGCTGTTGATTTAATTTGATGTATGGCTCTGCTCCCTTACAAACCCTTCAACTGTCTGGCCAGGAGTTTCTGGGGCTTGTCCCCAAATTCACATTGTTTTTGTCTGAGTTTAAACAGTTGGTCCTTTACCTGGTCAGATAATATGTTATTATATTCATACTTCAACTTAAGAATATTCTGCAAAATGCTAGGATCAGAGGAGGATTTATAGGCAGTTTCTAATTACTACTTTTCTTTTCCTTTCTCATTGAAGTTTCAAAAGAGATAAGTCTGAAATCTTAGCAGAAATTAACTGAAAGAATGATGAATCAGAGAGGAGCGATGGATGAAAGCGCCAGCTATACTGCTGTTTCTTTTGGTTAAGGTCGAGGATCAATGATATCGGAGAATGATCAGAGATCAAAATATTATGGTATGTAGTGGAGATCACATTTGATATCAGGTTGGAGTCAAGTAAAAAATAATCAATTCTAGAGAAAGATTTATGTCTGTGGAAAAAAAATGAATAATCCCTGTTTGTGGGGTGTTGAAGCCTCCATATGTAAACTAAATGTGTGGAGGACATTAAATTGTTTAAGACTGCGGATGCAGCCAATGGCAGCTGGTTCCCTTGGGATGACCTATCCAAAAAATTGTCAAGCACACAGTTGAAGTCACCCCCTATAATCACATATGTATCTGAGAGATTGGGCAGTAAACTAGATACGTTGATGAAAAAATTTGGGTCATCAAAGTTTGGACCATATACATTCAAAAGTGTGACATGATATGAGTAAATGTACCCCTTCAGACCTGACGAAGATCCCTCTAGGATCGAAACGTTGTTCATTAAAGTTTGTGGCATGGAGTAAGTGTGCAGGCTCTACCTCTTTTTTCATAAATGTAGCCCGTTACTAAGATAAATCTACCATTTGGATCACACACAGTAGAAACATGCCTAAATGGAACAGTTTTCCAGATCAAGATTGCCACTCCACGGGCTTTACTGGAAAATGTGGACTGGAAAATTTGATTGACCCAGCTGCATCTAAGCAGCTTTGCTCTTACATGCTTAATATTCCTGTAGGAATATAATGTCTGCAGATAGGGACTTTAAATGAGATAAAACTTTAGCTCGTTCAATTACATGCCCCAATTCGCGGACGTTCCAACTAGTGAAAGTAATGCCACCACCTCTAAAAGAAAGACTAGGATGCATAACTAATTACAGTGCTATATGATGCCCTTGAAAAACGCTGGTAACAACTTAAACAAAAAC
Source organism: Epinephelus awoara (assembly GCA_035609425.1). Taxonomy (NCBI): domain Eukaryota; kingdom Metazoa; phylum Chordata; class Actinopteri; order Perciformes; family Serranidae; genus Epinephelus; species Epinephelus awoara. The sequence goes on along the minus strand of CM069301.1, from coordinate 42,371,509 downwards.
ACATTGCAAATAACAACATTATGAACTCTGCCCCCATCCGACTTTCCCGAGCAAAGTGAGAGCAGGTTCCCCTTATACTCAAATAGGAGCCGCCGGACCATAGAAAAAACTAGTCTAGCTAAGCTAACAGAAGAGCCATGCTCTCTCTCCCATACGTGCAGAAAATATTGAACAACAGTCATGAAAGAGTCCCGACCTGCATGTTTGCAGGATTAGAAGTCACATACCAGAAAGTGTGCGGCAACAAAAGCGACATGTAATGTTGAGGATACAGTGTTTGCAGGATTTCCCCCGGTAAAGGGGTTTTTTTGGGGAGTTTTTCCTTATCCGCTGTGAGGGTCTAAAGGACAGAGGGATGTCGTATGCTGTAAAGCCCTGTGAGGCAAATTGTATTTGTGATATTGGGCTTTATAAATAAAATTGAATTGAATTGAAAATTGAACATACCAAAAAGTGTGCGCCAACAAAAGTGACATGAAATGTTAAGGATATCTACTGATCTACCACAACTGGGCTGGGGAAATTGCTGGCACCTAGAAGCTCAGGGATAAACCCCGACAGAAACTCAGCAGGGCGTCCCTTCTCAATCGGAGGTGAATTATAGGAGGTCCCCCAGCAGAATAGGCCCATGTCAGCCTAACTAGGGGCTGGTCCAAGGCAAGCCTGAGCCAACCCTAACTATAAGCTTTATCAGAAAGTAAAGTCTTGAGTAGAGATGTACCAATACCACTTTTTCCTTCCCGATACCGATTCAGATCCCTGAAACTTAGGTATCTGCCGATACCAAGTACCGATCCGATACCAGCACGTAAAATAAAAATGGGTGGGATATTAATTGTTGTATGTCTCAACTCCTAAAACTCGATGTAAAATATTAAGAAATAAATACATAATAGTAGAATGAATGCCATAAACCTTTTTTTATTATTATCCAAGACACAGGTTAAACTGCAGCCACAAAATTTAGCAAAAAAGACATTTTAAAGGCTACTGTAGAATAAAACAGGAGTGCAACAGTAACAGTATAAAACACAAAAACAGTACTAGTAGTAACAATCCTTAGTGTGCAACATCAGCTTAAAAAATAAAGAGTAAATTAAAACTTCAATAGGCTAAGAATAGATAACAAACCTGAATATAGCAAGTCACACTTCAAAAAATAAATAATAAACTTTGAAAATAAAGTACAGTGTGCAAGTTCCATTTCCCTAGTCACTGTATCCCAGTGAGGAACTTCTCTCCTTAACTATAGCTGCATGGTTTTCTCTCACAGGACTGAGTGCACACACAGACACAGGAGTCGTGTGTGTTTAAGGCTACAGTATGAGTATAATAAAACACCAAAAAATAAATAACCGTATACAGCACAAAACAGTACTAGTTCAACAGCACTAACAATCCTGAGAGCAGCAAGTGTGCAACATCAACTTAAAAAATAGATAGTAAATTAAAACTTCAATAGGCTAAGAATAAATAACAAACCTGAATGTAGCAAGTAACACTTCAAAAAATAAATAATAAACTTAAAAAATAAAGTACAGTGTGCAAGTTTCCCTAGTCACTGTATCCCATCTTGCTCCTGCAGGATCTCATCAAACAGGCCGCTCAAGCTGCTCTTGCTGGTGCTTGGCTGTGCTTCAATACGTGGGGCCTTAGCAGCTGACACTTCTGCCTCAGCTTCGTCAGTTGTGGTCCTATTTAATGACTCCTCCATCATCTTCACCTCTTGGGTCAGAGCATCCTTGGGGATGCTTGATGCTGTCCGCACTCGTCAAGTATCTGAAATACATATCAATCAATAAATAAATAAATAAATAAAATAAACAACCTCCACTTGATGGTGACAGTCATAATCGTTTTTTGATAGATTAATTTGATAGGTTCACAAGGCATATGGTGCATCTAGCCTACATGTCTATATGCATGACATTTAACCCTATAGTTGGCGCACTTTAATAAATAATTAAATATTTTCACATTGGATATACTTTCCTTCATCATATTGACTAATTTTTTCCAGACACATATCCTATATATCACATATTTAGACATAGGTCTACCTGTCTTTGAAATGTGGGTCCAAGAGACTGGCAACTGCATACAAGGGCTCATCCTCGATGGCACTGAATCTTCTGTCGACAGCCTGAAGAAGGGTAGTTTTCATCGTTTTTATGCCTGTGTCCTCTGGATTCTCCCGAGCAAGCAGCCGTTTCAGCACGGTGACCGAGGGGCTAAGTTCAGCAGCAGAGTAGTTGGTGGAGCTGATCTGTCTGGTCAGTTCTTCAAAAGGTGCGAGAACGGTGACACTGTTCTCCAGTAAAGCCCACTGGTTGGGAGACAGGGTCGCAGGCAGGTTGTGGTCGGCTGCATATGAAATCGCCTGCTTCTGCTCGAGTAGACTCTAGGCCATGTAGAGCCTGCTGTTCCATCTTATCGTCACATCTTGATGCAGTCCTCCAGGCGCGAGGTAGCCAGTGGTGAGTGTTTAAAGTGCCCTATTATCTTTCTGCCATTAGCGAGCACATCATTCACACTTCTCTGTGCCAGTAGCCCTTCATGCACAGCCAGCTGGATTGTGTGGGCAAAACATCCCACACTGGAGATGTTCAACTCCTCCATAGCTTTTTTTCATGCCACTTGCAGTGTCATGTAAAATCACATGAACGTTGGACTTGAGGATGTTCCATTTTGCCAGCATTAATTCAATTGTGTTTGCAATAGATGAGCCAGTATGTGACCCACGGAATTCACTTGCATGCAGCACTGCGCTTTTCAGAGTGAATGTATTTGTGTCTAACCAGTGTGCCATCAAACTGAGCAAAGACATTGGGCTCACATCAGAGCTCCAGATGTCAGTGGAAAAGCTGATAGCCTGCACGTCTTTTAGGCTGGATGAAATGAATTCACTGACTGTCTCGTAGAGTTGGGGGAGGGCTGTTTTGGAGGAGTATTTAATAATAATACATTTTATTTGTTAGGGCACCTTTCAAGCCACTCAAGGTCGCCTTACAGCAAAGATCAATCAATTAATTAATCAATTTTACAATATCACAAATCACAATTTGCCTCACAGGGCTTTACAGCATACGACATCCCTATGTCCTTGGACGCTCACAGCAGATAAGGAAAAACTCCCCAAAAAAACCCTTACTGGGTAAAAAAACGGTAGAAACCTCAGGAAGAGCAACTGAGGAGGGATCCCTCTCCCAGGACGGACAGACGTGCAATAGATGTCGTACAGAACAAATTTGCAACTTGGTAAACTGTACCGTGGCTCTAAATGCTCCATTAAGCGGTGATACCCCATGTTTTCAACCACAGACCGATTGGTTGTCAAGAACAGTGAATTCAATTACTTTGTCTGTAATCTTCACTGCTTTGGGGCTGTCTTTTGCGAGTTTCTCCCGTTGCTTGAATGCACTTTCCAAAGTTTGTTGTTGTGACTTTGAGGCATCTTTTTTCCTCTCCTTCGCCTTGGTGAAATCTTTGTGCTCCTTTGCATGGTGCAGCTTCAAATGCTTTATCACGTTGCTAGTGTTGAATTTCGCAACACTAGTACCTCCCCTCGAAACTACAGCCTTGAATATTTTGCATGTTGCAGTTTTACTTTTTAATGTTCCCTAATAGCTGACATGTTGCTACTGCTCTTTAAACTCTGCTCCGCTCCGCGTCTGTGCCTGTAGTGTGTGTATGCGTAAAGGCATGAGGCATTCTTCTTCTTCTCTCAATTAATGGCGGATCGCCAACAACTTATAATGTGCATACGGTATCGGATTGGTCATAGGCTGTACTTGTCAATGCCCAATGCTGCATTTTAGGCAGTATCGGAGGCATTTCCAATACTGGTATCTGTATCGGTACATCTCTAGTCTTGAGTCTAGTCTTTTTTATAACGTATTTTTATTGGAGAAAAAGGGCATACTAGCAATTAACAACGGAATAAACATTTTCGTTTTTATCCCTACCCACCCACCCACACTGCCTCTATGAGATAGTGCCCTAGACATAGTCCATAGAACACAATACCAAATTAAAGAGCAAGACAAACAACAATGCAAAGACTAACACAACAAAATATTTCACACTTCACAGACCACAAAAAAAATAATAATAATGATAATAATAATTTAAAATTAAAAAAAAAAAAAACATACCTAAGGATAAAAATAAACCAAATCTGTGTATAGCCTATTATACAGGCCAATCCACCTATAACTCCTACGACTACACTCTGACACATTGAAAGCTCCATACATGGTCCCTGGAACAAAAAACAGAAACAAAAAAAAATTACAGATCCTGTCTAGTCCTGTGGGAGAGGCTTAAGCCTATCAAAATAAAGTATCACAGGGTCCCAGGTCGCATGAAATTTTTGGGTTGCTCCTCTAATTGAGTATTTAATCTTTTCTAGTTTGAGGAATAACATCAAGTCATTCATCCAGGTAGAAGCTTTGGGCGGATATTCCGACTTCCATTCCAGCAAGATCCTTCTCCGTGCTAGTAGTGTAGCAAAAGCAAACACATCTTTCATTTTTGTTCGTCATTGATATACCCTCCCCAGAGACTCCAAAGATTGCAAAGTCCACACTGGGTTGAATGTCCTTCTGAAAAGCCTCAGACAGAGTCTGAAATACAGTAGCCCAGTAGTTGTTCAGTTTATGACAAGACCAGAACATATGGGTCAGGTCTGCTTTTCCAATGCAACAACGATCGCATTTTTCATCTACATTAGGGTAGATCTTAGACAGTTTAACCTTACTATAATGAATTCGATGGAGAACCTTGAACTGAATTAAACCAAGGCGAGCACATGAGGTTGAACCATTTACTCTTTCCAAAGCTCTCCCCCATGTCACATCGGATATATCTACTCCAAGCTCCCCTATCTAGTCTGTTCGGATCTTATTGAGTGTCACTTTATTAAATGACATAATAGTATAATAAATATTCAAGATAAGACCTTTGGGATGCGCAGGAGTCTGCAGGATATCATTTAGTCCGGTTCTAGGAGGTATACTAGGAAAAGATGGGCTGATAGCTCTGACAAAGTGGCGAACCTGAAAATAGCGGAAAAGGCTGGTGTGTGGTAACTTGAATTTGGCAGAAAGAGAATTAAAAGTGGCAAAAGTGCCACCTATATAGAGATCACTGAATTTAGTTAGGCCTGCTTTTTGGCATTGTATAAACACAGGATCTAAATTAGCTGGAGGGAAGGCATGGTTACTACATATGGGACCATAGATAGAAAAATCTGTAAATTTAAAATGTTGTCTAAATTGAGACCAAATTCTGAGAGTAGAAGTTACAATAGGGCATGAGGAGTACTGTTTAGGAGATAGAGGTAATTTGGCAGTAACTAATGCAGAGAGCGATGACAATATACAGGTACTTGCTTCAGACTGGCACCAGTCAGCATTTGGGACCTGGATCCAATACACCATTTTTTGTAAGTTTGCCGCCCAGTAATAGTACATCAGATTGGGCAGGGCCAATCCACCCTCCGCCCTGTGCCTCTGTAGAAGCACCTTACAAACCCTGGGATGCTTATGACCCCATAAAAAAGCAGAGATCAGCCCATCAACAAACCTAAAAAAAGATTTTGAGAGGAACACTGGGATGCCTTGGAAAAAGTACATGAATCTTGGCAAAATATTCATTTTCACACATGCAATTTTGCCTGCAAGGGACAAGTTGAGTGCACTCCACTTCTGGAGGTCAATCTTAAGATCATTAATCAAGGGTAGATAGTTTTTATCATAGAGACCAGATAGGGTACGAGTAATATTAATTCCTAAATATTTAAATCCTGACCTAGAGAGAGGGAAAGGCAATTCAGTTTCTACAATTTTAAGGGCTGAGTCATTAATTGGGAAGCATTCACTTTTTGAGAAGTTTAATTTATATCCAGAAAAACTGCTGAATCGATGTAGCATATTCACAATGTCATGGGCACACGGCACAGGGTCTGAAATGTACAACAATAAATCATTGGCATATAAGGACAATCTGTGTTCCACATTTTTCCTGTGGACTCCACTAAAGTGGTTTGAAGTTTTCAGCGTAATAGAAAGGGGCCTCTATGGCCAAAGCAAAGAGAAGTGGGCTGAGAGGACAACCCTGCCGCGTAGCCCTCGACAGTGGAAAGGGTTTGGAGCATATTCTGTTAGTTATTATTGATGCTTTAGGTGACGCATATAGCAAGTGAATCCATGCTATAAACCTTGGCCCAAAACCAAACCTCTCCAACATATCAAACAAATAAGGTCACTCAACTCGATCAAATGCCTTCTCTGCATCCAAGGAGACCACCACCTCTGGGGTCTCCGAGGATGCAGAGGAGTAAATAACACTGAGGAGTCTGCGTATATTGGAGAAGGAGTGGCGACCCCTGATAAAACCTGTTTGGTCCATGGAGATTATGTCTGCTATCACAGTGTCTAACCTAGTAGCAAGAAGTTTGGCTAGTATCTTTACATCTCCGTTTAAAAGAGAAATTGGCCGATACGAGCCACATTCTTTTGCATCCTTGCCGGGTTTTAATAGAAGCGTAATAGTAGCTTCTGTGAGTGTTTGTGGCAAGACCCCCGCTTCCAGAGAATGTGTAAACATTTCAAGGAGAAGAGGTGCTAATTTGAATGAAAATTTCTTGTAGAATTCAATTGGATAGCCGTCTGGTCCAGGGGTCTTGCCACTTTGCATTGCTGTGATTGCATTGATGACCTCATCTAATGTAAAGGGCTTCTCCAAATCTTTCTTTTTACTGGGATCTAAGGAAGGAGCATCCAAGTTTCTTAAAAATTCACACATATCTGAATCGTCCTCTGGGAATTCAGATGTATATAGTTTTGAATAAAATGTTTTGAAAATGTCGTTTATTTCAACGGGGTCGACTGTTAGCTCTTCAGGGGTCTTTCGAATCTGTGTTATAAGTTGAGCAGCAGATCTACATTTCAGCTGGTGGGCCAAAAGTCGACCTGCTTTTTCGCCATGTTCGTATACAAAGCCTCGAGATCTAAGTAAATATTGTTCAGTTTTTTCAGTTGAAAGTAGGTTATATTGTGTTTGTAAACCCAGTCTTTCTTTATACAATTCAGGAGAAGGTGATATAGAATATCTATGGTCTAATTCAAGTATTGAATCTATGAGTTGCTCCTGCCTTAGTTTTCTGGTTTTATTGCGTGTTACATTATATGATATTATTTCTCCTCTAATCACAACCTTGAGTGTCTCCCATAGGATGGATGGTGATACAGAGTCTGATTTATTTGTTGCAATGAAATTGTCTATAGCAGTGGATATTAACCTACAGAAATCTTTGTCTGCCAACAAGGCTGAATTCAATCTCCAGTTAGGGCGTTCTGTGCGGTTAAGGGAAAAACATAAATCAAGTAATACTGGTGAATGGTCTGAATCGACAATAGCTGAATATTCAACTTTCTTTACTGAGGGTAGCAAGGTTTTATCTATGAAAAAATAATCAATTCTTGAATATGAATGATGTACTTGTGAAAAATATGAAAATTCTTTGTTGTGAGGAAAAAGAAAACGGCAAGGATCCGTACAGCCTGCCTCGTTCATGAAGGTAGAAAGAATGCGAGCCATCTTGGATGGAGCTACTGATCTGGAGCTTGAGCGATCCAAGGTCGGATCCATAGCACAGTTCAAGTCACCCCCGAAAATCAGATGATGCGAGTTCATGTTGGGTAGTACCGAAATGAGCCTATTTACAAAACTGGCATCATCCCAGTTGGGAGCATACACACAAGCAAGTATAACTTTAGTGTTATAGAGAGATCCTGTTACTATGATAAATCTGCCTTGTGGATCCGGTATTAGCTTATCAAGGGTAAATTGTATCTTTTTATGTATTAATATCGCTGTTCCCCTTGCCTTAGTATTGAAGTCTGAATGGTAAATCTGCCCCACCCATGTTTTTTTAAGTTTAATATGGTCTGTTATCAAATGTGTTTCTTGTAGAAATGCTATTTCTGCTATTTTTTAAGGTGAGTGAATATTTTAGCCCGTTTCACCGGTCCCCTGAGTCCTTTAACATTCCAGCTAGTGAATCAAACTGCTGAGCCTCCCATTCTTATGTTGCTATTTGATGTATCAATCCTTTTGTCTCAGGTTTTTCATAAATACATAGTTACTTTGACTTTCAGACTCTGTGATAATAACTGGTGGCCTATTAAGTGACAGTGTTATTTTTATCCACAAAGTTAAACATTATTAAATTAAGAAGCGGGCACATACAACATACATAATCTCTCATGGCAGTTATCATCCGTAAACCCCTTAGAACCCCTATTTTCCCTAACTTTGCGTCCCAGACTGAGGCAAATGCTGTCTCCTACCTAACTCACAGCTCTCCCGATAGACCGCTCTCTCAGCAACTAACCTGAGAGGGCTCCCAGTTAACTTGTAGATAGGGATTTAACCCTAAACCAAACATAATTTAACACCTGAGTACACTAAAAAGAAGGAGAGTAAAGGGGAAAAAAAGAAAATCAAACAAGTATTTATACATCTAAATATACTATTGTTGAATATAGAAAGGAAAAAAACAGAAAAAAATATGACTTTTCAAAAACAAAAAGCCAAATTTTTTCTTTATGTCTAAGCGTAAAACCAAGTGGGTAAGAAAGAAATTGTGGTTTTCAAGGAAATACAACATTTTACAAGTTTTTGTAACCTAGTCAGAGCAAGGAGAAATATAATTTAATAGCCAATAGGATAATTTCTTGTCCCTCAGCCACCGCATTTTTGGGTGACCGATGATATACCGTAGCCAGATATCATTTCAGTAGAGCTCCCTGCATGTAGCTGATCTAATATGTGAATTTTCCCATTACTTAGACCATCCAAAGTCTGAACATAATACTAATTATAATATTAGCACAACATATTGCTTACCCACTGTGGTCCAAGGTATGAAAATTAGATTCTTCTGGAATTATCCTGTAAGACGCCTGATGTTTAAAGCACAGAGTCCATAAGCAAAAAAAAACAAAAACAAACAAAAAACTGTAGCTGCCATAGTCCTGACATGCTGTAACATGTGACAATGATCCATTGTTTATTTTAGCAGTAGCCATAAAGGTAGCCGTAACCAGCCACCAGCTGTCTCTCCCGAAGGTAAACAAAGTTAAAAAAAAAAAACCCAAAAAAACCGATGCTGCCTTCACATGCAATCGGTTATATCTCCTCTAACGGGAGCAGGGGAGGACAGTTTATTTTGCAACACGGCGATCAAAAAAGGCTTGAGCCTCTTCTGGTGTTTCAAATAAGTGACTTTCTCCTTCGAATGCAACTCTGAGACGGGCTGGAAAAAGCAGGCGAAACTGAACTCCCTTTTGGTATAGAGCTTGTTTGACCCCATGAAAAGCAGATCGCTTCTTGGCGAGGACAGCACTGAGGTCTGGATATGTTCTCAGTGTAGTTCCCCTGTATTTTACCTTGTGTTGTCTGGACCATTTCAAAGCCAGGTCTTTCTCCCGGTATCGGTGGAAGCACAGGATGAATGGCCGTGGGGGTCGTCCTTCTGCGGGCTTCGGACCAAATGAGCGGTGTGCCCGGTCGAGTTCTGGTGGTGTTGGAAATACGTCCGCTCCCATAGCTTCTCTCAGCAAGTTGGATACGTACGTAGTGGGATCTTGGCCGTCTTCACTTCCCTCAGGAATATTTAAGATACGCAAGTTGGCTCTTCGAGATCTGTTCTCCAGATTCTCAAGGCGGTCTAACAGAGACGCGTTCTGGGCCTGGAGAGCTTTGATGGTGGTTTCAGCTGTGAAGAGCCGCTCAAAGTTTTCACCTGCCAGAGCTTCTGTTGAGGTGAGACGGCTTTGAAAGGAATTGACTGTCTCACGTAATCCATCCACTGAGGCTTGTAGGGGTTTAATTGAGTCTTGGATTAGTGTGGCCATGTCTTCCTTGAGGCTGGTACGTTGTTTTGCCAGTTCGGCAACCAGTTGAGTCATGGAGAGAGCATCGTCAGATTTGTTCTCAACAGTTACATCTACGGCGGACACTGCTGCCGCTGCCATAGTTGCTAGCTTGCTGGCTAAGTTGACACTAGCACGCGTGGCTGGAGTGTGGATATTAGTTTGTCTCTGCTGTTTAGAGTTGCTCATTTCGTTTCCTTGGGAGTTTAAAAAACTCCCCTGTCTTCCGTGGGTATCTTCTCGGTGGAAAACCGGGTTAACCGGGAGCCCTTCTACTCTGCGTCTTTCTCCTACATAGTCAAACCGGAAGTCCCCGTCTTGAGTCTAGTCTTAAATGTGGAGATGGTGTTTGCCTCCTGGACCAAAACAGGAAGATGATTCCACAGAAGAGTTCAAATCAACACAAGAAGTTTCTGCATGTGGTGTTCTGGTGGGATAAAGGGCACTATGAGCTGTCTAAGATATGACGGAGCCTGACCATTTAGAGCTTTGTAAGTTAGGAGAAGGATTTTAAATTAAATTCCAGATTTTACAGGGAGCCAGTACAGAGAAGCTAAAACAGGAGAAACCATGCCACCCTGATTAACAATCCAATATTATCAGTATTACCACTGAAATGTGAATACATCTTTCCATATTGTTATCTTCAGGATACGCCTTTTTGAAATTCTCATGGCACGTCTTTGTCACCATTTCCCCCCAAGCCCGCCTCCTTTCCAAACATTCATACATAATGGTAAGCAGCCCAAACAATGACAATTCTGACTAGGGGTGGGCGATTTAATATAATACCCTAAAATAATATCACCATATTTCAGGGTATTTTTGCGATATTGCTATTCTTGGTGATATGACAAATTAGTAAAAAAATAGTGTTTAATTATTTAAGAACAAGATAAGTGATGTTTACATGTCAACAGTGTACCTTCATATATTCAGTAAAAACTAAGGAAAAATGGTCTCTCATTTCTTTCGTAATCAACAGGCGATTACTTCTCTTCTAGCAGAATCCTAAATGATTGAGTTTTTCTTTATGCTCTAATCATCACACTGTAACCTGTGACAGGCTGTTATGTTACCATACCTATAGCACATTCAGAAAAAAACCCATATATATAGTTTTTTGTCAAGCTGCGGGCATCACGTAGGTTTACATTACCAAAGGTTTATGACAAAAGCACTCAACATCACTGATTTCCATGTGCGCATGGGGAGAGAGAGAGGAGAGGGAGAGACGCAATGCTACTGTCAGAGGAGCCGCTGAATGAGGTCCTTCTGAGCGATTATATTAATAAAAGATTTCGCCTGGACTTATTGTGTGTTTTTGGTTGTAAACTGGTGAAATTTAGCCCTAGGAATGAGTGCTTTTGCCAATTTTCTAGGACTACTTCATTACTACTTCATTATTACACATTATGAATGTGTAATAACAAAAAATACAAAGCGGAATTGGATTTTAGAGGTTTTTAGTAAGACTAAAATATGTGACTGCACACAAATCTAACAAACAATATATTCAATTTGAAGATATACATATATAACATATGTACAAAAAAATAGAGATGCTTCAATTCAATTCAATTTTATTTATAAAGCCCAATATCACAAATCACAGTTTGCCTCACAGGGCTTCACAGCATATGACCATATGATCCCTCTGTCCTTTGGACCCTCACAGCGGCTAAGGAAAGACTCCCCCAAAAAAAACCTTTAACGGGGGAAAAAAAACTGTAGAAACCTCAGGAAGAGCAACTGAGGAGGGATCCCTCTTCCAGGATGGACAGATGTGCAATAGATGTCGTACAGAACAGATCAGCATAATAAATTAACAGTAATCCGTATGACACAATGAGACAGAAAGAGAGTGAGACAGAGAGATGCAGGACAGACGGTAATGACAGTAGCTTACAACAACATTAATGAAAGTAATAATATTATAATTAATAATAATATATTAATATATGATAGTATACATGTGTGACAATAATCATATGTGTAAAATAACAGTAGAAGTATGACTCTAGAGAAAGAGAGAAGGTGCCCAAGTCAGCCTAACTAGGGGCTGGTACAAGGCAAGCCTGAGCCAGCCCTAACTATAGGCTTTATCAAAGAGGAAAAGTCTTAAGTCTAGGCTTAAATGTGGAGACGTTGTCTGCCTCCCAGACCGCAACAGGAAGATGATTCCACAGGAGGGGAGCCTGATAGCTGAAGGCTCTGGCTCCTGATCTACTTTTGGAGACTTCAGCATTCTCCGAGAGTTCTGGTGGGATAATATGGCACTATGAGCTCTCTAAGATATGACGGAGCTTGACCATTTAGATTTTTATAAGTTAACAGTAGGATTTTAAATTCAATTCTGGATTTTACAGGGAGCCAGTGCAGAGAAGCTAAAACAGGAGAAATATGATCTTGTTTCTTAGTTCCTGTTAGTACACTTGCTGCTGCATTCTGAATTAGCTGGAGGGTTTTTAAGGACTTATTAGAGCTACCTGATAATAGAGAGTTACAGTAATCCAGCCTTGAGGTAACAAAAGCGTGGACCAATTTTTCTGCATCTTTACAGGGTCAGGATAGGCCTAATTTTCACAATATTATGCAGATGAAAAAATGCAGTCCGTGAGGTTTGTTTTAAATGAGAATTAAAAGACAAATCTTGATCAAATGTTACTCCGAGGTTTCTTACGGTAGTGGTAGAGGCCAGAGCAATGCCATCGAGAGAAACTATGTCATCAGATAAAGAGTCTCTGAGTTGTTTGGGGCCAAGAACAATAACTTCAGTTTTGTCTGAATTTAACATCAGGAAATTGGTGCTCATCCAGGTTTTTATGTCTTTAAGGCAGTTATGAAGTTTAGTTAATTGATTACTTTAATCTGGCTTCATAGATAAATACAACTGTGTATCATCCGCATAACAATGGAAATTTACAAAGTGATTTCTAATGATGTTACCTAAAGGAAGCATATATAGAGTAAATAGGATCAGTCTGAGCACAGAACCTTGCGGAACTCCAAAACAAACTTTAGTACGTAAGGATGATTCATTATGAACGTGAACAAACTGAAAACGATCAGATAAATAAGATTTAAACCAGCTTAGTGCAAAACCTTTTAGGCCAATTAAGTGTTCCAGTCTCTGTAGTAGAATTTGATGGTCAGTTGTGTCAAACGCCGCACTAAGATCTAATAAAACAAGTACAGAGATGAGTCCTTTGTCTGAAGCAATCAGAAGGTCATTTGTAATTTTAACTAGTGCTGTCTCTTGCTATGATGCACTCTAAATCCTGACTGTAATTCCTCAAATAAATTATTATTATGGAGAAAATCACAGAGCTGGTCTGCGACTACTTTCTCAAGGATCTTTGAAAGAAAGAGAAGATTAGATATTGGTCTATAGTTGGCTAACACCTCTGGATCCAGGGTGGGCTGTTTTAGGAGAGATTTAATTACAGCTACCTTAAAAGACTGTGGTACATAGCCTGTTAATAGCTTGGGCTCTTATTTTTGTAAAAACAGGAAGAAAAACAACAACTATGTACAGGGTTTTTTTTTTTAACAAAACACTCTCTGGCAGCACAGGCTTCTCTCTCTCTTATATTTTCTTATATTTTGCAACTGTTTGGGTATATGAATTCATGTGTGTTATACTGATCTGCAAAAATCAGTGTTGTTTACAATTAGGTACACAACATATGCCCATGAAAGCCTTTCTGTCTCCGTCTCTGTCTCTCTCTCTCTTTCACACAAACACATCACACTGGTGGGCCTTTATGGTACTCCCTTAAGCAGTTCCGGTAGACATGGAGGCACAGGCCCACATCACAGACCTCGCACTTCCAGGGAGTGCTTCTGTCACACACACTGCACCGGCATCGCTCCTTGCTGACTCTCTCTGACTTGGCCTGTTTGCTGCTGCATGTGGAGACAGGGAAGTGGTCACGGGTCAGGGTCATTGTAGGCCTGCCATCCGATGGCACTCCCAGTAGGTCTGCAGTGATGTCTTCTCAGAAGGCCTGGAGTGTCTTCTGGCACATATCTCCTTGTGGATTATGAAGCTGTTTGTGACAGCAATGTCCAGGAGATGTTGGAACACTGTCATGGGCCACCTTTTCGTTTTGGGGTGCAGAGTTCGTACAGAGTAGTTGATCTGATGTATTGACTCCTCCCATGTACTTGTTGTACTCTGTGACTGCTGTGGGACTTGGGACAGGGATCTTTTAGGTGCCCATCATCTAAATAGATAGATAGATAGATAGATAGTTAGATTGATAGATAGATGTGAGTATTTGGTATCTAAGTGTTTTCAATAATTCACAAGAAAATCCACACAACACAATAAATCATATTACAGTAGGAACAATATCAATACCTGTCTTCTGTCAGCACTGAACTGTGTCCCCACTTTATACTGGGTGGACGCTGGTGCAGAGGGAAACCTCCCTGGTGTCCATCCATTTGACAAACAAGAGGTCCCTGTCTCTGATCCAGCAGATTGACCTTCTTGGGGACTTTTTGTTCAGGGCATTGTCCTGTGTCGTAGGCATACCAACACTTCCCTGCCTGTAGGTGCCGCATGCTCCAAAGCCCTGCTGGGCCAGGTGCCTGTCAAGTCAAATCAAGTCACTTTTATTTATATAGCACATTTACAACAGCTGCAGCTGAACCAAAGTGCTATACAGGTAAAAACATATTCACATACACATATACAGGACATAAAGTGTAGTACAAAAGTACAAGTACAGTACCTGAAGAGGGGGGGACTGGTGTTGAGGTTATCTGTGTAGATAACACATATCCAGACCCCAAGTACTCCTTCTTCACCAGCCCTGCCACAACATCATATGACAGCCCCTTCCCTGAGGCGACCTTTGACTTGTCGGTGTATAGTTTGAAGTCCACCGTGTAGCCATTCACATCGGCGAGGACAAAGAACTTTAGCCCCCACTTTGTGGGCTTCACTTTCATATATGGCTTGATTGCCAGCCTGGCCTCTGTGGCAACCATCCTTTCATCCACTGCAATGTGCTGCGTGGGGTGGTAGATGGACTTGCAATGTATCTTCACCATCTCAAGCAGAGGTTTGACCCGGTGGAGTTGGTCATATTCCTCTGTCCCCTTCTTCTTGTCATTCTCCCTGCCTTCCCTCGGGTCACTCGTGAAGGTTGAACGAAATGGCAAAGAAGCAGCCTCGGTGCATGATGGAAGCAGGGAAGGGCACGTGGAAGATGGCCTTCTTCTTCAAACATATGAAATCCAACTTGAATGAAATAGCCTAGATGGAACTTCAGTCATCCCAGAATAATTCAGTTGTTGCTCAATAAAAGTTACCAAAGAACACAAACTGCAAGTTTACTCACACAAAGCTACAAGGCGTTAGTTATATGCTAGCCAGAAATGTTGTTCAGAAACGTCACCACACAATGCATAAAATTACACATACAAAGTATACAAATCAAGCTAGCACTAATGGAGACATATAATAATATTAGAATTCGATACTAATGTTATTGGAGTCATAAGATAGATAGATAGAACTTCATTCATCCCAGGAACTTCATTCACCCCAAAATACAAAGGAGAGATAGCTAATGTTAGCTATCTATGGCCCAGTAGATAGCTAGTGTGAAGGCAGGCTACATACCTTTGTTCTGAAGCTTCGCTGTTGTCCCCCAAATCCTGGAACCCAAACGGAGGTCTAATAATCCTGGATGATTTCCTTGACATTGATTGAGAAACATTATTCTCCGGAAATTCTCTAAAATACTAACTAAAAAGGTGTCAGCAAGTGGCTGTATATAGTTGGCTCTGTGCTGTGTAGCCTGTATGGGCTCCGCTGGTAGTCTACAAGTAACGAGGAACGAGCTCTGAATGGAACGACCATAATACCCCTTGCATATGACAGGAAAGCGCAACTTCTCTTGGGTCTTGGTCTTGGCAACGACGGACAACAACGCATTTTCTGAACTTGCTCCCGAACGTTCTCTGGCTGGAACTACTGTAACTCCCCTATATGACGGGAAAAAGCAACTTCTCTACTTTGAGGAACCGTTTTTTTCGATTGCACATATGATTCAAAAGTTAGGGTAGTAATAACAACCATTGAGAAATTGTGTGGCCGGCGACGCGGCAGTAATACAAGGGTTAAAGAGTCGGAGAAGTCCAGACCTGTTCATAAAACATTAGTGATTCCACAATTGATTCCACACTACTGACTGATTGACACTACTGCTCCTGTTTTTGGAACCACCACAGAGTCAGCAATCATTTAGTTTTCAGCCATGCTTGTTGTTGCCGTGAGTAACATGACGTGTATGACGTCATTATGTCAACAAGTCAAAGTATTTCCAATATCACAACTAGTTGACATACTCCATCCAGTTACACATTTCCTCTAATTCATATATATAAATAAGCACTGGCCACTCCATGTCCTGCTTCAAGACAACATATGGTGATATGGGCAAAAATTCGTGTCCCGGTATTTTCAGGCTGAATGACGATACACAAATATATCCCAGTATTTGGGTGACATGTTCAGTTGCTATCTGAGTCCCCTGTTATTTTTGCTGCATGTGTTTTTCCACATCAGGGCAGCTAATAGAAGTTTACCTGTTAGAGGTGAGCTCTTTGCAGAGGTGCAGTAAGAGCCTGTTGTCTGCAGCTCTTCATCAACATCTCACTGTGGCTGTTTCTGCTTTTACTCTTCCTCCCTGCCACATTATTAGACCTGTCTTAATTGAAGAAAAGCCACTAATAAAGTTTCACTAATTCGATAATAAACACATTTTAATTCCCATAGAGTCAAAATAAAAGTCCCCATTATTTTGTTACGTGAAAACTTTAATTCGAAAGCAGCAAAATAAATGTTAAGTTTTTGAACAGCAACTTCACACGACTTTTAATACAGCTGATAGTGAACATGAAACAGTGAACTGTGATGAAACTAAACTCCAAACCACAGAGATTCAGTTGGAAGCTACAAAAGTACTGAGAGCTGAACACACAGAGACTATTAAAAATGCCTATCTCTCTGGTCTCAGGCAGACTGAGATGAGTAAAGTTGTGACAGAGTCACCTAATCATTAATTAAATGCAATTTAAAATATGGAGATATCTGGGAAACAACAGGTTTCTTTGATTATGTAAAAAATAAATAAATAATTCCCTGTACCTGTATAAGGATAAGATGGGGTATCCGCTGTCGTGGGTGTAAATTTCTGTATGTGTAAAATGATAATTTACAAAATGGACGAGATTATTTAAGGAGGAAGAGGCGGAGAAGGAAAAAAAAAAGAGGCGGAGAATAAGGGACCGGGAAAAGGAACAATAGAGCTGGCGGACCTGAACGTTAGGACCTGAATATAAAATAAAAGTAATGAGCTGTGGACATTAAGTTAATTAAAAAGACCAGTAAAAAGAAACCCATCAGTGGTTACTTTAAAGACCCGGCCTTTCACGGTGTCCCCGCTGGACATCTCGACCTCAGAGGACGGAGCGTGCGCCCAGGACCAAATCGATGGATTACTTTCCCTGATTGACAGCGCGGTCCCTGGGTGGGATCGTTTCTTTTATATATTTTTCCTGGTATACCAGAGGTACAGCGATCGATTTTTTTTACCTGTTTTTGCTGTGTGGATCTGCTCTATTTTTGTTTGACACGCCTGGATGAGTGACTGTTTAGTTTGCGTGTGTCACGGACTCAAAAGTAATCAAAAGACATTTAAAAGTTATTGAAAATGGACAGTATTGTATTTTTCGTTAGTTGGGACTGTGAGTTTATTTTGGGGCTTGCAAAGACTGAGATGGGTTTTGTGATGAATTATGTCATGAATTATTTTAAGTAAATCAAGACTTTGAAGAACATTTTTATATTTTTAACCGATCTGACGAGCCAGCAGCATGTCCGGGGGAAGAAACCAAACAAATTCTTTCTGTGAACGCTGTCGGAGATATCAACAAGAAATTAATGAGCTACAAGCATGGATTTTTGCTTTAGAATCTGAAAAAGGACTTCACAAGACGCTCCCAGTGACATCCGGTGGTAAGAAGCCCACAGTTACTTTCAGTAAAAAGGGTGAAAAACCTGCTACTTTCATCTTAAACCTGAGTGATACTGTGTCTTTTCCAAAACTCTGTAAAGACCAAAATGCCTTACCCTGGAGAGAACTTGGTGCTAAGCCAAAGCAGCACAAAGTAATGAGAGACAATGTTAATACCTACGTAACATCACCCAAAATACAGCTTACAAACAGATTTTTGCCACTGTCAGAGACTGAATTTAATGTTTCTAACGAACAAAGAGAAAATGGATTATCTTCACGTAACTGGAGCCATAAAGTCGGCAAAAGACAGCAGGCAGACAGACAATCTGGACCAAACGTCAAGGTCAGAGATACGCTGCTAATAGGAGACGGTGCTATCAGTGGCATAAACCATGGAAGAATTCAAACATGCTGCTGTCCCAGTGCCACTGTCTCTGAGATAACAACACTCCTCTCAAAAGTTTTGTCTACACACCGAGGAGTCAAACAGCTGATCGTGCATGTGGGTGCAGTGGACATCAGAAAGGAACAGACTGAAGTCTTGAAAAGGGATTTCACTAAGTTCTTCAAGGAGCTTGATAAACTGGAGGTCAAGGCATTCATTAGTGGACCTCTTCCAAACATAGACAGGAAGATAAACAAGTTCAGCAGGCTGCTTCAGCTGAACACATGGCTGTCCAAAGAGTGTGCGCACAGAGGATTGCACTACATTGAGAACTTTTATCTGTTCTGGAAACGAGAGGACCTGTTCAAGGGAAAGGGCCCACACCTGTGCAGAGGTGGGAGGAGAGTGCTGACGGAACACCTCCTCCATGCTCTGAGGCATCAGAATGGGCCGGGACAGGGTCCTGAGCGACCAGTGAGAGAAAAGAGGAATGAGAGAAGCATCTCTGTCACAGAAGCCAGAGACCGAGCCAGTGTTTCAGCACCACCACAACAGCCTCCACCGCCCCCAGTGAAGGTTTCAGGCCCGCCATCGGTTCAACCTCCCCCCGGGCCCTCATCACAGGCCTTGGACTCGTCTGTGACGGCCCCAGCAGAAGTTTCAAACCCGGCAGCACCCCCATCACCTCCTCTACCCACAGACCAGCCCTGGGCCCCCCCCTGCCACATCTACCCCCTCTAGAGCCTTGTCCCTCTCCCTCTCCTTTCCATCCCCACCTTCCCCCATGGGCCTTCCCAACCATCTTGAAAGCCTGATCAAATCAGGGATTAAGATGGTTCCCCTCACCCCTAATATCAAGTCACACAGGAGCTTCAACTCTCCTGCTTCACAAACTAAAGCTCCCCCAGCTCCTCCCCCTCAGTTTTCATCTCCATCACCCAAACTTCCCCCTGCTCGTCCTCCCCTGCCTGCCCCCAGAGCTGGTATCCCTAAGAGCTAGGATGCACAGGGCCTCTGCTGTCACAGGACTTACAGCCATGATAAAGGTAATATCAAGCTGGGGCCCTGTGAGACAATATTCTCCCCTAGTGCTATATCTACAGCCACACCACATAGACCAGATTACAGAAGGACAGTTAGACTGTCCAATCAGAGAAATTTAATCCATATCCCTTGTAAGAAGATAATGTCCAGTCCCACTGAAACTAATCTGAAACTTGCTGTGCTTAATGTCAGATCCTTGTCTAACAAATCATTTTTAATTAATAATTTGATCTCTTGATATAATCTTGATTTTATGTTTTTAACTGAAACATGGCTTGACAAAAACACAGGTAATGCTGTTCTAACAGAATCAGCTCCACCCAACTACAAATTTGAATCTGAAACACGAGAAAACAAAAAGGGTGGAGGTGTCTGTGCAATATATAGAGATCATATGGTTACGCACAGGTTGTCATTTGGGGTGTTTTCATCATTTGAGTATGTATCCTTTAAAATGGAGCTAAAACAATCTCCGTCCATACTCTATGTAGTTATATACAAGCCTCCCCAGCCTCAAAGTTTTATTGATGATTTCACCAGGATGCTTTCAATTGTATGCACAGACTTTGATGGTTTGGTCATTACAGGTGATTTTAATGTACATGTGGATAATGTCTGTGACAGAAATGCTAAAGAGCTCAGTGCTGTCCTTGAAACCTTTGGCCTGACTCAGCATGTGTGTGAGCCCACACACAGCAGAGCGCAGCACACTCTGGACCTGCTCATTACAAAGGGGGTTAATATTTCAAATGTCAATGTGGTTGATGTTGCGCTGTCTGATCATTTCTGTGTCTTCTTTGACCTGTCTGTTTCTCCCAAACCACCGGCTGGTCCTGCAGTTGTTCGGAGGAGACACATAAATAACAGCACAGGCGCTCTGTTCATGGAAATGATAAACTTTGAAAATGCCTCATGTTCTAATTCTACTGTTGATGATTTGTTGAACTCTGTTACTTCGAGTGTTTTGACTGTTCTGGACACCATTGCCCCTGTGAAGGTTAAAATGGTTAAAGATAAGCAGAAGGCGCCATGGAGGAATGACGACTCGGTCAGGGCACAGAAAAGGGAGTGTCGGAGGGCCGAGCGGAAATGGCGCAAGTCAAAGCTTCATGTTTATTATGAAATTTACAAAGAAAAGTTGTACGTGTTCAACCAGATCTTACGTAGAACAAGGGAGAGGTACTTTTCTGAAATTATTGGAAACTGCGGTAACAACTCGCGTGTCTTATTTGCAACAGTGAACAGATTAACAAACCCTCCAGCTCAACTGCCGTTGGAACTGATCTCCACATCTAAGTGTAATGAGTTTGCAGTATTCTTTTGCGACAAGGTTCAGACCATTAAAAATGCCATCATTTCCACAACACCAATAACAACCCTGCGGCCACCTAGACACTTAGAGCTGACTCATTTTGCACCTGTAACTGACAAAACTGTCCAAGAGATCATCACCAGTCTGAGTTCATCTACATGCTGCCTTGATGTGTTACCCACTAGATTTCTAAAGTCTGTGCTGAGCAGTTTGTTACCACCACTCGCTCACATAGTTAACATGTCACTACAGTCTGGAACATTCCCAAAGGCCTTGAAAACTGCGGTCATAAAGCCTCTCCTAAAGAAGAGCAGTCTTGATGCCACAGTACTGAACAACTACCGGCCCATTTCAAATCTGCCGTTTTTAGGCAAACTCCTTGAGAAAGTTGTTTACCAACAACTGACTGACTTTCTCCTAATGAACAACTCCTTTGATGTTTTCCAGTCAGGTTTTAGACCCCATCACAGCACTGAGACCGCTCTTATTAAGGTGACAAATGACATCCGCCTGAACACTGACGCAGGCAAAGTCTCAGTTTTAGTCCTGCTAGATCTGAGTGCTGCTTTTGACACTGTCGATCATGAGATCCTGTTACAGAGATTAGAGGACTGGGTGGGCATCTCTGGCAATGCTCTAAATTGGTTAAAGTCCTATCTAGAAGACAGGAGGTACTTTGTTGAAATTGGTAACTGTGCCTCAGACCACATGGCCTTGACCTGTGGGGTGCCCCAAGGGTCAATCCTGGGACCCCTTCTGTTCAATCTATACATGCTGCCTTTAGGCCAGTTAATACAAAGTAATAATGTGTCCTACCACAATTATGCAGACGACACTCAGATCTATGTGTCACTGACAGCAGGTGAATATGGACCAGTAGATTCACTCTGTCACTGCATCCAACAGGTCAGTGTGTGGATGCAAAACAACTTTCTCCAGCTAAATTCAGACAAGACTGAAGTCATCGTATTTGGTCCACAGAAACAAAGAGAAAGTGTCAGCAGTCACCTCCAGTCTCTCTCTCTAAAACCTACAAATCAGGTTAGAAATCTCGGGGTAATAATGGACTCAGACTTGAACTTTAACAGCCACATCAAATCAATAACATCAGCAGCCTTTTACCATCTAAAAAACATTGCCAAAATCAAAGGTATAGTGTCTAAACCTGACTTGGAGAGACTTATCCATGCATTTGTCTCTAGTAGGTTAGACTACTGTAACGGCCTGCTCACTGGCCTCTCCAAACGGGCCGTAAGACAGCTGCAGTACATCCAGAATGCTGCTGCTCGGGTCCTGACCAGAACCAGGAAGTACGAGCACATTAGTCCTGTGCTCAGGTCTCTACACTGGCTTCCTGTGGCTCAGAGAATAGACTTTAAAGCAGCTCTGCTTGTGTACAAGTCTCTCCACGGCCTAGCACCAAAGTACATCTCTGACATGTTAGTGCCATATGAACCATCTCGGACTCTGAGGACCTCAGGGACCGGCCTCCTGCTGGTGCCCAGAGTCAGGACTAAACATGGGGAATCAGGGTTCCAGTTTTATGCAGCTAAAATCTGGAACAGTCTTTCTGAAGATGTGAGACAGGCCTCTACTCTGACAATGTTCAAATCTAGGCTCAAAACAGCTCTATTTCACTGTGCATATGACTGAAAGGATCTTATCTGCACTCTTCTCTTTTAAAGTTCATTTTATAATGATTATTTATGTTTTTATTTTGTATTGTGATTTTAATGCATTTTCTTCTTCTGTAAAGCACTTTGAATTACTTTGTGTACGAATTGTGCTCTACAAATAAACTTGCCTTGCCTTGCCTTGCCTTGATGTGATTTTTTTTATTTATTTTTTTTTTATTCATTTAAACCTACGCACTATGTGCGTATAGGCACTGGGGGGAGGAATTAATTAAACGTGTGTTATTTGAATTTATACACTCTGTTGGGAGTTTCATACAGTACAGGCCAAAAGTTTGGACACAGCTTCTCATTCAATGCGTTTTCTTTATTTTCATGACTATTTACATTGTAGATTCTCACTGAAGGCATCAAAACTGAATGAATACATGTGGAGTTATGTACTTAACAACAAAAGGTGAAATAACTGAAAACATGTTTTATATTCTAGTTTCTTCAAAATAGCCACCCTTTGCTCTGATTACTGCTTTGCACACTCTTGGCATTCTGTTTCAGTTTCAGTTTATTTGGATCCACCATTAGTTACAGCAAAAAGCCGCAGCTATTCTTCCTGGGGTCCATCTACACTTCTAAACAACATTTTCATCCTTCTAACATACATCTACATACAAGACAGTCAAGACACCAACATCACATCCATACCATCACTTCTCCTACACAGCAGCTCTATCATTTACCTCCTCTTCGCAGAACACTCAAACAATATTTACAAAACACTAATAGAAAAGTGGAAAGACAAAACCAAGCTCTCATTACATTTGGGTTTCAGCCAACTAAGCTCCTGAAAGTTTTCAAGGTATCCCATAAGTAAACAAAAACATTTTCAAGTTCTTATTAAAACAGCTTCTGTTATCATGTAAGATTAAAAAATTAGGTAATCGATTCCATGCCACCATTGCTCTGTAGTGAACTGTTCCCTTCCTTGCATTCGTTCTACATAGAGGCAGCCGAAATCGGCCCTCTGATACCTGCCTCGTACAGTGTTGATCTACATCCGAAAAAAAAGATAAAGTGTTATAGAGAGTTACTGGAATTTTGTTTGTAATAATATTTTTCATGAAAGATAAAAGCGAGTAGTGTAGCTTGCTTTTAACGTTTAACCAGATGAGCTGATTATGCATTACGGTACTACCGGTTCTGTATGGACAGTTAAGAATCATGCGAGCAGCTTTATTTTGGGTTACTTGTAGCTTGTGTAGATTGTTTTGTGTTGTGTTGGACCAGATGACTGCACCGTAATCTAAATGCGATAGAACCAAGGCTTGAGTTAGTTGTTTGATTAGGTAATTTGGTATAAATTTCTTACAATGTCTAACTACAGCTATGCCTCTTCCCATCTTCAATACTCTCTGATTAATATA
Source organism: Epinephelus awoara (assembly GCA_035609425.1). Lineage (NCBI taxonomy): Eukaryota > Metazoa > Chordata > Actinopteri > Perciformes > Serranidae > Epinephelus > Epinephelus awoara. Next base: position 42,347,733 of record CM069301.1, on the reverse strand, counting down.
ATTATTCCAGGACATTTTGTCATCTATGATTAAACCTAATAACTGTACCTCTGTCTTCTGTTCTATGCTTTTATCTCCTATACTTACATTTAAGATCGGTGCAGCTTTCAATCTCTGTTTCGAGCCCAACACTATGGATTTAGTTTTTTCAATATTGAGAACTAATTTGTTTTGTGTAACCCATTCCATAATTTGCTTTAGTTCTCTATTTAACACATCTTCTAACTCTTCTACCGTACTTGACGAAGCATATACAGTGGAATCATCAGCATACATAACCATTGTTGCAGAATTCAACACAAGTGGCAAATCATTTACAAAAATTGAAAATAATAATGGACCAAGGCAGCTCCCTTGTGGCACTCCACAACTCACTGGTCTCAATTCAGAGTAACTCCCATTAAAGTAAACAGAACACTTCCTATTTACTAAGTAACTCTTTATCCATTTGTTTGCAGAATTATCAAAACCATAACAACTTAACTTATTCAATAAAAGGGAATGATCCAGAACATCAAATGCTGCACTAAAATCTAATAATACAGCACCAATTATCTTTTGTATATCTATATCTTTTGACCAATCATCCGTCATCTGAGTTAATGCAGTAGTTGTGGAGTGCCCCTTTCTATATGCATGTTGAAATACAGTGTTTAAGTCATTATTACAAAAGTACATTTGGATCTGTTCGTATACTATTCTCTCCATAATTTTACTCAGTGCTGGCAGTAAGCTTATCGGTCGACTATTTTTCCCTAAAAATGTTTGTCTACTATCTTTGGGTAGTGGAATAATCTTGGCAATTTTCCATTCAGAAGGACAGATACCTTTTTTTAGACTTAAATTAACGATAAAAGAAACAGGAGAAGCAACCAGATCTGCTACAGTTTTAAATAACTTGACATCCAGGTTGTCAATACCTGCAGATGTTTCTTTTGCTGCTCGCAAGAGTTTTTCCACTGTGTCTGCCGTAATTTTTTCAAATTTGAAGTTACACATTTTATCATTCATTATTTTATCTTTTATTAACTTACTTGATATGCAATCTTCCTTTTTCCTGGTATCCATATTATCCCACAATTTCTGAATTTTATCATTGAAAAAAGAACATAAATAGTTAGCTATTTCTACTGGTTTAGTCAAAATATTTCCATCAGCTTCCAAAAACGATGGAGTTGATTTACCGCTTTTTCCCATTAATCCATTCAGAATGTTCCATATTTTCTTACTGTCCATTCTCGCATGTATTATTTTATTTGATAGTACATCTTTTTTTTGTTTTTATTCAGTTTTGTTACATTATTCCTTAACTTTCGATAAACATTCCATTGTGACACATCAGCTGATTTAATTGCTTCTGCCTTTGCCTTATTTCTTTGGTCCATAAGCTCTTTAAGTTCCTGGTCTAACCATGGAGTTACTACATTTCTCACAGTTTGTTTTTTTGCAGGTGCATGTTTATCTACAAGTGGTCCTAACAAGCCGTTAAAAGCACGCAGAGCCAAATTGGGGTCTTCCTCGGTTAGCACTGTTGACCAGTCAATATTTCTTACATCCTCATAATAATCGTTTTCATTAAAATTCCTAATTATTATTTTCTGACCAGTTTTTGGAACTTTAGTTTTCCTCACAATTGCAACTAGATTGTGGTCGCTGCAGCCTACTGAAAGAGATATCGATTGCGAGCATAGCTCAGCAGCATTTGTAAAAATTAAATCAATGCAAGTAGATGTTTTTAAACCATCTGCTCTGTAACATATTCTAGTTGGCTTTGTAATGACTTGTCTTAGATTACATGCATCTGCAAGAGAGAGCAGCTTACGTCTGAGAGCACATTCTTTTGAATTCCAGTCAATATTTAGATCACCAAGGAAGTATATTTCATTATTGGAGTCACATACATTATCTAACATTTCACACATTTGATCTAAATACATTACTGTAGCATTCGGTGGTCTATAACAGCATCCCACTAATACTGGCTTCAGATAGGGGAGTTGCACTTGTAACCAGATTACCTCTATCTCTTTACCTCCTAAGTCCTCCCTCACTTTAAGCGGTATATGATTCTGTATGTAAAATGCTACTCCACCGGCCCACACATTTCTATCTTTCCTATATATGCTGTAACCCTCTATGTTCAACAAGGCACTATCTATTACTGGATCCAAATGTGTTTCAGATATAGCTAATATATGTAGTCTCTTTTCCGTAAGTATTTCTCTAATGTCATTAATCTTATTCCTCAAACTACAGATATTTAAATGAGCTATCCTTAATCCCTTCTTTGGTAATATGTCTTTATTTGTCATCACTTCTATTCACTTCTTCCATCCTTCAACATCAACTTTGTATTCAGAGCTACCACACACACACACACACACACACACACACACACACACACACACACACACACACACACACAAAGACACGCACCCCACGCACACACTCTCCAATACTGCCCACTGACTTGATCCACACGCCATCTCCTGTGACATTAACTCTTTTTCATGTGGTTTCTCATAACCTTATTTCCACAATAACTATCATCATGATCAGTTCATAACTTTTTCTTCTTCTTCTTTCTTCTTCTTCCCGATAGTTATTAGTCATACAGCAGGCATATAATTTAAATCAATCATCTTTTTGTCCTTAGTTCATATCTGCTGGCGGACTTCTTTTTTATTAGAGTTCAGTCAGGGCTGGGGGTCCGCAGTCCCGGTTTAATCACAAGGTCCCAGAAGTCCTCTGCTTCCCGGTAATCCGTGAACTTCTTTGATTGTCCAGTCCCGACAGTTATAATTAACGTAGCCGGGTGAATAATTCCATGTCTCACGCCCGCGTTCCTCAGGTTTTCCCTCACCTTCCGAAACGTTGCTCTCTGCTTAGCCATGTTCGCAGTAAGGTCAGGGAAGATTTGTAGTTTCCTTCCTCCATACTTCAGCGTGCGCTCCCTCTTGGCTACTTTCAGGATCTCCTCTCTTGCCCGGTAGCGCTGCATCCTCACGATCATTGCTCTTGTCCCATTCTTCAGCTGGGGGCCAACTCGGTGCGCAACTTCTACAGCAGGCTCGGTTTGTATTTTGCCTTTAAACAGCTCCTTAAAGAGAGTGTTCATGTAGCTTGTAGGATTACCTTTCTCGGCATCCTTTGTCAGGCCAAACACACGCAGGTTATATTTCCTGCTGTGGCTCTCCAGGTGCTCTGCCTTCTCTCTCAGTTCGCTGTTTGTTTTACGCAGCTGTTCATTAGCTGTCTCCAGCTTTGTCACACGACTATCCAGGTCGGACAGCGCTTCTTCAATATTTCCGACTTTGCGACTGCACACGGAAATATCTTCTTTGAGGCCATCTAACTGTGGTTGCAGTTTGTTTAACACTACTCCGATTTCCTCTCTCATAATCGTGCGAATCAGATCAGATAGTTGTTGATTTGCGACACCTGTCATGATTACAGCCGCAGACGCTCCCGTATCCTCGTCTGAAGTTTCACTCGCGGTTTTCTCCTCCACAGTTTGCCTCCTTCCTGAACTTATTGTTCTTTTGTTATTCCTCCCCCGAGTCATAACACCTTATCTTAAGTTTCAGCACTACTTTTTACGCTTCCGTAGCTTTTAAACTCCTCTCTTTGTCCACATTTCAGGAACTCTTCTCAGGAGCTTGGCGTTCTCGCTCTCACACTCCGCGCATGCTCATGCTTCTCTCGATGAGCTTCAAGAGGTAGTCACCTGAAATGGTTTCCTCTTCACAGGTGTGCCTTATCAGGGTTAATTAGTGGAATTTCTTGCTTTATCAATGGGGTTGGGACCATCAGTTGTGTTGTGCAGAAGTCAGGTTAATACACAGCCGACAGCCCTATTGGACAACTGTTAAAATTCATATTATGGCAAGAACCGATCAGCTAACTAAAGAAAAACGAGTGGCCATCATTACTTTAAGAAGTGAAGGTCAGTCAGTCTGGAAAATTGCAAAAACGTTAAATGTGTCCCCAAGTGGAGTCGCAAAAACCATCAAGCGCTACAACGAAACTGGCACACATGAGGACCAACCCAGGAAAGGAAGACCAAGAGTCACCTCTGCTTCTGAGGATAAGTTCATCTGAGTCACCAGCCTCAGAAATCGCAAGTTAACAGCAGCTTAGATCAGAGACCAGATGAATGCCACACAGAGTTCTAGCAGCAGACCCATCTCTAGAACAACTGTTAAGAGGAGACTGCGCGAATCAGGCCTTCATGGTCAAATAGCTGCTAGGAAACCACTGCTAAGGAGAGGCAACAAGCAGAAGAGATTTGTTTGGGCCAAGAAACACAAGGAATGGACATTAGACCAGTGGAAATCTGTGCTTTGGTCTGATGAGTCCAAATTTGAGATCTTTGGTTCCAACCGCCGTGTCTTTGTGAGACGCAGAAAAGGTGAACGGATGGATTCCACATGCCTGGTTCCCACTGTGAAGCATGGAGGAGGAGGTGTGATGGTGTGGGGGTGTTTTGCTGGTGACACTGTTGGGGATTTATTCAAAATTGAAGGCACACTGAACCAGCATGGCTACCACAGCATCCTGCAGCGACATGCCATCCCATCCGGTTTGCGTTTAGTTGGACGATCATTTATTTTTCAACAGGACAGTGACCCCAAACACACCTCCAGGCTGTGTAAGGGCTATTTGATGATGGAGAGTGATGGAGTGCTGCGGCAGATGACCTGGCCTCCACAGTCACCGGACCTGAACCCAATCGAGATGGTTTGGGGTGAGCTAGACCGCAGAGTGAAGGCAAAGGGGCCAACAAGTGCTAAACACCTCTGGGAACTCCTTCAAGACTGTTGGAAAACCATTTCAGGTGACTATCTCTTGAAGCTCATCGAGAGAATGCCAAGAGTGTGCAAAGCAGTAATCAGAGCAAAGGGTGGCTATTTTAAAGAAACTAGAATATAAAACATGTTTTCAGTTATTTCACCTTTTTTTGTTAAGTACATAACTCTACATGTGTTCATTCATAGTTTTGATGCCTTCAGTGAGAATCTACAATGTAAATAGTCATGAAAATAAAGAAAACGCATTGAATGAGAAGGTGTGTCCAAACTTTTGGCTTGTACTGTATACCGCCCAGCCCTAACCCCCAATTTCCACCAGATGCGTGTTGGTTGCATCTGCGGTCTGGCACGGCAGCGGAGCCGATTAGATTCAATTCTAGTCAATGTGTGTGTTTCCATCAACTCCAGTTGTGCTGTGTTCCGGCTCCGTCTCAGCTCCGGCACTCCGGAGGCCTCCGCAACAGATACGCAGGACTTCTATTTTTGCCGGACGCCGGAGCACAACGCAGCAATTCAGCACAGAGCAGATCATACAGGGCAGGAAGTCGTGCACAGAAACAAAATAAAACATCCGGTTAATTTTCAAAATAAGATACACCGTGTTCACGGCGGATCATATTTCCCTGCACTACACCTTGAAAACTACATAATGGGCAGAGGCAGGCCTGAAGTCAACAGGTCAGAGGTTTTCAGACGTCATTTCACCCCGTTGACACCGTGGACGAGGAGATATTCATCATTGCAGCGCACCGAGATGTCTTCCGGCGGAGCTGCACCGCTCCGCACAGCAAACGCAGCCGGTGGGTATTGACGGACAGCGGAGCACGCAGCGGATAACCAGCGCTGCCGTACGGCAATGGACATGCATCCAGTGGAAATCCAGCGTAAGACAACATCGCATGTGATATGGATCAAGTCTTCTGGCCAGACTCATTGAGAAAGCTGGATTTAGCTTTATTTTGTTTTCTCCTGCATCTTTTTTGTTGTTTGAAGAGTGTTAGAACATTTTGAGATAAAATGTATCACATTGTGTGTTATGTTCAGAATATACATCCATACCTTACACATTTGAATACTTGTGTGTGTTACTACTACTACTATGCATATGACAAAACTGTTGCAAACCTGTGTTGCCCTGCACACAAAAAAAGCAAAAGCCACAAGTGTTTTTCATTCACACTATCAGTGTTTGTATTATGTTTTGTGTACTTACTGCAGTGATCAGAGCCAGCTTTAGCCACTTTGGTGCCCTAGGCAGGATTAGGGTTTGAAAAAACAAAACAAAAACATTCCAGATGTACAGGCCAGGATGAGTTGTATGTGTAAGTGATGGGAATATTGTGATATTATTGATAGATATTTGATAGAAACAACAAAAATGTCTCTGGATTTGGCAATATTTATATTGGACACATGACTGCAGCAGTAACATACAATTACAGAACTCACCTGATTCAGGCTGTGTCTCACTGGAGGTCATGAGGTAGTGAGGGGGCGTGCTGAATCCAGCCGTGCTAATGCTTGTTGCGTGACTTTTTCTGTAATAAGTAACAAGGTTAAACTGGAACATTCCATAGTAATAATAATTACATTACAATATTAATATTAATAACAACAACAAGAATAATGATAAAAATGAAAACATAGCAGTGTATCAGAGACCACAAATAATTGGCTAAACTTACATTCTTCAACGAGTGGAGGAGATGTCAGAGAAGGCCCCTCTGCAGCATCGTCTTGGGGCTTCTTTTTCAAATATTTTCTCAGTGCATCTGGACAGATGTAGAGTAGATTTACCTTTTACTGTACAGTACAAGCAAGACATGTAGCTGCAGCAGACAGAGGACTACTTGCACCAGTGAGGTGTTCAACATAACATGAATTATTATCTAGTTGTGATTATGCATTACTAAAATAAAAAGAGGTTGCACTACAATTATATAGTCACACATTAGTTTTACAGTTGCCCCATTTGTTATCGAATTTCAGCACAATATCTAATGTGTTAAGTAAGAGGAGGAGCACTAAGCAGCCAGTAGTTCACCAGATAAAAACAGCAATAAACCAGCTCAGCAGCTTAACTTAATCCTTGGCAGCGATCACATCATTATCTACAGTAGCATTACTGGGCAACTTTGCTTTATTTCAATTTTGCAAGCTGCTAGCTCGTACAAATGAAAAGTCAAATGGCAATTTTCTAATGTTATAAAAGACGACATGCTTTGATACTGGGACCTCCGCCTCCTCTTTTCTCCGCTTTCTGTATGTCGCACCTGAGGGCTTGGAGGTCTTTTTATGATGATAACCCAATAATTTGACAAATTATTACCTCTTGTTGTCTGTCAGTCACAACCGTTAACTACCTGAGATGTCGCCCACAGTGACGTGACTGAGCACAGTGCAAGACAGGTTCAGGGCCAGTTCAAATAATGACAAACAACAGGGGGGTTGTTGTTGTTGTTTACTTTTTATTTGTTTTTGTTTTTGTTTTGTTTTTCCAAGACAGAGCATGAGGAAAAGGCGTCAGTTGGGGCTACAAATTATTACTAGTATTTATTTTATCTTATTTATTCTATTTTATTTATTTATTTATTTATTTTTGAGGGCTTGCAGCTGGCCCTGGCCATAATGGTTTGGTTAACTGTATTGATGCAAAAACACAATATTTAGACGAGTTTTTCAGAAATTGTTTGCTTTTGCGCGAGATGTGTAAGGTTTTGCTGCTTTAGTGTAAGGTTTGGTAGTAAGTGTTTTGGAAAAAAAAAAAAGCCTGCACTTTTAAAGACAGTGCCAAAGCAATCAGAAGAAACTGTAAGAGACTGTTAGCTAGCGGCCTGTACTCAGCATGCTGTTCAGCAGTATAATTTTTTGTAAATGCAAAGTTATTAGTGTTACAAATTGTTTGTCACACAAACAGTTGTATACTATGGTGTTGTGACCTGTTGGAGAGTTAGATGTGGGTTAGTAATCATTGTGTTATAAAGTTATTAACTGTTAGTTAATAAATGAAGTGTATGCAGTTCATCTGGGTCCCCTCTCAATACATTGTGCAGAGCTTGCCCCAACTGTAGTGCTCCTCACAGCAAACACTATTAGATATTTTCTTGACTATTGAACAATTACGACAATTGTTTGAGCTGAGTGTCTGCACATTGGAACATGAAAAATACGTATTGTAAGGGAAATACACCACACCACAGGATAAACGTGATCTGTTGAATCTCACATTTATGTGACCACAGAATCAACTGACAGGAGAAAACTTTGTGATGTGCATTTCCCATTACACTGTTTTTCTTCACACTTTGTAGAAGAACGCCCTCCAGTGGACAAAGACGACAACATCAGAGTCAGAGTCACCAACAGAGCCGGCCAGCAGCACTGTCCCCCCAGCTCCCAGCAGCAGCACCCCTGCAGCAGGCACAGTTGTGGCCCCGGTCGGCCCCACTGAGGCCACTGAGCAAGAAAGCTGCGACTCCACCGAGACCACCGCTGCTGCCAGTGGAGACAATGACGGTAACACTACACCACACACCAGTGACCTCTCAATGCAAACATTAGCACAAACCTCTCCGATAGGGGTTTCTATTACACTGGGGCAGTCATGCCGAGCCATGCCCGGAAACGCTCGATTGGTTCTTCCATTAAATAAGGTTAGTGTGGTAAAAGACATAGCCTACCATGCTCACCAGTGCTGACCATTGTGCTTTTTGTAGGGACAAGTATACAGCATGAACCAACGTCATGTATCACAATGAGTATTCATCCTGCTGAATTTGTCTCATTCTCATGAACATGATATCTCAAGAACACCTGAAGGGAATTTAATTTGGCACAAATGTCTACTTGGATGGAAGAATAAACTGGTTGAAGGTCAAGGTCATTGTGACCTCACAAAATAGGTTTTTGGCCATAACTCAAGAATTCATTCGCTAGTTATGGTAAAACTTCATTGTGCCATCATAATGTTCTGCATAAAACACTTTTCCGGACATTATTCAGTGTCATCTCAGGAACAGAAGGGGAGTTATTTGGTCAGATACTGAATTGGTGACTCAAAATTTGGGTGCCCACCTTGAAACTGTGCTGATTGTATAGATCTTCTGTGCTGTCAAGGGGAAGATGGGTTTGAAGCATCCATGTTTTCACAGACTTGGATGAAACTGTAAGAGAACATGACTAGTGTGCAGAGGCATACAACTATGGGGTGGTAATTCTAGTTTTTAATCATATTAGGTCTTCTTTGGTGATGTCACATATTCAACAAGACTTATTTAATATGATGTATAATAAATTGTTGCTTGAATGCTTGTCATTCTTTAGCCTTTCCTGCTGCTCTGAGCACTGGTACTCTAATAGCATTAACAGAGTGAGTGCGTTACCAGAATATTTGCGCTGTTCAGAAATGTGTGTGACAGAAATGTATTTTCCTCTGACCTGAAGCCTCGGTGGACGAGAGCTCGTCCAGTGCCTCCTGCTCCACAGAACTGCAGGCTCCCAGCACCCAGCCCCAAACCCGCCTCAGCAGGGCAGCAGGACAGCAGGGACGCACAGACACACAGCAGGCCCAACATGGTCAGCACACCCAGACCAGACTGAGCCGCTCAAGACAGGTCAGTGCCATGCGTAAAGCCAGTGGCTCCTCCATGGATATAATAGAAATTCTAATATGTGAGGTTATTAGCCATGTCTCCCTGTCATGTCATGTGTTTGGATTTGATCTGAGGAAGGGGAAAACAGTGCTGCTTAACATACTGACTGTAAAATTGTCTACTATGTCCACCTGTCCATCCCACTAATTGTATTGCTGCAGTCAGGAAGGCAGAGGAAAAAAGCAGTCATGATGCCTCGTGTTGTCCTCACCCCTCTTAAAGTGAATGGAGAGCATGTCCCCTCAGGTAAGAACCACTCTTTTTCCAGAGAACAACAGTAATAATAATATACAATGCAACAATCAGCTTACCTTTAAAGTAGGGGTGTAACGGTACACAAAAATCTCGGTTCGATACGTACCTCGGTACACAAGTCACGGTTCTTTTTTTTTTTTCGGTACAGTAATGAAAAAAAGCTTAAACAATTTTACTCAACTCCAATGGCGTTGGTTATTTCTTTAGCACTATGGTCAGGGAAACGCTCTTTCTTTTTAAACGACGACGATATCGTAGTTTGCACCAGATTGCTTTTTCTAGTCGTGCCGGTTAACGTTCAAACTCGGTTGGTGTCGCTTTAGATGCGTTAGCATGTTAGACGTGTTTCCAAGTACATGTCCGACCGCTGTTCTGCAGTGTCAGCACACTGCTTTTGTCTTGTCAACTTGTTTATTTCCATCTTCGTATTTTACCCTGAAACCAAAGTGTTCCGAAACGGAGGACTTAAGGTTTGCGGGTGGGTCTTCAGGTTCATCAGGCTCACTTGCCATGTTGTCGAAATGTGAATGCGCTGCACAAAGTGAAAGCGGAGATTTACGGGACTCAGTCCGTCACTCAATTATGTCTGTCGGGGAACTAGATATTTTAAATGGTTCGGCTCGCAAAAACGGAATTAAAATAAAACAAAATAAAATAAAATAATATCTGCACCCAGTAATTTGGTACAGGGTCGTGCCGAACCGAAAGTCGCGTACCAAACGGTTCGACACAAATACATGTACCGTTAAGGCCCAACTTTAAAGCTTTGTCACGAGTTATATTCAAAGGCTACTGTTATGACCTAACCTTGGTTAGCGGGGGAGGGGTAGACAAAATAGGGTGCCTGACTCTGGCCCCCTCCTAATAACAGCAGAAGAACATGGTAAACAAAACTTAAATAGACCCAAGCATTATTTATTTATATATTGTCCCCCTCCCCAAATGAAAATACAGGGAAAAAAAGTTGAAAAAAAGTAAATAGCGGAATGTCCCCTGTACTAATAATTATCCTCATCCAACTCGAGTCCACTGCTTAAAATAAAAACACAGCCTAAGGAAAAGCAATGCAAAAAAAAAAAAAAGAGGCCTCACTCACCGGGTTGGAATAAAAATAATCTGATCCTACTTGGTCATTTGGTCAGTTTCTTTCTGGTCCTCTACACAAACACGGTGGAAGAAACACCAAAAACACAAGTCCATGTAAGTTTCTTCTCCCAAGGCAGGCTGTCTCCACTCCACGCTGTTTCACCAGTGTGCAGCACAGCTGAACACAGGTAACTCACAGGAGGGAACAGCATTTGAACAGGGAGACACTGCAAGACACATTAAAGGACAGCTTTGGTATTTTTCAACCTGGGCTCTATTTCCCCATTTGTATGTGTGCGTATGATTCATGGGTACCACTCGTTCTAAAATTGGTTCAGTATTGAGGGAGGCGGATGCAGCCAGGAGCCGCGAAACAAGCTAAAATGGTAACAGGGGCAAATGCGTCCTGCATAAGTTCGCGCATTAAAAGTTCTTTTTTTCGCCACTGACCGGTTCAGATTGCCAGTGTTATCTCTGTAAATAGCATATTGTAGCGACCCTGGGGCAGTGATGAGTGTGGTATGAGTGGAGTCAGCTGTCAGTCAGTGTTGGAGCAGAGAGGGGGAGGGCTGCCCCACTGGGTACTGTAAGTGAGTATGTGTGTATGAACTGTGTGTGTTACGCAAGAAGAGACAGAGTTTGGGACGGAGTCTTTAACATGCTACTCCCTGGAGTGTTACCAAAGTTTTAGGAGTGCTCAAATAAACAGACCTTTTCCCGAATGCAAGAACAGGATGTCGCACAACACCCCGTACAGCTTTCATAGGCTGCCTTTGTTGGACGATGAGATGCTGAAGTTGTGGCTAGGTGTACTACAAATGGATGCTAAAACTCCTGTCCAGACACTGCGCCTTGCAGACCATCGGGTCTGCAGTGCTCACTTCTCCCAAGATGACTACTGCCAGCCGAAGAAGAGAAGACATCCAATCCCGAAACACCTCTTCCTCAAGAAAACGGCTGTCCCACAAGTAGAGAGAGCTACAGACACAGTGGAGCAAAGCTAGTGACATCAAACAGCCCAGAGGTAAGGGAAAGGCTAGTATGCTATTTACAGAGATAGCACTGGCGATCTGAACCGGTCAGTTGTGAAATAAAAGCACTTTTAATGTGCAAACTTATACGGGAAGCATTTGCCCCATTACCGTTTTAGCTCGTTTCACGGCTCCCGGCTGCATCCGCCTCCCTCAATACTGAACCAATTTTAGAACGAGTTGTACCTATGAATCATACGCACACATACACATGGGGAAATAGGGCCCAGGTTGAAAAATACCTTAGTTATCCTTTAAGATTGTATTAGAAGGCTAATCTTTTTTAAAACCCTCTAGCAATCCTGTGCATGACTCTCCCCTCACCTTTGTGGTGGTGTCACAACAACACACCAGTAATGAAAGCAAGTATTCCGAGTGCTGATTGGTCTGTTGGGTTGGACCTCAACATTAACCCAATTAATAAACACAACTGGAAGGAAAAATACATAGAAGATAAAACTCATCATTTTAAAACAACAGGACAACAATAAAATGATTTCACTGAATCCATTTAGCATCTGAATGCAAAGTATTTTGTGGAAACCTGTGGTTTTTGCTGTGACAGGGCCTATGAAGAGGAGTCGAGGAGGGGTGGATGTAGACTTTGAAACACCTGGCTCCATCCTGGTCAACACCAACATCAGAGCCCTCATCAACGTGCGGACCTTCTCAGCCTTCCCAACACACTCACAGCAACAGCTGCTGCAGCTGCTGCCAGAGGTGGACCGACAGGTATGTTGTGTTTCTGTCCTTATAGTGAATCTTCAGCTTTAATGTCTGTGGTGATGTTGCATCCAATAACCATCACACATGGAATGAAACAGTAGAAACAAATCAAATCTTAGTGTAGTGCAGTAGCAGGAGTCAACATTACATGCCATTGCTCTACAGCTGTCAAATCTTACTCATTGTGAAATTAAAGCTAAATAGAGATAAATTGCTCCCTTGACAGACCAGGCTGATATCAGCCTAACTATGGACTGGTTCAAGGCAAGCCTGAGCCAGCCCTAACTAAAGCAAAAAGGAGCCAATTATGCGTTTCACATGTTGTGTCATCAGACTCGCTCTGTGCGTAATGGCCATTAGGTGTTCCTTCAAAAGAATCACATGCTGATTAGCAAAGAATCCAGCAGTTGCGCCACAAAATGGCAACAATAATGGCAATTTTACTAGAAAGATTACATTTCATAAGATAATGAGATGCAGTAATGTTTGAGTACAACAGATAAAGAGTAGGTCCAGACTGCATACATCTTTATAAAGATACCATGAATGTAAATTACAATGTACATGAATATTCTGATAATGAGATATCAAAAATTGTAGAAAAACTGTAGAGGAGAAGGTACTTTCCACATGCATGATATAATATGTGAGTAGGAGAATGTGAATATTATTTACACATTTACACAGTAGATGTAAAATCTACTTTTCTTAATAAGGGAAAGGTATTGATGTCTGTTAATTAAAGGAGAAACAGACCCAAACGTGACAGACTGCTCTACCTGGGCATTACCTTTGATGTAGGGCTGCACGATAATGGAAAAAAAAATGGACATTGCGATTTTATTTATTTTTTTGCAATATATATTGCGATATTGAAAAATACAAGAATTTTCACCAGATGACTAACAAACCCCAATTCTAATGAAGTTGGGACGTTTTGTAAAATGCAAATAAAAACAAAATTAAATGATTTGTAAAAAGTCTTCAACCTATATTCAATCGAATATACCACAAAGACAAAATGTTTAAACTGATAAACTTTATTGTTTTTTGCAATTATTCACTTGTTTTGAATTTGATTCCTGCAACGCGTTCCAATCAAGTTGGGACAGGGCCATGTTTACCACTGTGTTACATCACCTTTCCGTCTAACAACACTCAATAAGCGTTTGGGAACAGAGGACACCAATTGTTGAAGCTTTGTAGGTGGAATTCTTTCCCATTCCTGCTTGATGTACAATTTCAGTTGGTCAACAGTCCGGGGTCTCCGTTGTCGTATTTTGCGCTTCATAATGCGCCACACATTTTCAATGGGAGACAAGTCTGGACTGCAGGCAGGCCAGTCTAGTACCCGCACTTTTATACTACGAAGCCACGCTGTTGTAACACGTGCAGAATGTGGCTTGGCATTGTCTTGCTGAAATAAACAGGGACGTCCTTGAAAAAGACGTTGCTTCAATGGCACCATGTGTTCCTCCAAAACCTTGATGTACCTTTCAGCATTGATGGTGCCATCACAGATGTGTAAGTTGCCCATGCCATGGGCACTAACACACCCCCATACCATCACAGATGCTGGCTTTTGAACTTTGCGCTGGTAACAATCTGGATGGTCTTTCTCCTCTTTTGCCCGGAGTACACGATGTCCATGATTTCCAAAAACAATTTGAAATGTGGACTCATCAGACCATAGCACACTTTTCCACTTTGCATCTGTCCATTTCAAATGAGCTTGGGCCCAGAGAAGGTGGCGGCGTTTCTGGATATTATTGATGTATGGCTTTTGCTTTGCATGGTAGAGTTGTAACTTACACTTGTAGATGTAGCGACGAACTATGTTAATTGACAATGGTTTTCTGAAGTGTTCCTGAGCCCACGCAGTAATATCCTTTACACGGTGATGTTGGTTTTTGATGCAGTGCCGCCTAAGGGATCGAAGGTCACGGGCATTCAATGCTGGTTTTCGGCCTTGGCGCTTACGCGTAGAAAGTTCTCCAGATTCTCTAAATCTTTTGATGATATTATGGACTGTAGATGATGGAATCCCTAAATTCCTCGCAATTTGATGTTGAGAAACATTGTTCTTAAACTGCTGGACTATTTTTTCACGCAGTTGCTCACAAGGTGGTGATCCTCACCCCATCTTTGCTTGTGAATGACTGAGCCACTTGGGAAAGCTCCTTTTATACCCTACCATGACACTCACCTGTTTCCAATTAATCTGTTAACCTGTGTTATGTTCCAATCAGGTGTTCTTTGAGCATTCATCAACTTTCCTTGCCTTTTGTTCCCCCTGTCCCAGCTTTTTTGAAACATGTTGCAGGCATCCATTTGAAAATTAGCAAATATTTGCACAAAAACAATAAAATGTATCATTTTAAACATTAAATTTCTTGTCTTTGTAGTGTATTCAATTGAATATAGGTTGAAGATGATTTGCAAATCATTTTATTCTGTTTTTATTTACATTTTACACAACGTCCCAACTTCATTGGAATTGGGGTTTGTAAGAAAATTAAGAAATTAAGAAGACTACATTGTAAAAGGGCCGTTATTTATTAATCCCTCTGTATCTTTATATTTTTACTTTTTATCCGCTCCCATTGCCTTCATAAAGTTAATGCATCGCACCGTCATTTCAAACCCAACACTTCCTGAATTTTTTTTCAAATTAAAAGCCCCTTATAACCTCAGCTGAGAGGATCCCTCAATTTTCTGAATAGGCTTTTATTGTGAAACATTTGTAGGAACTTGTTGTGGAGGATTCAGTGACTTGTATGTTTCTGTTCTGTATGACATCTATTGCATGTCTGTCCGTCCTGGAAGAGTGATCCCTCCTCAGTTGCTTTTCCTAAGGGTTCTACTGTTTTTATCTCCGTTTTTTTTTTTTGGTGAGTTTTTCCTTATCCGCTGCGAGGGTCCTAAGGACAGAGGGATGTCTTATCCTGTAAAGCCCTGTGAGCAGGCCTGGAATTTAGTCATTTTAGGGGCAAGGCCACTTGGCCTTCCGTGTTGTCAATTTTTTGAGGCCACAAAGGCCAAAAACCAGGGCAGCAAGGCCATAAAATAAAACAATGATTTTTAGCCCACATTCATAATGAATTTAAGGAGTAACGATGTATAACTATCTGTGAAATGAATAAATAAAACAAGCTCAAGTAATATAATGAGTATAATAAGTAATAATGTGATTTATTTAGTAGCACTAATAAACCCAATGTGTTTTAAATATAGAACAACCAGGTTTATGTATTTATAAGCAAACAATCTTAAATATTAGGCCTAAATATTTTTTGAGTGTACATGACAAACTGATTCACTGAACAAGACTGGCTTACAGTTATTTTTGATGTGTTGTTAGATAGCTAACAAACAAACAAACTACAGCAGGGCTATTCAGTTACTATTTCAACTAGGCATTTCAAAACCAGATCATATCGACGGGCCACATTTTTAGCAGTGAGCAACCCATCCACTTTTTTTTTTTTTTTTGTATACGTATATATACATATATATTTATATATACAGACATGGCCCTCCTCAACATGATGCAGAAACAGACTAAAAAAGAGCTATCAATGCACAGAAGCATAATAAGTGGCATTAACAGTATCTAAACAACACACACTCTACCAGCATCTCCCTCTCCCCTCTCCTCCACACATGCACACACTAGGGTTGGGCGATATGTTAAAAATTTCCAACCGGCCACCGTCAGCCCATCAACCGGCGGTTGCCGATATATTCGGCAGTTGTGTGTGTGGCGGAGAAAAAAAAGAGGGGGGATGTTGCATTCGTGTGATGTCGTAAAGAATCGAAAAATGACTTTCAGAATGGGATAATTCACATTAACGCCACCTCATGTCAGAAAAACAACTCGGCAACTCGGATCTCCCGACACCACAAAAAATGCAGCGTGCTCCGCGAGCCCACTCATGTCCAACATGGCACGGAAATATCTGTGCAAAACAGGCAACAAGCATGCCGTCAGAGAGGGTGTTTAACACGGCTGGTAACATTGTTAACCATATGCGCATAGGAGTTCACGTTACGGCCGGGTTCCATCGGCTGCATGTCAAGTGTCTTGTTTACCATGTGCTGAGCCATGATAGTTAAAGCATTTTCCACCTAAGTTATTACATATATTTGAGTAATCTATAAGTTTAAGGTTACTTACTGTTTGTCATCTACTCGCTTTCAAATGTCCGCCACGGACATTTACACAATGTTACGGATAAACATGGATAAATGCATGAAAAAAAATCATCACATATCTCCTCTGATAATGGTTTATTTAAAAACACAGTGTGCTCGTTTAGCACACTATTTCATGTAGTTTTTATCTGCTGGAGGGTCACGTAGGGGAGCATAGCGCGACAAAAATAGAAGAGCATCCTAAAATAGAGAGTTGTTGCGCCGCTCCCGTTGCCGGTGCAGCAGCTGTAACTGATCACAGGGGGGTGAGCTGCTACAGGACTCGTGCTGCAGACGTGTCCGCTGCTCCTGTTGCCGGTGGACCCCGGCCGTAACTTTCAGCTCTGCCATCACTGACGTGTTTTGTGAAAGACTCGTCGGAAATCAGTGTGAAGCTGCAGGTTCCAATACGCACACACTTTGAATTGTGCTCTACATAGTAATTATGGACTATGTGTACCGAGTTGAATTCTGCGGAGACAGACCATTAATTTAGCAAAATAAAATGACAAAATTGCCCAAAAATCGCCAAAAATGAAACCAACCGTGATGGACTTGGCCGATGGGCGTTGGGCGATATATTCGTCCAATCGCCCAAGCCTAGCACACACCTCACCTCCTGATGCTTTTCTTATAGGTCAGTTACACAGGATATAGTTTTACACAGTCCATGGCAGCAACAGTCATGTTTACAACAACAAAGTCACTATTTAATACCCAATAGTATCTCACTGGAATATAAATATTCCTCCTGACATCACAATACTGAATGAAGAAAGTCACGTTATCTCAGCATGAAGACAAACATCAGTATCAGTCATTCATCCTGCTCTCTGTCCCTCCTCTACTTAGGACACTCACTGTCTGCAGGTCGGTTGCCTCAGGTACATGTTCAGATAAAGTGTTAGCCTACATACAGACAGCGTTCATTTTAGTTTGTCTTTAACACTTTGCTGTTAGCACCGCAAGCGCGGTGTGCTTGTGTCGACTGCGATCATAAATCATAATAGCGGAGAATGAGAGACTGAGCAGATTGAAATATGGCTTTCTACATGCTGACCACATGTAGGTATTGATAAAGTATTGGCTTGGCTGGCAGAGGTTTTATTGCACTTACTCACAGTAACAAGTGTAGTTGTCATTAACTAGAGTCATCTTGAAGTTATATTCCCTTCATCTGCACCGCGGCCCCACCGCTGCACAATGATGATACATGAAACCGAAACTTTAAAAAACCCCACAGATAATGACCGAGCTTACTGTTATTACGGTGTTGATTAAACTTGCCTTGGGTTGTTTAATACCGGGTCTCGGTACCGATCCCTGCCCGGGTGTTGAATGAAGTCTCCTGGTTGGCCAGTGATAGATTGGTGTCAAACTGTCGTTACAGCCCGTCTGAGCGGTTCATGCCAGGCTCGAATCAAACCCATCACTGGTGATGTGCGCATCGTCTCATTTGATGTTGCTCAATAAGACTGTCATCGCATTTTTTTTCTCAATAGACGCAGGTGTCAAAGCTGTGTTGACAGGAAAGAGGCAGAGGAGAAAACCACATAATCACCTGGGGCAGTGTGGGCGGGGCATCAAGGCCACTGTGGCCTTAGGGCAGATATTTTTTTCAGGGGCACAGGGCCAAATGAGGAGGGCACGAGAGCCATGGCCCTCGTGGCCCTCGTGGAATTCCTGCCCTGCCTGTGAGGCACATTGTGTTTTGTGATATTGGGCTTTATAAATAAAATTGAAATTGAAATTTGAAATTTGAATTGTAGCTCCTGCTTGGGCTTTTTAGGTGACTACAACAACATTTCGGCTGGCTACAACAACATTTCGGCTGGCACACGAACAGACACAGTGACTCAAATAATAGTAAAAGTAATAAAAATAGGACAAGAATAACCCAATGACATGACACATGATAATTGGTGTGTACCATCGTATAGTCTCTCATGTCTTTGGCCAAGTCATGGCACGATTATACGACTCCACAGTCGTGTAATGTGACATAGTGACTTTCAGAACAGGCAGAAGTCGTGTAGTGTCTGCCAGGCCTAAATCCTCCTTTTCCGTTTCTCCCTCTTGCATGTTGCTTATTTTCAGTGTGTGACTGCAGCGTGTGCATGAGAGGGGGAGGGGCTGCTGAGAGAGGGGGAGGCGAGTGGAGCGGAGCAAGGGGCTCTCTTCAGCGCTGCTTTTTTGAAGCAAAACAAAAGTTAACATGTTCTAAAAAGAAAATATCGCATGTCTTGTGATGTGACTATCGCACATCGCGATGGCGATGTTCAAACGATATATAGTGCAGCCCTACTTTGATGCGTGACTGACAGACAGTAGTCTTCTTTAGAACTTTATTTTATTTTTGTCCCCAATGGGGCAATTCATTTGCAGGAGTGTGGACATGACATATAACTTGCATATACATATAAAACAACAAAACACAGAGGCAAGGCACGGATATACACAAATAATTAAGGCACACTGAGCATCACTTTCTGCTGCTGGTCGCTGCTTGTGCATGCGGCCTCTACTTCTTAGTGTTGACAGAATGCTGACCTGCAATCTGTGAATTGTTTGCCACAAGTCAACCATATGTGCTACAGCTTTGGAACTTTCACTTTGAAATTTGCTTTTCCATGGCATGGATGGCTACTGTCTGGCACCCTGTTGCTTGGCTTATTCAATTTGTGAAGCCACACATGAACTGTCACTTGCCAATTAGCTCAGTGAGATAGAAGACGGACATTAGTCTCAGAAGTTGTGAGTTCAAGCCTCAGCTAAGGCAGAATGGACATTCTAATGTGAAAGTCCTATGTTCAGGCATCATGCTATGTAGATTAGAGACTACTAAGGTTAATAATAATTATGATCCAGGCAGTTTCGCGGAGAAATACTCTTTATCAACACTTTTCCCTGTTATCCCTTGTCTCTTTCCCCTGTTTTTTCTGCTTAGCCTAATTTTATTTTATATGTGCAGTTTTGCTGCTGAAAGGTAATGTTGATTTCCTTTTAAAATTAAGCTGTAATGGTGCATTTACAATTTTACAAATAGGCCTATCTCTGCTATGAATCATTTCATTATTGGTTAGCATTCCAGTTATTTTCTATATTAAATGTTTGTCTATAAAATTATGTAAAATTCATATTACCTTTCCCCAATTCCAATCTGGGTTAGGGTTAACATCTCACTTTGTCTGACTGAAGGTCCAAAACCATGATAAAGCAAGATTTGGGGAGGATATCCTCAAATTTCCGAAGGTAACTCCAACACTGATGCCTGAAACAATCAATCCATCGCAAAATAGTTGTGGATTAATTATGTGTTTGACTTATTGATTTATTGACTAATCATTGCAGCTGTAGAATTCCTACAATAAGCTAGAAGAAGTTTTAAACATATATACCGCAGAGTTGCCTCTTGCTAATTAGCTCCGTGAGATAGAGCATAGTCTCTTATGCTTAGAATGCCACCTTTTTTTCATCTTCCTACACTCTGCTTGTTGCTCAGAATTGCCTAATTTTGTCTAAAATTGCCCGGCCCCAAACCATTGCTGCACAGCAGCTATAATTTTATTTTATTGTTTTATTCGTTTTGGGAATCGTTTTTTAATATGTAGGCCTACTGAATATGTGGCTGCTTGTGCTTAGATGACAAGTTTGAGCTTTGTTTAATAATTATTTTCAGACTCAGCCAGGTTTTGCTGTGCTGCACCGCAAATCCACACTGAATCAAACTTGTGTACACAAGCTGAGACCTGACATGAGATGTGATCATAGTGTCCACTCACATCCAAATTGAGAAATGCCGAGCCTTGCGTGGAAATGGTCGTGCACACAGTTTTCTGTCGTACGTTCGTTTGATAAATGAGGGCCACTGTGTTTTGCCATTTTTAGGGTTAGTGGGATGCATGTGAGGCATGGGCCACACTACTCCTCAGATGTATTATTATTTTACTCTTTTTGCACATCATGTCCTCTCTCTGGCAGATTGGACCAGATGGGATGGCCAGACTAAGCAGCTCAGCTCTCAACAATGAGTTCTTCACCCATGCCTCCCAGAGCTGGAAAGAGAGGCTGGCTGAGGGTAAGTGATTGGTCAGACTTCTGCCATGCTTAAATATTCACATTAGATGGAACTGTGGGACCTGTCTTTATACTTCTGATGGCAGCACTGTCCTGGAACATTACTACTACACCTGCTGCTTATCAGAAGTCACCATACATAAATGATCCCTGGGGTCAAACTGTGACTAATTATTCAAACAAGTAAAGGGAAGCTAAGTCAGGTTTATACAAAAACTTATACTGATTATTAGGGTTGACCCGAATCATTGTTTGACACATTTAGGTGAGTTCACCCATGAGATGCAGGTGCGTTTCCGGCAGGAAATGGAGAAAGAGAAGAAGGTGGAGGTGTGGAAGGAAAAGTTTTTTGAAGAGTACCATGGGCAAAAGTAAGAGCCAACCCATTCCATCTGACTTTAAATTCAGTGTTTACACAACAACTATATTTGTTTTCTGTCATAGTATTATTTAGAAAATCCTTGTTGTAGATCTTCATTTTGACAATGTTTTAAGTAATTTTTTCCCAGCTCTTTTGCTGTCCTCCATGTAGTTTTGACCTACATCAGTCAAGGCCACTGTTAAATGCAAACAAATATCAGTGTTTATACCATGTGCTAAAGTGTAGTTTGTGTACCTGTAGGTCTGGCCTGACACAAGAAGAGTCCTTAAAGCTTACCATGAGTGAAGCCAATGAAGTTGCAGCCAGTGTGCTGGACAGTGATGTGGCTGTGGTTGCAACTGGTGCCCCCAAAAGACGCAGTGTGGGTCGGCGTAGGAGAGACGGCAGAATGCGGAGACGCACGCGAGCTGACCTGCGTCGGAGGGCCCGTCGTACCCTCTGCAAGGCCACTTCTCCAGCTCTGCAGTCTGCAGAAGCAGCTGAGGCCAGCGCTGTGCTGGACATCTCAGCGGTCTCTCTTGGATCTCCCATGTCCGACAACACGGTGGTTCAAGGCGAGGTGGTGCTACAGGCTGAGTGTGGTGTGGAGCTCCCAGCTGAGAGTGCCGTCATAGAACCAAAGCCTTCTCCCACTCCAGAGCCAGTCACACTGCCAGCCTCCACTTCCACTCCCACTCCCAGCCCCAGCCCAGCCTCCACCAGCGCAAATGAAGAGCCCGAAGCTGTGGCCCGCCTGCTCCCAGAGGAGGCTACACCTGCACTGGCTTCCACCTCCTCACCTTCCTCCTCCTCCTCCTCCTCCTCTTCTTCGTCTGCCTCATCGCCTGTCTCCTCACCCTCCTCACCTTCTGATAGACAGGGAGCTTTTGCTGCAGGACTGGACTCATCGTCATCCTCCTCAGCTTCCTCCAGTGCTGCAGTAGCTGCTGACCCCCTGGATGACACCGCCTCCGTGGTCACCTCCATCACAGGGGGCACCACCACCAGCAGCCGTGAGAGTAGCCCCTCAGCCAGCCCAGCCACCACCCCTGTACCCAGTGCTCAGCTCAAGGAGCAGAAAAGAAGGCCAGATGAGACTCAGGCCTTCTCCAGCTTCCCCGAAAAGAGGCCGCGGCTTGAAGACCGTCAGTCCTTTCGTACCACAATTGACAGTGTCCGTTCGGAGAAGCCGCAGCCGACTACAGAAGAGCCCAAGGTGCCACCTATCAGGGTAAGACTGTGTACACAAATTTTTTGCCTGTTCAGCAGTGAGTTGTTATCCAGGTTGTATCTGACTCACTGTCCATGTTTCTCTGTCCCAGATACAACTGTCCAG
Organism: Epinephelus awoara; assembly: GCA_035609425.1. NCBI lineage: Eukaryota > Metazoa > Chordata > Actinopteri > Perciformes > Serranidae > Epinephelus > Epinephelus awoara. Next base: position 42,325,204 of record CM069301.1, on the reverse strand, counting down.
AATCAAACCCCCCTGGGTCAAAGGTCACCCCACCTACCAGATCTGTCCCCGGATCGTGCCCCCCGGCGAGGGCTCGCGGCGGTCGGGGACGGGGGGCGCGCGTACCCTGGCGGACATCAAAGCCCGTGCCCAGCAAGCCCGTGCCCAGCGCGAGGCCGCTGCTGCTGTTGCAGCCACTGGCGACAGGGCAGGGCCGGTCGGGATCAGGCTGCGGCCTGCTGCTGGGCTACAGGATAGCAGCAATGGACGACGAGCACGAGAACATCCAGGACCTATCGAGCCAGGAGGAGGAGGAGGAAATGGAAGTGGAAGAAGGGGAGGTGGTGGGATGGAGGAGCAGGGATCGTCTTCAGGCACTAATTCGTCTGGAACACAACTACAGCTTCTCAATGTAGAGCCTACGCCCCAACCACCCCCCTCCTTGTCCACTACCTCAACCTTTATTTCCCTGGAGCCCCCGCAGACCCCAAGCCCTCCTCAAGAGGAGGCAGCTGGGAGGTCTGAGACTGGAGAGGATGTAGAAGCAACATCAGCCAGTGTTCAGAACTCGTCTACTGGTATCACAGAAAAGGCAGCTGATTCATGCTCTTTAAAGTTTGAGGTGCCTGTGCCTGTTGCCACCTCCTCAGAGATGGCTCACCAGGGTTGTGAAAAACCCTTACTGGCACCGACCTCCATTCCAGATTCCCTTCCCAGGTTTGGGGCTCAGGGTGTGGATGTGATTCAGACGCTAGCCAGCTCCTGTCAGCCCAAAGATCAGGTCCAAGGGAAGGAGGCTGCATTGGGTGGTGTAATCCAACATGGCTCCCACCACGTGGAGCCCCAGGAGGTGTTTTCTCACTCAGCTGCAGAGAGACGGCAAACAGACATATCCTCTCCCCAACAAGCAGACTCCTCTGGTGGAGAGAAAGACGACGAGGCTGCGACACATAGTGATTCCACAGAAACAGCCTCTGACTGTGAGAATGACATCCAGGAGGATGAGCAGCCACAGCCTGACCAGGACTGGTGTGCTCAACTGAACATTCAGCGAAACAGCCAGCTGGTCATCTGTAGCCCTCCTCCTCAGAACCAAAAGCCAGTCATCCAGGCCCACGTGTCCAGCCGCCAAGGTCAGACTGTCATTCAGCCTTGCTTTCCCAAGGGCCTGCCTCACCCTCAGCACAGCGATCTTCAGTCTCTCCCCCCAGTCCAGCTGCAGGGGATCAGGGACAACAACACTGTGGTCAAAGTGGAGCCTGGAGATGATTGTAGAGGCTCCAGACAGAGCTCGACTGAAGAGGACTGCCATGGAGGATTAAAGCCGTCTGTCACACATCCAATTGCTTCAGCTGCCTCCAAGAGAGTGGCCAACTCCATCAGACCAGTGTCCAGTGTGGAGGCCAACAACCCTTTGGTCACTCAGCTGCTACAGGGCAGCTTGCCTCTGGAGAAAGTTCTACCCTCGCACTCTGCCAACAGGCTGGAGATCAGCCGATTGCCAGGACCCCAACCCAGGCCACCAGTGGCACGGACCCAAGGACCTCGCCACAGGCCTGAGGTCTTAGCACAGTCTTCTAGCCCCGAACTGAGTGCAGCCTCACAGATACACAGCAAGTCTCCAACAGGTCACCCAGTCTCCTGTCTGATGGAGACCCCGGCTGCATTACAGTATCAATCTCAGCAGGCCCCCGGGGCTGTCCCGGTCATCACCTCTCTGCCCATGTCCTCATCCTCCTCCAGTTCTTTGTCCTTTAGAAATAAGTCAGACCTTAGCTCTCAGCCCCCTGTGGGCTCTGCAGTTATAAAAGATTCTCATGGTCCTCAGCCCCCTCAGGGGGTCACTCCAGACAGGCCCCAGCCAACCCACCAAACCATGCCTAATGGCCCCTCTCCTCCACATGCAGACCCTTGTCCCACCGAAGTGGTGCCTACCATTAAGATTAACTGGCGCCCTCCCCAGTCTCATCTCCCCCACTCTCACCAACAGCAGCTGTCTCCTGCATCCACCGTAAAGAATGAAAGCAGTGTGCGGCCCACGTGCCAGGCCCTTGCCAAATCATCCCCCATTAAACCCATGAGTGTTACCAAAAAGGAGCCTGGGAGCTCTACGGACGGCTACCTGAGCGGAGGGGCCATGGAGGGACTCCTCAACATGGAGATGACTTTAGCCAGGATGACAAAGAAGGAACACAGCAAAGCTACCTATTCCTCTGGCTCTCCCTCCTCCTCCTCCCCCTCTCCCTCCTCCTCTGCCTCCACCCTTCCTTTCCAGCTGTATGGGAAACTCCCCAAGCATGGTGGCATCGGAGGGGTGAGCTACACAGCCAATGTGTCAGTGATGGACAGCGGCAGTTTCTCCCGGAGCATGGCTGACAGTGTGCTCCAGCTGCGCCCCCGCATGGCCTCCAGCCAGACCACCCTCAGCATCCAGGCCTTTACTGACAGTACAGCTGAGGAAGTGGCTCTCAAGTGCTCGTGCCGCCTCAAAGCCATGATCATGTGCCAAGGCTGCGGTGCATTCTGCCATGACGATTGCATCGGGCCCTCCAAACTGTGCGTGTCTTGTCTGGTGGTCAGATAGTATGTTGAAGTCCCTGTGCACTTTAGAACTGCTATCTGGACTGGGAGGCTCCAGAGTGTACAGAAGCCTGATTAACGTAGAGCACACAGGAGGAGCCTGACAGGCAAGATTTGCCTTGTATAATATGACTGGTCTGTATTTTTGTTGTTGCAGATTTTCTGAATTTTTTTTTTTTTTTTAGCTGTACTTATATATTATTATTATGGTTATTGATGTCGTTATTAATATTAATTATTATTATTATTATTGTGACTTTGGGGCATGGTTGATTGTAACTTGTGCCTTTTTTGTTTTCTTTCCTCAAAAACATTTACCTCATCTTATCTTGCACCACCTGTCATCATTTGGTGGCCATCATTGTTTTGGTCCTTCGTCTGCTTAGTGGACAGGGACTTATTGTTGTCTCTTTGCGCAAAGAAGTATTTTTTTAACCATTAAAATGAGTAAATGACATTGTTTCATTGGTTTGTGTTTTGCCTCATTTTATGGTTCCCTTTAACTCCTGTCTGTAACGTACAATGAACAAATAAAGTGATCATTTAACGGTGATAGGGTCCTTGAAGCCTTTGATGAACAGAAAGGAATCACAAATACAGAGCACGTCCAGTACGACAGCCCCAGACAGCCCTTTAGGTTCAGCCTATAGACAGATTGGCTCTGAAAGTCCACCATGTTGACGATAGCGGTGGTCCATACCATGAAATACCAGGATGTTCATATCAAAAATGGCTAATGCACAAGCTTCTAGAGAGCAGGATGTCATTCATCAGATGAATTCAATCACTCAAAGGCGAAAATGTCACATGAATTACACAAGATGGAACTTCAGTGAAATTTGATCCCATCGGCTCCTTTAACTTGGGTCTGTAGTCCTTTTTTGCATCTTCTGACATTGTTGGCTGCTGCTTTATAATTGTCTGTTTTTGCAGATGGTTCTGGTTGTGGAATTAACTGTCCACACATCCCAGTTGCTCCATCCAGACAGTGCCACTCTGCAGCCACCTCAGACTGAATACAGTTAATTCACAGCATGACTGGGACAACTCTCATTTCCATTGTCACACCAGTCCTTATTCAGTGTTAAGCACTTGCTCCTCTCCCTATCTCACCAGAGTCCTCTGGTAGGTCTTGATATCCACTGATAACTAGGGATGCACCGAATATTCGGTAACCGAATATATTCGGCCGAATATTGCAAAAAATACACATTCAGTATTCGGTGGAGTAAGTTAAAAGCAAGGGCGAACGGGGGTCACAGACACAGACAGTAATGTATTCCTGTCAAATACGGCGGCCATCGGCTTACTGGCGACGGAGAAGTCGGCTCCAATAATATCCTCTTCTTGGCGTCATGACTGCCCAGTAGTACCTGAACAGCCGAGCCAGCCGAACACAGGTATGTGGCGTGTCAGAGGAGAAACGAGCCATTCACATTTCTGTCTCGGTGGCAGGTAACGGCCCACAAACCTCACCGCACTTTAGGGACTGTCAGGGGAGGAGGGTGGCTGGTTGATTTTTATTCTATTTTTTTATTTCAATCCCCCCTATGTTAATCACTTATTGACGCTGCTTTTGAAGTATGAATAAGTCAATAAGTAATTTATTCCATTGAAATATCATTGATGTATTATAGAAAAGTGATTAATCTTTTTATAAATGACAAAAGGCACCTTATTTTCACTGTGGTATCCTGATACTACTCAGAACCGTGATATTTTCATGGGTATTGTACAGTGGGTCCCAATTTTGGTACACTAATCTGGAGGGGGTTCATCTGCAAAAACTAATGAAAAACTAAACAAAGATATTCGGTACTCGGTATTTGGGCAAGCGTTTAATATTATTCGGCTTCGGACCCAAATTTTCATTTTGGTGCATCCCTACTGATAACTGATGTGGCACAGAGGCCGTCAAAAAAAAAAAAATTCAACACCTGTGTAATGGCTAGCAGGATGCGAGTTTGGCTGATGCCCATTTCTTCTCCATCTTTCCTTTGTTTACTATTGTCTACATTTGAAGTGTAAGAAGTTGGCGGGAGAGTTTAGGGACTGGTGAGTTGATTACTTCATTCTGATGAGTGACTTGTAGCTACACACCACCACCGTCCAAAGCCAACCACAAAAAGTACCAAGACTTGGAAAAATAGACAAAAGAGCCTAAGTTTAGCAGAGCTGACAGATAGGCAGCTGAAAGCATCTGAGCACTGTTACATCATTCATAATAGACTACCTCTGAATATTTCCATTACTACCAAATGATTTACCAAATATTAAGCATTTATTGTAATGAATGTTTTAACCACTCAATCTCATGCATGTGTGCATTCTCTCTGAATGTGACTTTCCTTTGGTGTTTGTACTTAAACAAGATTAAGTATCAGTAGTGCTGATCTGACCAACCTCAAATAAAGGATGCAAGCTGCTGGCTCATCTGAACAGAACACTGATCAGCACTACTGAGGAGGGACTGGGCACAGAAACATCTGTGTGAAGCCTCCCAGTGAGTCACTGCAAAGGGAGACGGGCAGTAGAAGGCTAATACATGTGACAACATGGATGTATTAAGGAGGATGTAGTCACTTTCATTACCAATACCAGTGAATTGGCTTTAACTCATAAGGGATCAGGTTATGGGGTTGGGGGGGCACAGTAACAAATAATTAACCAGAGTTAACTAACAGTCCTACACCTCGAAATGATACAGCTAAATGTCAAAGTTTGAGTCAATACAAAAATACAACCAGTCTGATCCACCTTTACTGTGGGTTAACCTTTATTTTAAGAGCAACTCAAAGACTAATCCATACACAGCCATTGTTAACACATAGACAATCCAAAATAAATATTCACCATCACTTTGTTCTTCATCACCAAGTAAATACCAAATATGTGCAGTTCAATATTCCCAGTGTATTGCAATGTACTCAAAATAGTTTGTGAAAATAAAAAGGGAAATCATATAAACAGAAGCAACAAAACAAAAAAATCTTTAGAAAATTATTAAAAAACTTTCAGTTACAAAATATTTGCACTTAAAAAGATTCCAGTATTTTAAATAAATAATAAGATATATAAAACAATTCATAGTTGATATCTTAAAATATTTCCTCTTTGTTCAACAATGCAGAGGAAATTATTCCCTTATCTTGGTTACCCTTTAAAATCTTCTCAGGTAGCATTTTGAAATAAAAAAAAAGAAGTTAATAAATAGATAATGAATAATAAATAGGCCAACATAAAAATTAATACAGAAGACATGAATGAATAATTTATTAAACCAACATTTGCAAAGGACTTATAGTTACACAGCAATAGTAAGAATGAATCTACAAACTAGTCCTGGAGGTGCAACATCACTATGCTCATATAGAATACTATCAACATCATTTTGTGGAGATGGGATATGTTCACTAACTAAGATAATCTGCTCAGCTCAGGCTGTATACTGCACTCTGTGCCTGCCTCTGTGTATACCTGGAGATGCCTTTGCTCACAGTAACAGTTTAATTCCAGTGTGTTAGCACACACTTTACGTCCACACTCTAATCTGTTCACGCTCATACCATCAAAAAGCAACATGCAAACAGCAAACTAATGCAGAGAACAGATGACAGTTCCAAATGAGAGGAAGAATTACATACAGTATCTAAAGGGTTTGGAAAGAAAGAGTAGTGTAGTCACTGATGCCGCGCCCCCTGTCCTCCTCCAGTTCCGTCACACCTCGATGCCCTTCACTGCCTGGTTGATGGACTCAAGCAGAGCCCGGTTCTCAGGGTTCTGGTAGCAGTCTTTATTGGTAAACATGTGGGTCAGGGTTTCCACATAGCTGTCAAAGTTCTGCTCTGATAACGGCTCCTGCTGAACACACACAAGTTCACAAGTCACAACTTGACAAAGTTTGAGTCAAGTAAGATAAGTCTGGAGCCTTTGAAGAATAAGCGTTGTACACTTCTACTTATTACTCACACATAGGGCTGGGCAATATGACTTAAACATAATATCATGATATTTTTATACATACATACATACACACACATATAGATTCAGGTTAGTATTAGGGTTAGGGATGGTTAAGGTTTGGGCCAGAAAAATGCATTATTTCAATGACTCACAAAAGTAGAAGTGCAAGTGTGTGTGTGTTTCATAATTTGTGTAATCTGTAATCATAATCTGTATATATAAGTAATGGATGTTTAGGGGCAATAAAAAAAAAAAACATTTAAAGGGAAATTTCGGTTTATTTCAACCTGTCTCCTATCGTCCTAAATTTGTTTCAAGTGACTAGTGACATAAAAATAATAGTTAGCATGTTAGCCTAGATACAGCCAGTGTTATGTCCTTACTGGTTTCCAGTTTAACTGGTTTCCTTACCGAACAGCTGCAGATGTGCTGTGCCTCCGTCAGCAGATTTGTCACAAATTCACAAACATACATAACATATCACTGGCGATTTTAAAGTTGCAGCCCACATCTACCACAGCGAATATGCTTCTGTAAGTGAGCACTACGTACCAGCGACATTAAAAAAAAGAAAGTAAAGAAAATATGATATACACAAATTTATGTCAAGCTGGACTCGATTTCACGTCAACAAAAGACAAAATAACACAAACCGCATGTCTACCTGTGTGAGCCACTGAGACTCACAGAGTGCACGGCTTTCCTCAGGTATTAGTAAATTACGTCAGCATCCAGGTAACACTTTGATTTGGGCTGCAGGGCTCCAGACTAACTTTTTCCACAAGGAGCACCAGCGCTCCTTACTGAAAATTTTAGGAGCACCAGCACAAAATTTAGGAGCACCATCTATATTGACACAACATATTCATAATTTTGTCGAGATTAACTGCATTACTGACAATTAAGCAATAAACACAGACAACCCTGCAGGGTTCAACGCTAAGGTGTTTTTTTCACTTGCCCGAAGTCAGTTTTTACTTGCCCTATAAAAATTGTTTAAGTGGCTATCAAATAACAAAGACTGCAGTTATTTTTCATTCATTCATTCATCTTCTAACCGCTTCATCCCCGTGAGGGTCGCGGGGGGGCTGGAGCCTATCCCAGCTGACATCGGGCGAGAGGCAGGGTACACCCTGGACAGTTCGCCAGACCATCGCAGGGCTGACACATAGAGACAGACAACCATTCACACCTATGGACAATTTAGAGTAATCAATTAACCTAGTCCCCAAATTGCATGTCTTTGGACTGTGGGAGGAAGCCGGAGTACCCGGAGAGAACCCACGCTGATACAGGGAGAACATGCAAACTCCACACAGAAGGGCTCCCACACCCAGGATCGAACCGGCAACCCTCTTACTGTGACGCGACGGTGCTAACCACCACACCACCGTGCCGCCCTTGCAGTTATTTTTATGTTATGTAATCTTTATTCACACTGTATCGTTCTCTCTCTATAATTTTGTGCCCTACTTGAGCCATGCCCACCTCTATTTATTTTTCACCCCTCTCTCCAGTTCTGCTGTATTAACACGAGGTTTAATATATTTTGCCTCCATCTCTCTGCCCTGCTCTACTCTACTTCAACGCTACTTAGCTCTCTCTCTACTCTACCAGTAGACTACCACATCCACCTGCTGCACAAAACACACACAGCAGTGTTTCCCCTAGGATGGAGTTGTAGCAGCAGAGGTTAAGCACACACATGAAAAATAATTTTCACATGCGTGAAACTCTTTTGTATGCTTGCAAAGCACAGCCTGCTGGGATGTTTCTATGTATACTGGCACCAGAAGGGCTCTTTAGGACTAAGTACATACAGTACATGTGCACAGTAATGAGCAGGTGAAATGTCTGTCTAGCTTACATATGAGGTGTCTCAAGATTTAGGAACATACAATTTTATTGAACATAATAAAAGTCACTTGACATGCTGCTGTTTTGTGCTATGATCTATTTCAGTGCTGGAAGTTGTTAATTACGTGACAACGCCTGAATGCAACACAAGCTCAGCACCGAGTGCCGTGCTGCGCTGCTGTGCAGCGTGTTCGTCTGTGCGTAACAGCAGTCTGTTGTTATTTACACACTGTCCATAACAATAACTTTGTCAGCTGACAAACTGCACCGGGCTCGGATCAGGTTTATCAGGAAAATGCGGCCCGAGCCGCTCTAGCGTGCTCACTTGTGTGTGTGGCGGAACTCTGCCGTGCGCGATACAGAGAACAGAGGAGAATTGTTAACGCGTGACCATGTTGAGACAGAAATGACACAATGACATAACACCATAAATAGTGTATTGTTATGTTATTATATGAAGCGTCCGTCACGCAAAATAATATCAATGGGGGGCTTTGGGCAGGACATTGCTGACTCGTCCTCTGAACTATCGTTGTCGGAAGTTTGGGAAACTGGCACAGGACCGACAGGAGTTTCTGGATAATTTTTTTCTTGTGAAAAACGAATCTATAGTTCGTTTCATAGCGTCACTTTATGGTCAAACGACACAGCACTTTCTACTCGACACCGACTCTATGACCCCTCTCTGTCTAACCCCGCGTACAGTACACATGTAGGTACTAAAACTGCTGCACGTTGCTATGGTTACTGGCGCCCCCCTGCCTCGCAGTGCACATCCAGACACACATGACAGGCACACACACACACACAGAGACACTTGCTTCCACTCCTCCATGAAATGCAATTATAAAAAAAAATTCAAAAAAGACAGAAAAAGGGGGAGAGGGGTGGATTTGTAAGTCGCGCTGGTGCTCCTAGTTAAAAATCTATGTTGCACGGCCTCCAAAAAAGGTCGCAAAATCCGACCAATTAGGCGCAGTCTGGAGCCCTGGGCTGACCTGAGACAACTGGTTACCCTAGGCTTGCCTTGAAAATACCCAAAAATATTTATCAATGTTTCTTGTTCCTTTTCCACGAGTCTACAAACATATTCAGTGCCACATTACAGTCTGCACAACACTGCACACTATGACAAAGCCTGTCATGTTTAAAAAGTGACAGTCTAACTCACTCACTGCATACCTGTAGAGACAGAGATAGCCTAACAGCACGTCACCTCTTGGACCATGGCGACATTTCTTTTAGCGTGCATCCATAAATGTGAGTTTGTTCTTAGAGCTCATATGTCTCCATCAGAGCTAGCTGCCAGGTTGTCATAAACTCTACTCTGCTCTACTCTACTTTACTCTGGTCTACTCTATAATCTACTCTACTCTTCTCTACTCTATACTCTACTCTGTTCTACTCTGCTCTGCTCTACTCTACTTTGCTCTACTCTATTCTGCTCTGTTCTGTTCTGTTCTACTCTGCTCTACTCTGATATACTCCGCTCTGCTTTACTTTGCTCTGCTCTACTATACTCTGCTCCACTATACTCTTCTCTACTCTGCTCTACTCTATTATGCTCTGTTGTACTCTGCTCTACTCTGATATACTCCGCTCTGCTTTACTTTGCTCTACTCTACTATACTCTGCTCCACTATACTCTTCTCTTACTCTGCTCTACTCTATTATGCTCTGTTCTGCTCTGTTGTACTCTGCTCTACTCTGATATCTGATATTATACATCTATGGGTGTGATAATGTCTTTTCTCCAGATGTCTAGGTAGAATGTTCAGAACAAGGTTGAATAGTTTTGATAGGCAGTGCTGAACTTATGGTTGCTAAATTTCAACATTACATTTAAAATACAATCAGGACCACTGGCCTTCCCTGGTTGTAGGGCCAAGATTTTAGCCAGAAGCTCCTCCTAGGTAATTGGATAATCTCAAGCATTCTGATTGTCTTTAACAACTGATTCTAGAATTTGTCATTTCCTAAGGAAAACATTTTTCGAGCAATTTTGTGTAATGGTACTAAACAGGTTTTCAAAGTTGTTGTTTTTATCTCTTCATAATTTTCTGTTTTGAATAGCCAATTCCAAATTTAGTGTAATGGCATTATACAGGTTTTCAAAGTGTTTTTTTTCTGTATTTCACAGATATAAATGGCCAATTTCAATGGTAGTGTAATGGTACTTTGCAGGATTGCACATAGTTTTCCCATAATTTACATATTTTACTGTTTTGAATAGCCAACTTCAAATTTACTTCAATGGTACTACATATAGGCTTTGTTTTTCCATATTAAACTGTTTTGAAAAGCCAATTCCATATTTAGTGTAATGCTACTGTACATGTTTTCAAAGTGTTTTTTCCCCATATTTCACCATTTTTAACAGCCAATTCCAAATTTAGTGTAATGCTACTGTACAGGTTTTCAGTTTTCTTTCTTTATTTCACCGTTTTGAATAGCCAATTCCGAATTTAATGGCACTGCTCCTTTTTAGTTTTGAGCATTCTTCTGTATAATTTTAGTGTTTCCCAATATTGGGGGCACAGCTGAGGATCGTCAGGTTGTCTGTGATTTTGATTTGATAATCTATAATCAATAAGACTATTTTTCTCAGATTTCTGCAGTCTGAATCAAACCACTTTTCATTGTTTGAATTTTCATGTCTGTGATGCTGAGACTTTTTCAGATTAGATAAATCTGCCACATTTTCAAATATATATAGTCAATATCCCGTGCAGCCTGATTCAGACCATTATTACTGGGGTAACATGATGTGGAAAGAAACTGGTCTAATAGAGGTTGAATTGTTTGATATCTGTTTGCTTTCTAGTAGTCATACTTGTTTGTCCATCTATTGTTATTTTGTGTAGTTTAGTTTACTGGGTTCTGCTGCATGAGGGTCTGTTACTGTCTTTCTGATGCAGAGTGTAATTTCAGTATGATTGGATAAGGGTGTTAGGCGGCTGATTGTGAATGCTCTCAGACAGAAGGGGTCTAGGTCTGTAATGCTATCATCTACTGTGCTATTGCCAAGAGAAGAGCTGTGTGTAGTGACCAAAGGAGTCCCCTCAAAGCAGACCATTAAGGATGTACTGACTCAGTGTTTGACATAGTTGCAGCAGTTGGTGCCCTACTTGTACCCTACTTTGTTGATAGTTTTGTGAAATGGCGACAATAGCAATTGTAGATATCAACAACTGCTTTTTGACTAGTTAGAAGTCAACACATCCATTGTGTAATTTTGCCTAGTAGCAGTTCTAATTGAAGACATCTACAATTGGTTTCTCACTAGTCAAAATGTTAATTCTTGACATCAACAATTAATCTTTACTAGGGGAAATGTTCATTGTAGATATCTGTAACGTTATTACAACAAGTCAACTTTTACCATCAACTTCTTTTCAAATTCAGTTACAGATTTGTTTAATTAACAGTCACAGTCCCCTTCTCTCCCTCACCTGTTCCTGGTAGATTTCCACTCATCTGCACCCCGCTAGCCAGCCACGCCCCCCTCATCATCAAGTCCTCTCACCTGCCACCACAGCTGCAGTTCATCAGCCAGTCTGCCTGGTATAAAATCCTCTCCAGCGCACACACACACTCTCTGCCAGATTGTTCTTTGAGTACATGCAAGACACAGACCTTCCTGGTTCCCATTTGCTCAGCTCTGTGGCTGCAAGGTGGTACACCAATCCTGCTTACCTCAGTTCTCCTGGTTTGGCTAGCTATGTCAGACTTCACTCCCCTACAAACGTCATGAGATATCTATGAATCAGGTCTGACTTGTCCAAATGTAATTTCTACTACATGTCAAAATTTATTTGTAACATGTCAATGCTGTTTTACACATATCTTAAATTAATATTTCAACATGTCAAAATTACATTTGGACATGTCAGAATATTTTTTCCACTAGTGAAAACTACATCACAACTGGTTAGCCCTGTACTATCATGTTACGGCCACACACATTCTTTTGGTCACTTTCCCTTCTGGTATTAATTGGCACAGGGGTGGGGGTAGTTTCCCGGGGCACATTTCCGGGAGGGCGTGTCCTTTTCAAAAATGCAAGAGGCGTTGCTTTGTTGCCAGCTGTTTTCTCCGGTGTGTTAAACACACTTCAGAAAGGAGTGTCCACAGACTATCAGAAGGCGGAGATCTCGGATTGTCTGGTGGCGAGACTACTGGCATGGCAGCTCTTAGCACAAAGAGGGTAAATTTTTGGTCCTGACTTTCTGCTGACCATCATAAAATGCATCTTGGGACTTCAGTATGGATTTTATTCAACAAGTCACAGTTACCAGCCTACTAAGTCTCGGCTTTTTTCATTGATAGTAGTTGCTACTTGCCCTATTGTTTATTGTTGGTACAAGGGCTTGCCATGGAGGGGGTCTAATCTTTTATAAAAACCCTGTTCGCTCACTGAGTAAAGGGCTCACTGATTTCATCCCATAAAACTGAGGACCAATGTTTTTATGAATCTGTCCCAGTTTTTTGTATTTTACACACACATGAGGAAACAGCTACATGTGAGCATGTGGGTAACAAGGTAAACAATCCTGCCAGCAACACATCTAAGTTTAGCACATCTAAGTTTAGTTTTGCTTATTGGCACTAAACACAAACAGCTAAGGCTGAGGTGTATACACTACAATTCATCTGTCAGAGAATCTGTTTCACAGATTCCTAAATTACAACTTTGACCAGCCTTCCATCAGACATTTCTATCAAGTCTACCACTGGATAGCCCTTCTGTTCTTTTTCTCAGGACAGACAGAATGTAAACTGATAGGTCAGAAAGCTGATCAACTCCATTCAGGCTAAACTGATTATCCTATCTGTTAGAGGGAATTATTTCCTCCTAGTTTGGCCTCTTTTAAAACAATCCAAAAGACAATGGGTCTCATTCATGAAAAGTGAGTAAATCTGTGTGTAGATTTGCACATTAAAGCCTACTCTACTAAAAACCTACTCCGGATTCAGGAACGCCGCGGGAAACTCAGATTTGATCGTAAACACGTGTGTATGATCATGAATGCCAATCCATCGTAAAGTGACAGCGCGCTCCCGGTAATCAGCAATTAGCATAAATCCCCGCCCATGAATAGCCAATGACCACCATATAAGGAGGTGTAGGTGCATCCTGTCAACCTGTCAGTCATGGCGCAGAAAAAGAAAGAGAGATTTTTTTCCAAAGCGGAGATCGAAATAATTTTGGGTGAAGTGGACAACATGTGGAAAACATTTTATTTTCTTCAGTTAGTGGTGGTGTGGCAGGGACAGGCAAAGCGAAGGCCTGGAGGGAGGTAACAGATGCTGTTAATGTTGTCTCCGTAGTACAAAGAACCATGTCAGAGGTGAAGCGTAAATGGTTTGATATGAAACTGGAGGCAAAGAAAGGCATAAGCACACATACAAAAATACAGCGGTCACCAAACAAACAGAAGATTAATTTGTGGGGTTTTGAATGAAGTGGGAACAGGAAACCAGAGATGTTTTGTGTGTAATGGATAAACTAAATCAGTGATCGCTGTCGGAATGTAGAGCTATTTAACATTTATTTTATCAAATGATACGGATAACATATAGCCTACAGCAGTCTGTATGCATCGTTCTCAAATTATTTGAATCTTAATAGCCTAAAGCTCCGTTTGATACAACGTAAATTAATCATTATCAAATCAGATTTATTCATTCAAACGATCGTCCTCCTTCCACCTGCTGCCCCTGCTGAACCCAAGCACCGAGGCCGAAGAGGCTGTGATCCGGCTGTCCTTGGGATATTTTTATTATCATCATTCAACATGTAGAAAGAACATGTAATCTATTTACATAGATAATTCACAATCTGAACCAACCATGAACCTAATCTGGATCTTAAACCTGCTAATTGCCAAATAATTTAACTAAATGTGTTGTATTTTTAATATTTTGTCATGTTTAGATTACGTGTTTCAAAGGCATCTGTGTATTGTGTACATAACAGAGCACAATACAAATTAAAATTGTCATTTCCAATAGTGAAAAGCAATATTTATGTGCTTTACTAGTAGTAGCTACGAAAAGATCGGAGCTACTAAAATATTGATGAATGCGGACATGCACATAAATTTCCGTCTGCGAACAGTTTACACACAAATTCCTTCTGCTCACGTTTCATGAATGAGACCCAATGTATATACTCACCATGGCTGGCAAGCGGATGTTGGCCAGGCTGCGGATCAGGGCCTGACTCAGACCGGATAGCTCCAGGAACAAGGCCTCGTTCCTCTCCTCGATATGTTTGTTCTCCTCCTCCATGCTCTTCAGGTTCTTCTCCATGGAAGAGATCTGAAGCAGAGACAGACACAGAACACAGTCCTGAGGCAGAAACACAGAGAGCTTAACAATTCAACCAGTAAAATACAGCAAGCAGCGTTGGGCGGGACCTTGGCCTCAAGCCGTTTCAGGCTCCAGCTCACATAGACAGTTAAAGACAAAAGTTTTAGACGGCCCCTCTCCACTCTAACTCACAGCTTGCTAAAACTTTAGATTTTCATAGGATATAATTTTAAAGAACTAAAGTTGGTCCCCTGGTGCTGTACTGTGGCTGTGTGTGGTTATATGGTTCTTTAGCCACTAAGGAGAGGTGCAATTGAATGCGAGAGGATGATAAATCACTCAATAGACCTCTGAACAATGTGTCCTCCTCACTTCTGAAATGATGGCTACGCCCCTGCTGTGTCCGTCACTAAGAGGGAGAGACAAGCTGTGTGAGAGCAGGCAGATGGAGATAGTTTTAAAATGTGTTGAACTCCTCCCTTTAATTCCCAAAACATGGTACCAATCGTCAATCTGAGCATACCAGCAGAGAGATACACTCGTCCCGAATGCAGACATATAGGTTTTTATGTTTATGGAGTCCAAAATTTGATCTTGATCATTAGTGGAACAAGTCTAGGTCACAGCTGACAATTTCTCCACATTTGCTCATGTTAATTTTAGAGGCACTAGCTCATTTCCTGTTGGATTTAGGTCAGGGTTGTCAGTACATGATTTGTAGGTGTCTTGGAAACAAACAAGCCAGTTTTGGGTTGATCTTCCTACGACAATCCTACGGACCGCAGCAGCCATTTTAGTGTGTGTAGGTGACGTGAAGATGTCAAGAGATTTTGAGACATGTCACCTTTAAGAGGGAATAAAATCCAAACCGTTCGAGTAATGACAGTTGTTCGGAGGATCTGTTTAGCAGGACTTGGCCTATCGTGTGTATGTTTGAAGTCGATACAATAAAGAGTGTAGGAGTAGATATTTTTTGAGAAACAGAATTTTTGAAAAATGACATCTTCATCACCGGCCTGTAAAGGGTTAATTAACTAACTTTATTTCTTTTAATTCAATAGTCATGGTGGGAGATAGGTTAAATAACAGAACAAAGAAAAAAAATCTTTAAATGTAAAACCATTACAAAGTTATGACTTCAACCATCACAAGGACTCAATGAGTCCTTACTGGGCGAGAGCTATAAATTTAATTACACAATGAAAATTTTTATTATTTCAACTTTAACAGATGAAGGCAAAACTTCCCCAAAGCATTCTGCTAAACCATGATTGCAGCCAAAATGCTGCTCAATAGAGGAACAAGCGAGGACATATTGAGTCCTTGCTGGGTGCAAGGGTTAATGGAAATACTTTTAAGGTCATTTTTAAAGTACTTTAAAACCTCTTGACCTGTTGAAAGCTTGAGTGTACAACAAATGAATGCAATCATTGTCAAGCTCAGTTTTAAAAATGTAAAAGGTTCTTATGAAGGTGGTGTGAGCTTATATTTTGAATGTTATAGACATAACCCATGTGACCTGGTGAAACTTTGACATGTGTGACAAACAACACATCCATATTAATTTGAAATCGTGTGGTGCTGCAGCACAGTTGTAGCTACAGATTTGATTCCAGTTCTTAATGAGACCAGGAAATCTTGTATTTACAAGTTTTTGCTATCAGGCATTTATTTAGGAAAATGTAGGAATGGGACACATGAGCTGGTCAATTTGGTCAACATTTTGATGTTTGAATGCTGTAGGTATGTATAAGTGATGTCACAAAATGCAAATTAGATGAGTGACTTTATTCCCATCAGATTCCTCTTCCTTTATTTTGAGGATGAGATGACAAAAACAACACAAAACAAAAGAAATCTACTGTGTAAATATGTTCAAAATGTTGTTTTACTGAGATTTATGAAATCCAATATGGCCGCCGCCTAATGACGCCACAATATGCAAATTAGATGAGTTAATTTACTCCCATCACAAGCTTTGGGTCATGATGAATATTTTTCTCATTAACAGTATGCCTTTATCTCTCACCACTTTCAAGCCACAGCCTTTTGAAATGTTGAAATGAAAATGGAATATTTTCCTCAATAAACTCTAGCACTTAAAGGGTTAAAATGGACATTGTGCCCCTGTCATGTTTGCATGTAACATGTAGACACGCACACACATCATGTTTCTGTGAGTTTGTGTGTGACAGCGGTTGCCATGTGCACCTGGCAGAACAGCAGAGACAGACAGACAGACAGAACAGAAGAGACCTGTTTTAGTGGAGATTTAACTCCTCGAACAAGTTCTTCCCATTCCCAAACCGTTGATAAAGTTCTACAGAAGATCTGTTTAGCAGCAGTTGAGGTGGCATGTGTGCGTCTTTGAAGCCAATACAATAAACAATGTAGGAGGAGATGTTTTTTTTAAGAGCATGTTTGAGGCGAAATCTTACTTTGAAAGGGCAAATGGCTCACTTCCTGTTGGATTTAGTTCATGGGTGTCAGAGCGTGATTTGTAAGTCAAACATGCCAGTTTTGGTCAGATCTTTCTAAGACATTCCTACGGGCCACAGTGGCCATTTTAGTGCACCTAGGTGGCGCTAGAGAGCCCATTTTGGCACTTTAACGGTTAATATTGTGTATTTGCTGTTTCAAATGAAGATTCTGCTGCTGTAATCTGTCCTGTAAAGATTGTCAGACACACAGACTGAGAGCCCTGTGGCCATGTCTGTGTGTGCAGCCGTTGTCATGGCGATTAATGACTTGCCTGCACCTGAGGGGCACACAGACAGCTCATGAGAGAGCAGATCAGCAAAGGCTGTTTATAATGGGTTTGAACTCCTCGAACAAGTTGTTCTAATTCCCAAACCGTTGGTCCAATCATGAAAATAAAGTGACGGTGAGAGACAGCCACTTCTTGTGAACGCACGTGTCATGTTTTATA
This sequence comes from Epinephelus awoara, assembly GCA_035609425.1. NCBI lineage: Eukaryota > Metazoa > Chordata > Actinopteri > Perciformes > Serranidae > Epinephelus > Epinephelus awoara. The sequence continues at coordinate 42,307,581 of CM069301.1, read as the reverse complement.
TCTGTAGAGTCAAAAATGTGGTCGCAGGAGCGAGTTACAAATGTGTTGCCCCTCAGCTGTTTCCAGAAATTTCTCCTCTCAGTTTACATGGGAGTGAATGAAAAAAAAAAAAAAAAAACAGCACTCCCTTCACTTTGGAGCCACTCAGCAAAAATGTGTACGTGTGAGAGATTCCATGTCAACACATCTGTGACCAGGACAAATTTTCCTACGTTTTTTGGTATAAATTGTGTCTGTACAGTGAAATTTGTGGCCATGGCAGCGAGTTAAAGACAAAAGTTTTAGATGATTTTTAGAGCCCTCTCCACTCTAGCTCACAGCATTCTGTGCAATACACACCCACTATAAACTGACAATTTCTCCACATTTGCTCATGGTACTTTGAGAGGCACCAATTAAAAACAGTAAAAGATATGAAAAAGATGAAAACATGAGTGAATAGATGAGACCTGTGGCAACATTTGAGAGTTGGAATGGAGTCTGTAGCCCAAAGTATGGAGACGCTGTAAAGGCTAGAAAAAGCCCTAAGATAATAATAATAATAATAATAATAATAATAGCTTGAATTTATATAGCGCCTTTCAAAAAACCCAAGGTGCTTAACAAACAGAAAACAGAAATAAACCCATAAATGTCCAAAAGCCTCATTGAAAAGGTGTCTCTTCAGTGCAGACTTAAAGGAGTCCAGTGTTTGTAACTGGCAATCGCCAAGGGGAGGGAGTTCCAGAGGGTTGGGGCAGCCACACTGAAAGCTCTGTCTCCAAGGGTCTGTTTTGTACTTGTGGGTACTGTGAGGAGCCCAAGGTCCGCAGATCTCAGGTTCCGCTCCGGGGAGTAGTCCTTGAGGAGATCTGACAGGTACTGTGGGGCTAGGGCATGGAGAGCTTTATAGGTGAGGAGGAGCAGTTTGTATGTGATGCGGAACTTGACAGGGAGCCAGTGGAGGCGCTTGAGGGTGGGGGTGATGTGCTGCCAGGGTTTGGTGCGGGTGAGCACCCTGGCAGTTGAGTTTTGTACATACTGCAGTCTGTCCAGGGTTGTGTTGGGGAGTCCGAACAAGAGACCATTGCAGTAATCTAGACGAGAAGAGATGAAGGAGTGGATGAGGGTCTCAGCGACAGAATCTGAGAGTGATGGCCGGAGTCGGGAAATGTTTTTGAGGTGAAAGAAGGCGGATTTAGTTATGGATTTTATGTGGGATTGGTAGGAGAGGGTAGAGTCCAGGATGACACCCAGGTTGCGGACCTCAGGGGATGGAGAGATGGAACAGCCATCCACCTGGAGGAGAAAATCTCCGACCTTCTGAAGCTGCGCCTTGGGACCCATGACCATGAGCTCTGTTTTCTTGGTGTTGAGTTTGAGTAGGTTGGTGGTCATCCAGGTTTTTATTTCATGAAGGCAGTTGACTATGGATTGTGGAGGGAGCAGAGTGGTTGGTGTGGTGCTGAGATAAAGTGAGTAAAGCCGTGCTGCGCTGCTGTGCGAGCAGCGTGTTTGTCTGTGCGTAACAGAAGTCTGTTGTTATTTACACACTGTCCATAACAATAACTTTGTCAGCTGACAAACTGCACCGGGCTCAGATCAGGTTTATCAGGAAAATGCGGCCTGAGCCGCTCTAGCGTGCTCACCTGTGTGTGTGGCGGAACTCCACCGTGCGCGGTGCAGAGAGCAGAGGAGAATTGTTGACATGACCATGTAGAGACAGAAACGACACAATAACATAACTCCATAAATAGTATCTTGTTATGTTATTATATGAAGCGTCCGTCGCGCAAAATAATATCAATGGGGGGCTGTGGGCAGGACATTGCTGAGTCGTCCTCTCAACTATCGTATATTTATAATGCAATTATAAAAAAAAAAAATTTAAAAAAAAGAAAGAAAAAGGGGGAGAGGGGTTAAAAAAAACTATGTCGTGCGGCGCCACGGTGACAGCGTTTGATGAAAACTCAAAAGCTTCATTTTTAAGTATCATCAAGGTCTAAGGACTCAGACCAGCAAGTTTAAGGTGGGTCTGATTATCCTGCTAGAAGTGGGACATCAAAGAATGTATAAAATAACTTTCTGTTGCCAGAAGGTGGCGCTATGGCGTTGATTCAAAAATCCTCTATAGATGTGTTCAGGGCTGGACTGTCATCATACGTGTGAAGTTTTGGCAAGATATTCCCACGTGGAGTCAAGTTACAGCAACGTTTATCATCACGGCGAAACATCAAAGTTCGCCGCCAGGCCGTGGCCACGCCCTTCGACAAAAACTCACAGTTTCCACAATAACGTGTCATCAACATCTTATGACGTTTTTCACCAAGTTTGAGATGGATCTGGTCAATTCTGTAGGAGATGTACATTAAAGTCTAAAACATGACATTTCCTGTTGCCAGTAGGGGGCGCTATATCTATCTCTAATTATTGACATGTAAATGTGTTCAGGATGGGACTGACATGAGTTATAAACTACTTCTTATTTAATGGCGAGACCCCTAACTTTGACGCCATCCCACGGTCACATGCATTGACGAAAACTCAAGCTTTTGATAATGTTTCATCTTAAAGGTCTTGGGATGGGACAGACCAAGGTTTGAAGTCGATTGGATGAAATCTCTAGTACTAGTTCGTTCATTTATGACCCCTGGAAATGGCCAAAAATGAATCAAAATTGCACAGTAAATTCAAAATGGCTGACTTCCTGTTGGGTTTAGATCATGCCTCCAAGAGGCTTTTTTGTACGTCTCAGAGGGTTACACAAGCCTACCAAGTTTCATACATGTAAGTTAAACTAGCTTCAGGGGCTGTTTCCTCAAACATTTGTAGGGGGCGCTACTGAGCCATTTTTTTGAACCTGCGCACGAAACACTTGAAATGTCAAATATTTCACCAGTTCTGAGATGTGTGCAAAATTTCATGAGTTTTTGGGTATGTTAAGGCTCCCAAAAACGTAAATCATTTGGAGGAAAAAAAAAAATAAATAATAATAATAATAAATCCTTGCATTTCAATAGGGTCCTCGCACCACTAGGTGCTTGGGCCCTAATGATAAATAAAAAATAATAATAATAAACAGTGCAATTATAATAGGGTCCTACCGGACGACTTTGTCATCGCTCCAGCCCTAATAATAACAATAAACAGCGCGATTATAATAGGGTCCTCACGGACGACTTCGACTTTTGTCCCCCCCATGGGCGACGCCCCATCAGATGCAAGAGCTCCCCATTCTTGACCTGCGTATCAGTTTTCATAAGGAGGGGGGCCATACCGGCCACGCCCCTTGACATAGACAAAAGCTTTTAATGACTTTTGATCAGCATGGTCTCAGGGTGATCTGTACCAAATCTGAAGTTGATTGGACAAAATTTGTGGGAGGAGTTCGTCAAAATACAAGGTGTCGAAATCACAAAATCGCCACCAAAATGAAAAGTTTAAATCAAAATGGCCGACCTCCTGTTTGGAGTAGACCATTGGTGTCAGAGACTTTTTTGTGCATGTGGGTACCATACACATATGTATCAATTTTCATCTTCATCAATGAAAATTTCAAGGGGGTGCTATAGACACATTTTGTCCCCCCATGGGTGGTGCCCCTATCAGATGCAAGAGCTCACCATTCTTGACCTGTGTATCAATTTTCATGAGGATATGAGATCGTTGAAGCCATCAAAAAGCCAAACGTATTTAGTGGCGAGATAGTGGATCGATAGTCGCCACGCTGCCACACGGACACCATTAGACGTAGCTTCACAGCGTTCATACGGTAGCTTCACCAACTTGTTCTGCATGCATTAGCGGTCAAGTTTGTGTCATCAGTACATGTTAAAGTAAAAACTGGTCACTTCCTGTTACCACCGGGGGGCGCTATGAGTACGGTGAGATATTAATACATCTGGCCATTCAGGGCGAAGCCATCATCATGTCCAGCAAGTTTGAAGCCGCTGAGATCAAGTATGATTTTTTGTGCATCTTCGCATGTTCTATGAGCCCACCAATTTTCATGCGTGTAGGTGAAACTCACAGGCGGGGCTCGAGGCACAAAATTTTCGAGGGGGCGCTATGTCGCCATTTGGCCCCGTCCACATACAACACTACCAAACACCTGCGCCAATTTTGGTGAATTTTTGAATTTGGGAAAAGGGCCAAATTGGGGATTACATGTTCATAATAATAATAACAATAATAATAATACTACTACTACTAATAATAATAAACAGCGCGTTTACAATAGGGTCCTCACGGACGACTTCGTCGTCGCTTGGGCCCTAATAAACACACCAAAAACAAGAGGGACTTTGTCCTTCGGCTGAGATCCCTAATTAAAGCTGCGAGCAGCGTTGGGCAGGACCTCGGCCTCTCGCTGTCGGCCTCCAGCTCACGTAGACAGTGCAAATTATTCGTAAGAGTCAAAATGTCGATAAAACAAGCAATGTCAATAGAACGCAAGGTCGTTTTTGGCAATAGAGGGACTTCATATGACAGTACATTACAATATGTACAGAATTTTCAAACAATGTATTAAATAAAATGTACCTGTGATATGTCAGTTATGGAAACAAAATGTCTTGTCCAAAACATCCACATTGAAATGAAATACATTCATGATTCAGTAATTATATAATGTTAACAGCAACATGGTGTCTGTCATACTGTTAAGAATTGAAGTGTTCCCCATGTACTGTAAAAAACAAAGGTCTGTGGTGACAGTATTCCTGCTCTGTTGTGTAACACATTGTGATGTAAGTATATGATAGGGTTGTCCCGAATGCCATTTTTTAACATTCGGACCTTTGGCAGAATTTATAACGAATATTCGAATATTTGTTCACGGCATACGGGCGGGGGGCGCGGGTGCGTGTGCTGTGGCTGTGCTGCTCTCTCCGGTTTTACGCCAGGCTCGGCTCCTTTCAAAGACTCCTAGCAAAGCACTCCTCCAGGGTTTTTTCGGATCTAATTGTGTTGCGGAGTTTTGCACAGTCTCCTTCAGTACATTATTCTATGCTTTCTTTTGATTTTCACATTGGCTAGTCATCTTGTTTAATTTGTCTTCTGATTAAATCAGAATCGTTGAAACAAGTTGTAGGAAGCCTCTGCAAGTAATTGGTTGCTGGCAGACGCTCTGTGCTACAATAAAATGGTTAATCAGCAGTGCTGTGCACTGTAGAGCCGATGTGCTGCTGGATCTGCCAGCCTGAATAGAATATGTCTACTGTTGTGAACAGCCTTTATAGACTGAGCTGAGTAGTGATGCGCGGCTCGACCCATAACCAACAGGACCAGCAAATGGACCTGTGGGTCGGGCAGCAGTGATCGCCTGTTAAATCGCTCTGTAAATGATATTTTGATATTATTATTAAAATCTATAAATCTATAATCTATTACTGTCATGGCATCTGAAGGTACTGATGCGTTGAGCAGGTGACAGTCAGCAGTCGTTTTCAAAACACACTTGTGTCACGCACTCCAAAAGAAACTTGTTGAAACTTTAAACAATAATTTATTGTACAAACAAACGTTGACAAAAACGGTTCCATAATTCATATTAAATTCAAAAGATAACGAAAAAACAGCTACAAGTTAGAGGGAATAGTGATAAAGTGGTAAAACTTGACATAGATCCACAGCCTCAGACGGATGCGCTCAAGCGTGCCGTGCGCACAAGCTCCGTTGGTAGGCTATACTATATTTTCACATTTTTAACAATGCAATTTAAAAGTTTAGATTTTTATTGATAACCTACATTTACCAAGAACAAAAAGACTACATTTAGCACCAAAAAAATATGTAAAAAAAATTAATAACAATAATAATTAAAAAAAAAAAAGTAAATTAAAAAACGAATATCGAATACCAAATTTTCATAACGAATACCTACCCATAGAAACGAATATTCGAATATCCGAATATTTGGGTACAGCCCTAGTATATGAATATACAAATACATCATATACATTTTAACAGGATAACAAATATTAACGTGCACAAAACATGAATTATAAAGGAGAGTACATCATAAAAGAAAACCATTTTTACAAAGACTAATGTGGTGATTAAACAAAGGAGCTTGTAGTTTTGGTGTGTAACATTTCCTCAAAGATGTGTATCCTTTCCTGATGTAACAGCAGGCAGACACTAGTTAAATTCAGTGGAGAAACTGAGCAGGACTACATGTATTTCTTCATATTCTAAATGAGGCAAAAGAGTTTGACCTGGAAATTTTGCATTAACATGTTTTTGCTATCAGGCATTTATTTAGGAAAATGTAGGAATGAGACACATGAGGTGGTCAGTTTGGTCAATGTTATCCTGTCAGGTGTGTTAGACCACACACACACACACACACACACACACACACACACACACACACACACACACACACACACACACACACACACACACACACACACACACACAGGCTTGTGTCTGTCAGAGTGAAGCCATTGTTATGCTAATTAATGACAGCATGCAGTTGAGTGAGAGGATGGGGGAGAGGTTGAAGATGGCTTTCAAATTTCTGGAACTAGTCCTTCGTGCTCCCAAACCGTGGGTTCGACTGTCAATCTGAAGATATCACCAGAGAGACACTCATTCTGAACGCAGACATATATAGCTTTCATGTTTGTGGAGTCAAAAAAGAGATCTTAGTTGCATGTTTACAATGTCTAGCTCACAGCTGACATATTTGCTCATGTAACTTTCAGAGGCACTAGCTCATTTCCTGTTAGATTTAGGTCATTGGTGTCAATGAGTGATTTGTAGGTCTAAAGTAGACAAAAAAGGCTAGTTTTGGTTTGATCTTTCTACCACAGGTGGCGCTAGAGAGCCAATTTTGGCACTTTGAGGGTTAAAATTTGTCACCAGTCCTGACATGCGTGCCAATTTTAGTGAGTTTTTGAGCATGTTTAGCGGGTCAAATGTATTTTTTGCCACATCAATGGGCCCCCATTTCATGCAGTAGGTGCCCTTTTTTCCTTTTCACCCCTGACCTACAAACATCCTAAGTCTACCACTGACAGAGAGAGACAAGTTGAAGAGCAGGCAGATGGAGGTGGCTTTCAACTCCTCCCTTTCATTCCCAAACCGTAGGTCCAATCATCAATCTGAACGTACCACAAGAGAGATACACTCGTTCTGAACGCATAGATATAGGCTTGATGTTTGTAAAACAAAAAATGCAATCTTGGTCGCACGTTTATGATGTCTAGCTCACGGCTGACACATTTGCTCATGTTACTTCAGAGGCACTAGCTTCTTGCAGGTTGTCAGTTATTTGCTGTTCAAATATACAGAAAATAAACAAGAACCTGTGAAGGACATGATTATGTATTGCACTTTTTCTAACAAGCCTTAGACATTTAAAGGTATGCTTACAATGGAGTTTTTACTACCATGACAAACATCCTTTTGCAAAATCTATTACAGTACAACAAAACCGTCAAATTACGTCAAAAGACTAAAATGAGACTAAAACTAAATCCAGTCTTTGGTAAGTGACTAAGACTAAATGAAATTAAAAATTCTTGTCAAAATTAACACTGATCACCAGATAGATACACTCATTCTGAATGCAGCTATATATAGCTTTTATGTGTGTGGAGTCAAAAATGCGACCTTAGTCGCAAGTTATAGATGTGTTGGCCCTCATCTTTTCTTCCGAAGATCGTCATGAGACTTTGTGTCCTGCACCTTTGAGCGCTTATAAAATCCAAACCGTTCGAGTAATGACAAAGTCATTCACAAGTTTTGTTCACAGGGGGTAGAGCTGCCATGTGTGCGAGTTTGAAGCCGATATGATAAACGGTGTAGGAGGAAATATTTTCCTTCGCCTGAGGTCCCTAATAATAAACGCACCAAAAACAATAGGGTCCTCGTCCTTCAGCCGAGGTCCCTAATAAAGAATACTAAACGCAGCAAAAACAATCAGCCTTCAGCTGAGGTCCCTAATAATAGCAGTGTATGGGGAAAATGTTTTGGGCTGCGGTTTGTGGGTGAAGGGGTTAGAGTCTGTAAGTAGCAGCAAAACAGACTTGCTGCACCATACCTGTGTGTAATTGACAACAGAGTGAAAAATTGAATTTCCCCTCGGGGATTAATAAAGTATATAAAATAGTGTTTAATGCTTTCCATTTGCTTTTGTGTGTCTGTATGTTTATTTGTGTTTTAACCATCCACAGAATGACAAAGTGGCACAGGTTGAGAATACCCATACTTGCCAACATTGGGTTGTGAAAAATAGGGAGATTTTTTTCATCGGTGTATCAGCCCACGGAACAAGGTTCCTTCGCCAGGTGTGCGTATAATTGTCGTCATTTCTTGCCTTGTATTTTAAACTTGATGAAGGAAACTTGTTCTGAAAATGTTGCTTCTTTGATATTCAATAAATGATTCTGTTTACCAGAGGACAATGAAAACATGAGCAGTTTTAATTGTTGAAATGAGTACCAGAAGGCTAAATAATAAGGCGGTTACACTGCAGTGCATTTAGTATGCAGTATTTATTGCACATCAAATTAAAAAATGTGTGCCACTGACTGTGCAAATCAACATTGCAAGCCTTACAAAAACGCATGGTGGGTACTACACTGGCTGGCTCTGACCCAGGGGAAGGGCGCGGTCCACGCTGTGTTGAATCTGGAAGCATATTTCTTTTTTTCTTTTTCAATTTTTCTTTTCTTTGGAGGAGTGTTAGATGTCTCTCTTTCTCTATCCATCTCTGTCTGGGTGCTGAACTGAGCGGAAGACAGACACCAGCGAGTGACTGAGTCACGTCACTGGCTTGCCTCATACGCGCAGGCAGGCCAGGGTTGCCAGATACTGCGACAAATATCCCCCACAATATTACTTGTTTCCTTCACTGTAAAATCGGGAGATTAGCGGGAGAAATTACTGACCTGGAGCATCGCGAGAGATAGGGTTAAAAATTGGGAGTCTCCCGCGTGAATCGGGAGAGTTGGCAAGTATGAATACCCCTCCTCCCTCATCTGGTGACCAAGATGATCAATCTGCCTTGGTGCCTTGGTCCCAGTTTCAAGCTACCGAACAAGGTGTTGTGTGTGTGTGTGTGTGTGTGTGTGTGTGTGTGTGTGTGTGTGTGTGTGTGTGCGTGTGTGTGTGTTATTAACTTAATTTTAAAAAGCAAGTAAATGAGTCAATAAATAATCAGCCAACAAGTGTTTGGAGTGCAAAAAAGAGATATTTTGTCTTTTGAAATAAAAAATCCTTTGTTCTATGTCATTCAAGAATATGTTCCTGCTTCCAAGAGGTCAAAGGCACTTAAAGATCTCTTTGGTGACATCTTTGGAACAGTGAATAAGAGACATGAGATGGCACATGGCATTGGAACATCTTTGGACTTTTGACAGACTGCCAGGACCTCCAGAGAACTGGCCCATGCTGAAGTGGCTAAGTATAAGGACACTCCATCTTTGAACCTGGGAGGTAATGTGTTAAAGTGGTGGAAAAGTATAAAAAATTAAATTAACTTAACTTAAATTAAATTAAATATCCAGCTCTACTAAGGGGCTGTACACATGCCATGTTTTTTTTGTGCCCCCAAATTAATTTTTTCAATGGAGATGTGTGGCAGGTGCTCTCAAACAGCAGAACAACGCTGTCGCAGTACACATGCATTCCCGAGTGCCTAGTATTCAGGGTGCGACAGCGGCGCCCTGAGATATACAGTTCAGCTTTTGGAACGCAGCAGCACACACTGCATGTCATGTGATGAGGAACAACCGATCACAACCAACAGATATCTTTCCCTTCTTCCATAACATCAGTCTGTGATAAATATGAAGAAGTTCATCATTTTAGTGCAAGGCTACCCAGAGCTTTACATCTGTCCCACAAACAATATTTTTGGCCTAATACACACTTACAAATGTGCCCCTTTATGCATTCATAAAGCTGGTCTGTGCAGCACCCATCTCCATAATTTTCTCTACGGTCAGTTGTCTCTGATCAATTTTGAACCAACATCCAACAGCCTCCCACCACATGGCAGTGTCTCCTAGATGTACTTTGAAACATACTGGGTGTCACTCTCATCCTCATCCTGCTGGTAGTGCTGCAGTGAACTGAGCAGCTGAGCTCACCTGAGTGTGCAGGTTCATCATGTCAGCCTCCATCTCTGAGTTGGACTCACTCAGCTCGTTGATCTCCTTGTTGAGCTGCTTGATGTCCTCATCGTTGTCCAGCACTGAGCAAGAGCCACAACACACAGTTAGCAAACAACTGCCAAACCTACCTACTGCATCTGTCACACATTTCTCTCACAGGCATTCTTTATTTTCCCCAGAGGGGTGCTGCATGTTGTGACAACAAGTCAGTTTGTTGTTGTTGTTTGCTGTTTGATTTTATTGTTGTCCCTGACAAACCTGAGAGGCTTTTTATGTTTTCATGTCTCCATGTCCATGTGTATTAGTAGTAACAGTAGCAGTGAGGACTGGTGAGACATGTGAGAGACATACTATAAAACAGAGGGTAAAAAACTGTCTCTTACCATCGCTGGCTCTAAACTTTGCAGTGATATACTCATCTCCAGGAAATTTGGCTCTCTTCTTGTTGGCCAACGCTCTGGGGCAGCCTGACAGACTGAGAGGAGCAGCTTATCACCATTACATTTCAACACAGCTTTTTATGTACATTAATCCCCCCCCCCAATGGCTCTGTGTGCTGAAACTCTCACATATTGAGGGTACCTGCGGTGTGTCAGGAAGCTGCCATTAGCGTGGCCAGAGCCGTCGCAGCCCGGTGTCGGGCAAGTCGGACCCTCAGTCTTGAAGGCCTTCCAGGAGAAGGGAGTGCCATTGAGAAGACCTTCCTTCTGCCGGCGTGCTGCTAGTGGACAGCCATAGGCACTGCGGTGGGTGGCGTATTTCCCACTGATGTGTCCCAGACTGTCGCAGCCAGGAACTGGACACCTGGAGAAAGATAGAAAGCACCATCTGACAGGTTCCACTCTCACTCATGGAGAGGTGTCAAGAGGCTAGCATAAGATTGACACATCAATTTGAATGTGATATTTTAGTTTCAGAATTATATATTTAAAAAAAAAAAAGCACTGATGAAGAAAAGTTCACTAGGTCTGCATTTGGCTACCACTTCTATATTTTGAACACTAAAATTAGCTAGGAAATAACGTGGATATATTGATATCATTATCAGTTATAGGTCAAATGAGTTGTTAAATATCGGCATATTGAATATTGTCAAAAAATGCATCGTGCATCCCTAATTCTTTTATTTATATACTTCTTTTACCAGGAATATTCCCATTGAGATTACAAATCTATTTCATAAAGAGCCCTCGCCAAAAGAGCAACAAACAAGTTTCACGCAGGACAATTGAAGCTTGTTAAAGCGTAGTTTCAGGAGCGGGAACACACACAGTGGCGTCCCTAGGCTAAAACATTCGGGGCTAAAGCCCCGGATGTTTTTTAAGTAGCCCCGAATATTAATTTTTATTAATTTTTTATTTTATTTTTTTTTTAAGATCACATCCTCAAACTACGGTTATCTTATGTTGATGCTTCGATCAAACAGTGTTTTTGGACAGGTTTGAGTAACAATTAATTTTTTTTTTTTTTAAATAGCCACTACTTTGGCTTTGGCACACAAGTGGTTAACACCTCCAGGTCGCACGTGACGTCATTCACCCAAAACAGCAGCGTCAGGCAGCAGGCGCACTTGACAACAGGCAGGCTTGACAACAGCAAGCTGTTCAGCCGTCTTTGGGATGTCACAAAAAAAGATTTCCATGTTTTTCCCCCCAAAGGTGGTCAGCAATCAAAGAGGTAATGGGAATAGAAATTATGTAAAAATGTATAATTTCGAAAAGATTGTTGCAGCTGGAACTACTAGAGGGAAGTAGCTAATGTTAGCTAGCTAGCAGCTAGTTGATATTACATGGGAAAAAACGATCTGTTATTATTAGCATCTGTCTGTAAATGCAATTGTAGTGTGCAAGAATTGTGTACCTAGAAATAATTAAGCTTGGGCTTCTTCTAGAGGGGAAAGTAGCTAAAGTTAATGTTAGGCTATAACGTCGAACCATCTTGTTTATTTTCTTTTTCATGCATGATAGCAGCTAGCTAGCAGACAGGGATCCTGCACAGCCTGCCTCTTTTACTGTAGCTGCTAATGTGTTAAATGGAAAAACAATGTGTTGTTACCTAGCTAGCTAATGTCAGTACATGGGTGCAAACTAAATTCAAAATGGGTCATTCATTTGATGATGCCTTAATTCAATTCAGTCCAGAAGAGCAGGTACCTGTAGGGTATGTGGAGAATGCTTCTATGTCTAAAAATTTTGGCTCGACATCGCCACCAGAAAATATTCAGGAAAGAAGAGAATCATTATAGATCTCTCGGCACCACACGGTAGCCATGTTCCCAGCATCAACAGTCTCATTCCTAGCGAGGACTATTCCCTCCATTACACCTCCATTAACCATGCCATATCCCTCATCAAACTTGCTGGCAAAGGATCATGGCTCTCAAAAGCCGACATCGTCAGCGCATTCAAGGTACTCCCCATTCACCCGGACTTCTGGTGGCTCTTTGGTGTTTGCTGGCGAGGTAGCTATTACTTCGCAGTGCGACTTACTTTTGGTTGCAAAAGCAGTCCAAAGCTGTTCGACACCTTGTCCGAAGCCCTCTGCTGGATACTATCCAACAACCACTGCATCCCGTTCCTCGTCCATCTTCTGGATGATTTTCTCCTTATCACCCCTCCCTCCTCACCACCCGCATCAGGTCTGGCCACTTTATCCTCTGTGTTTTCTTACCTTGGCGTTCCTCTGTCAAAAGAAAAGACTGAGGGCCCGTCCACCTCCCTTGAGTTTCTGGGAATCACACTCGATACAAACCTATTCCAAGCATCTCTTCCTGCCGAAAAGCTCAATCGTATATGCCTCATTATCTCAAACTTTCTCCAGGCCCCTTCTTGCACTAAACGTCAACTACTCTCCCTCCTCGGCCACCTCAACTTCGCTTTGCGCATCATTCCTCAAGGTCGCACATTCATCTCCCACTTGCTGTCCATCGCTTCTTCCGTCCCATCGCTTCTCTCCGCCATCTCCCTGAAACATTCTTGCCGTGCCGAGCTTCGTCTGTGGCTCTACCTTCTCACAAACTGGAATGGTGTCTCCTTCTTTTACGAAGACCACCTGACCAACTCCCTCGACATCCAGCTGTACACTGATGCAGCTCCTTCTGTCGGTTTTGGGGGTTTCTACAATGGGAGATGGTTCGCCGCAGAGTGGCCCCCAGAACTTGCAAACCAATGCCAAGTAGCTTCTTCTGCACTCTTTGAAATCTACCCCATAGTAGTCGCAGCAATTCTCTGGGGACACGAATGGTCCCGCAAGTCAATCCTCATATACTCCGATAACCTTGCAGTAGTCAACATCATTAACAAAGGTCGCTCCAACTCTCCTTCCATCATGCCATTTATGCGTCGTCTCACCTGGCACTCCGTCACCCACCAATACATACTCCGCTCAGCCCACGTTACCGGTAAAACCAACGCCATCGCTGACTCTCTCTCTCTCGGTTTCTGTTTCAGAAATTCAGAGGCTTGGCTCCACACGCCGACACTCTCCCAACTCCAGTTCCTACATATTCTGCACTGACCTTCAATCTGTAAACCCATCCCTAGTACCCCTGATCATCAATTCTCATATTCACATCATAAATAGTTTATCACCCTCGACCTTGTCATCATACTGGACCGCTTGGAATCATTTCCACAACTTCCATGATAAACATAACATTTCATTTCCATCATTCGACCTAACTACCGTGGTCTTCTTTATTAACCATGCCCATTCAGTTATAAATATTAGAACTCACACCATCAAATCATACCTCAGTGGCATCAGCTTTTTCTCCAAACTACTCACCGGTTACCCTAGCCCAGCCTTCAGCCATCCTCAAGTAACATCTCTCTTCAAAGGCCTTCTCCGACAAGAACCAGCAAAAACCCCTCGTCGCCTTCCACTTACCACCGACCTACTTCTCAACTGTATTAGTAATCTTCGCTCCGGTTACAATACTCCCCACGTCGCTCTCACCCTCGAGGCTATATTCACACTAGCATTCTTCGGCTTCCTTAGATGTTCAGAATTCACAGCATCCTCATCAAACTTCATTCCTTGCCGTCATGCTTGCATCTCAGACTTATCTCAATACTCCAATGACATTATGGTATTCTACCTCAAGAAATCAAAAACTAATCAATCAGGTCATCCTACACCTATTTTTTATTTCAAAAACCTATCCCCTCTGGACCCGTTCTGTACTCTCTCAAACTACCTAAACTACAGAAAATCCAACAGCTCGTCGCTTTCCGACCCTCTCTTCCTCTCCGAATCCGGCCAAGTTGCCACCCGTTTCTGGTTCCACCATCACCTCCGACAAATACTTATACAATCCGGCATATCTCCCACTCACTACTCAGGCCATTCATTCCGCATAGGCACCGCCACTTCAGCTTCCCTCAACGGCATACCAGAACACCTAATTCAAATCATGGGTCGCTGGACCTCGCTAACCTACCACCGTTACATTCGTTCAGACCTTAGCGATCTCAGAGCTGCATAAGCACTACTTCTTTAAACAGAGTTTTGGGGGTTCATCGATGCCCGGGCGCCACCACGGACCTCCAAATCTCCCCACACCGCACTCAATAATCCGTCCGTCCATCCATCCATCCATCCATCCATCCATCCATCCATCCATCCATCCAATTCATTATTGTCCAATAAACCTTCTAAAACATATCTGATTGGTTGCGTGTTCCTTGCTCGTGAAACAACAGAATTAAAACAAAAACAGTGGGAGATATCAAAGTGTACACTGGGTGGCTCTACGGGTACATTTTATAGTACATAGCAAACTTTTCTGACATATATGATAAGGCTTAAAACTGTGTCCCCTTCTAAAACTGATTTTACATACAGATTATTGATGGTGCTTGTAAAACTGAGAATGTTGTCACTGTCTCTTGCACCTCCTTGTGCATATGTGTGACAATCATGTGTAATTGGCCATGTGTCTCACATTTAGTTGATTGACCTTTCCAACAAACAAACAAAATATTTACACATTTACACAAAAAGTTGTCTGAGAGCTAAAATGTCTGAGTACCCAAACTTTTGCATGGTGCTCCTTTAATTTTTTTTTCACTCTATAATTATTTAAAACAAAACTGATCTTGCTTAAAATATTGAAAAGCATGATTCATTTTATGTACTATTTATTACATAAATAAAAGACTTACTTCAGTGTTTTTAACGGGCTGTTAAAAAAATGAATGAAGAGTAAGCTATTTTACTCTGCCATTTCCTTTTGCATGAATTTCACCTCCTCACATTTCCTATTTTCTCAGCAGCACAAATCTGCCTTTGAACTTTTTTTGTACTCCAATTATTTATAGACATATGCAGAACTACATGAAACTTACAGCCTGAAAATAGACTGATACAACAGTCTTAATCTGTGTCATATACTAAAGGAAAGTATGTGTGATTGTATGAACCAAAGTTTAAGCAAGATGTAAGATGGAAGTTTCTTTGTCTTTTGGATTGGCTCAGAGGTAAAGCGGGTTGCCCACCATTCGGAAGATCAGTGGTTTGATCCCTGGCTCCTCCAGTTTGCATGGGTACGTCCCAAGTCTCTTAATTTTATACTGCTAACTCCTAACTCCTTATGTGAACTGGAAGTCATTCGAGGTCTGCCATATTTAAGGCCATCTCATGTGTCTTATTCCTGCCAATAAGGAGTTAGCATTAGGAGTTAGGAGGGATCTGTTAGATGTGATGAGTAAGGTAATACGAGAGGTTCTTAACAGGAAGTCTTTTTCAGCTTGAGGCCCTGACATATAAATACCCACCCCCTACATCTGGCTGATTTGAACGAGATGGCAGAGAAACAGCGCAAGTGTACCCTTTACATGCATTCTTTGCAATGAAACGCTGTAATTCACATGCCTACGTGACTACAAAGAGTAACGTTAATGACATTTCGTGCAAGACTGTCATGTCAACACATTTGCCCATCATTAATTGTCCTGCATGTCATGTGAGTGGAATAATGTTTAATAGTTTGTAGGTAATATTAATTAGCCTATTAATATTAATATTAATTAATACTATTACTTCCATTAATGTTGTTATAAGCTACTGTCATTACCATCTGTCTCTGTCTTTGTCTGTCTCTCTTTCTGTCTCATTGTGTCATATGGATTACTGTTAATTTATTATGTTGATCTGTTCTGTACGACATCTATTGCACATCTGTCCGTCCTGGAAGAGGGATCCCTCCTCAGTTGCTCTTCCTGAGGTTTCTACCATTTTTTCCCCAGTTAAAGGTTTTTTTGAGGCGTTTTTCCTTATCCGCTGTGAGGGTCCTAGGGACAGAGGGATGTCATATGCTGTAAAGCCCTGTGAGGCAAATTGTGATTTGTGATATTGGGCTTTATAAATAAAATTGAACTGATTGAGGTAGACTTGACAGGTCTGATGTGTCTTATTCACTCAGCAGCTGACTTGTTGAATGATGGCGAGTGGATTTAGTAATAGTGATAATAATGATGATGATAATAATAATGATAATGATGCTCATCACAGTGACAGTGGCAGCCAGACTGTTCTTTAATCGCGACAAACTTCGGCAAATGACTCAATAACAATGGTAATACAAAGTCATGATGGTGGGGGGTGGAGGTTACGGCTTTGATCAGCAAATATAATGTGACTTGGGATTTCCGCTAAACTCTGGCTCTGTTATGCAGCAGATCCAGCTGTGCCGCCATCATCACAAAAGGACGTCGCTTTAGGTGACGCTTCAGAGTAAGGCCGTCTCATGTCTCTTCATCAGCAATCCTTGCTCCTCACTCCTGACTCCTTGCATGTTTTCTTAAGTGGGAGGGACTACACAGTTAGGTAAGGTGGCTAGGTAAGGTGGTTAGCAGTAATTTTAAGTTTTACTGAACCCCAAAATGTGTGGAGGCTACCAGTGTATGAATGTGTGTGTGTGAATAGGTGAATGTGACTCAGTTTAAAAAGCACTTTGAGTGGTCAGTTATACAAATTTAGGTCCATTTACCATCCATTTATCATTGGATCCAAAGCTCTGGATCGGTGGTAGACGAGGTGGGTGTTACTGGGTAGATGGGTAGGTTACTGAGGAGGATGTGAGTATTAGGGCTGCCGCTAACGACTATTTTCATTGTCGACTAATCTGTCGATTATTTCATCGATTATTCGACTAATCATTTCATCGAAAAATGTGTTAAAATGTTGAAAAATGTCGGTCTGTCTCGCCCAAACCCCAAAATTACGTCATCTAATGTCTTGTTTTTTTACTCACGCCAAAGAGTTTTACTTCACCGTCACGAGAGAGTTTGTAAAGCTGCCAATATTTGAACATAAGAAGCTGCAGTAAGAGTATTTTGGGGTACTTTTATAGTACTTTTCTATAAAAAATGACTCAAACCGATTAGTCGACTACTAAAATAGTCATCAATTATTTTAATAGTCGATTAGTCATCGATTAGTTGACTAATCGTGGCAACCCTAGTGAGTATACTTTCCTAGGCTGTAAGCCCAAATCCAAATTTTACTGTAAAGTCTACAATGCTCCCAGTTGTCAAAATGACATAACAACTTTATGTTCACTTGACACAAAAACCCATCCCTTGTGAGATTGACATCATTTTTTTTATGTCAACAATCTTTTTGAGTTTTGAGTTAATTTGACTAAAGTTTATAAAGCCAATTTTGCCAAATTAGTTTCAGGCCAATAAACAGCACTATCATTGTACACTTAACATGGTGGTGTGTTGGGGATAAATGGGAGGAGTATCTCATCATGCAATTAGACAATGTGTTTAAACCAAAGAAAACTGTGATTAAATGTTCTAAATCACTCACATTACCCATTAGGCAGTGATTGTTTATGTACTATAAAACTTCAAATAATATCTATTATTTGCTTAAATCACTGAAGGTGTCTATATGGAACAGGTCTTTAATTCCTTTCACAAAAAACTCTTAATCAGCTCTTTTGAATTATGACTCATTTACTTGATCTAGCGCCGACAGACAGCACATCAGAGAGAGAGAGAATTACGACACTTGAGGATTACGGCACCAACACAACACTGCTTTATCCTGTTAAAACAATACCCAGACCTTGGAGTAATTTTTATGAAAAACCCTTTTGATTCTTTTGATCTGAGGACTCTTACAGACCGAAGGAATATGAATAACTTACAGAATAATCGAGGAATGGACACATAATTTGCGGTAGCCAACAAACAGGTTTTATATATCTATATATATATATATATCTAACTTCTATAAAAAAATCATTTTTTTGTCAAATGTATAGCCACTGTACTGTTTTGGTTTTATAAGATTCAATATTTGAGTTTAAAAATCATTTGATGTATTCAATTTGATTCATTTCATTGTATTTTACATAGATGCAGTACCGCCATCTACTGGCCGATTTTAGTTCAGCAGCTAGTGTTTTGTTAATCTTGAATTAAAACTTTATCCAGGAAGTGAGAACAATCACGGAGAAAACATGTTTTGGCAGCTGACGGTGTTAAAGAAGCAACAGATAGCATCTTTTCATAAATATATCATTATGAAAATAATGTGGGTTGCACAGGATAGGGGACACAGTAAAATCAGACTATCAGCATTTACATAGGTTACTTAGTGGCTTCTGCCACCGGTGCTGAAATTTCGCGGAAAAAATCTGCTTTACGGCAGGAAATGCGTCATGTATTGCTAAATTGGTTGGTCAGCCAATCAGGGACTGGAGCGAGTCCTTAAGAGGAGTTGGGCATGAGATAGTTGAGTCATGAGCACAATGGCAGACGGACAAAGTTTGGAGACAAGTGAAAAATGGGCTAGCAAAAGCAAACGAGCTCCTCTGTCTGAGGAGGCAAAGAAGAGCAAAAAGGAGAGTGATAAAAGAAGAGGAAAAACGAGTAAATCTCAGTCAGGCGTTCAAGAGATAGAGGCAAGCAAACAAAAAAACGCTAACTTGGCTAACAGCAAACACTTTTCAAGACGCCACGACGCATCAGTACGGCTACCACGGCAGTATCTCACCAGCAGCTATCAACGTCATCATGTCTGCAAAATCATTTGAAACAAGATCTTCGATCTCATGTTCTTCTACTGGTTCAGCAGCAGCCAAGGCAAGAGTAAAAGCAGAGGCCGCAAAGACCCGTCATACCTTCACTCAGAGAGAAGTAAGTCTAAAGCTGGAAAAGGCTCAAATTGAAGCATCCATGAACTCCTCCAATGTGAGAAAGAGGCAGTTACAGCTGCAGCAGAAGCAGAAGCCTTAGAGGCTACTGTTCAATCACAAATAGATGGACAAAGCAATGGACATGATTTAGATATCCCCTCTCTTGAAAGTTCACTTAGCACTGAAAATTATGTTATGGCCCAGGCCAAGTTATTAGAAAATCAACCTACTGAAATGAACAAAGAGCCTCCACCATTTGATAAGCCTCCAGACAACATAGTTGATATCCCCTCTGAAACTCGTCCCCCATACTCCAACTCAGTAAACCACGGACCATCACCAGAAACAATAACTCATTCCAAACAGCCTGTGTATAAGCAACACACTCCAGCCGCTTTCTCATCTCATTCCCCCTCCCATCTACCTCCACATAACTATACAGGAAATCATTGTTGTCACGACAAAAACCAAGAGACAGCTGCAATGATCCTGCCTGCAACACCAGGCCTTCAAGACACAGTGATGAAAACATCAGTGACTTTGTCAGATACTTCACTCGTCGTGAAATTGTATCGACAGGTCTCCTTCAGTTTAATGACAAGCCACAGAACTAAAGAGCCTGGAAAGGCTCCATTGAGAATGCAGTAAGGGGTCTGGATCTGACAGCAAGATGGATTTATTATTCAAGTGGCTTGGTAAAGAATCTGCTGAGCATGTTGAACAAATCAGGGCCATACACATCAGTCGTCCAGATGCTGGGCTAAAAATGATCTGGGAGAGACCTGACCAACGTTATGTCTCAACAGAAGTAGTTGAGGATACTCTGTTTAAACGCATTGATAACTTTCCAAAGATCACAAACAGAGACTACATGAAGCTGAGAAAGTTCAGTGAGATACTCATGGAGCTCCAGAGCGCCATGGAGGAGGGAGACCTCCCTGGACTCTGCAAGGGGTGTTAACCCAATTGTGCAAAAACTCCCCCTTGATCTGCAAGAAAAGTGGGTTTCAGTCAGTACAAACTACAAATCTGAGTACCAGGTCTCGTTTCCCCCATTCAACTTTTTTGTAGACTTTGTTAGTCAAGAAGCTAATATTAAAAATGATCCAAGCTTTAACTTTAGGTGTCGGTACACAAAACAGAGGTGCTTTCAAACCCCAGCCATGAGTCACATGGAAATTCAAAAAGGACAGATGACTGGTGAGCGGCTGAGGAAGGGGGCAGAGTGAAGATTGCCCCTCGCTGAAAGGAGAGGAGAGGGCTTTCATTGTGCCGATGGTGGCTTGGAAAACCCCCCTAACTGTGTCACACGGGCAGAAGGGAAGGTGGCCGGAGCTCAGCCGGTCCACTTATTTTAGCATACTTGGTTCTATTTCTCCCTGTCTGGGAGCCTGGGCTCACCGCGCAGCAGCGCACCACACCCATCCACCCCTCCCTCCATCGCGGCCCCACACATATACTCCCGAGGCTCGGCTCTCTGTCATGGCGCAGCGGCCCTCCACCCCTCCCTCCCTCGCCACCCTGCACATATACTACCGAGCCTCGGCGCCTCTCCTTGACCAACTAACCTAACTACTATAAACACACTACTAACTGTAAACCTACACTAAAATACACTATGCTAACAATACAATTTGACAAATTACTAGCTATTCTATGCTCTGATCCAACCTACTCGCTATCAGTTTGATAACTGCAGGCAGAATGGTTTTATAGTAAGGGAAAGAGTAAAGGGAGGAGGGCAGGCTTTAGCGTGGATGGTTAGTGACGTCATTCGCCTCAAAAAAGAGTAATTCGCCTCAAATGTAATGTAATGTAAATTCAAATGTAGTAACCAGGTTTCAAGCTGTAGAGGGCACTCCACACCACATTTTTTAAATAAAATGTAGATTTTCAACAGTTTGCACTAAACTGTCAAGATTTTGAGCAGGATCAGGCAGTAACACTACTTCACTGCCAGAAACAATAATTATCAGCTGAAAAAAAATGGTTTTAGGGTTTAGTTACTCTTTAAACATTGTAAGACCAAAGTGCGATGCTCTGAATGTGGCACTGAGAATCACAACACAGCTCTCCACCCAGGCCCAGCTCTCTGGAGCAAAGAAGCTGACCCCGAGGTAGAGCATGACAGGGAGCAGGGTGCCACCCTGCCAAGTGAAATCACTTCCAAATGCACTCAAGTCTGTGGTGGACACCTTACTGACAGGTCATGTTCTAAAATCTGCCTTGTGAAGGTATACCTAGCAGGCCACCCAGACCAGGCTATCAGGTTGTATACTATTCATGACGAACAGAGCAACCAGTCTCTCATCCGCTCAGAGTTGAGAAGTTCAATGAAAATGGTCCCAGTTCTCCCTACTCACTAAGGACATGCACTGGCCTTGAAGAGACAATGGGCAGAAGAGCCACTGGTTACGTAGTAGAGTCTCTAGATGGGACAGTCCACATCCCCCTGCCCAGTTTGATTGAGTGCAATGACATTCCGGGAGGAGATACCAACGCCCAGCGCAGCACTCCATCATCCTCATCTAAAGAATGTCACACACCTCATCCCAGAGCTTGACCCGAACACCCACATTCTGGATGGAACATCGTCAGGGTGCACAAAGTCCATAAACAGATAAGTGGCCCCAGCGACGCACCCTTTGCACAAAAATTAGATTTGGTCATAGTGGGAAATGTGTGTCTGGGTGGTGTTCACAAAACAATCACAGTAAATGCTCTCTACACAAACACAACAGAGAGAGGTCTGCCAACAGTTTTCCATCCTTGCCCTAATCTGTTCAATGTAAAAGAGAAACCCTGTGGGAACCAAATCCCCTACCACAACACACCACGACTTAGTGATAGATCTAGTTGTGAAACAGGCATGTGTGTTTGAACAAACTAAAAATGACATTCAGGTATCCCCTTCCATTCAAGACAACAACTTCATGAAAAAAATGGAGGAAGGAATGAAAAAGGATGCAAACAACAGCTGGACAGCTCCATTACCCTTCAAGTCACCACACCAAAGACTCCCCAACAACAGGCCACTGGCTATGAATCGGCTCATGTCTCTGATCCGCAGCTTTGACAGAAAACCAGAATTGAGAGATCATTTCGTAGCCTTCATGGAAAAGATTTTCCAAAACGGTCATGCTGAGATCGCCCCTCCTTTAAAGGAAGATGAAGAGAGGTGATATTTGCTGCTGTTCGGGGTTTATCATCCCAAGAAGCCAAAACAGTTTAGAGTTGTGTTTGATAGCAGTGCACAGTACAATGGGGTATCACTTAACGATGTTTTTTGTCCTGACCTCAACAACTCACTCCTTGGTATCCTCATGCACTTCAGAAGAGAAGCAGTAGCCTTCACAGCAGACATGGAGCAGATGTTTTACTGTTTCTACATGCGGGAAGAGGACAGGAACTTTCTCTGCTTTCTGTGGTTCCGTGATAATAGCATCTGCAATGATATCATAGAGTATGAGAGTCCATGTTTTTAGGTAACAGCCCATCTCCTGCAGTAGCAATATTTGGCCTACATCAGTCTGTCCAGTGCTGCGAAGGGGACTTCGACCCTGACGCCAAGCAGTTTGTGACACGTGATTTTTATGTAGATGACGGCCTTAAATCGCTTCCCACTGTAGAAATGGCCGTTACCCTGCTGCAGAAGACTTGTGATATCCTTGCCAAGTCAAACCTGAGGTTGCACAAGATCGCAGCCAACAGGAAAGAGCTCCTAGAAGCTTTCCCATACGTAGTCTAGGTCTCCTCTGGGACCTCAAGAAAGACTGCTTCATCTTTAACATGTCTGATGAGATTAAAACCCTTCACTCGATGCAGAGTCTCATCCACCATAAAGAGTCTCTACGACCCGCTAGGCCCGTCACAATCCATGGCAAATCCATCCTCAGAGAGCTCATTGCAGACAATGGTGACTGGGACGCCCCATTGCCCAGAGATGGAAGAGTCATGGGTTCTTTGGAGAGAGTCAGCTCAGAATGCTGTCTAACCTCTCGATCACCAGAACATACACTAGCATCTCACCTTCAGAAGCTGTGACCAGAGAACTGTGCATCTTCTGCGACGCCACTCAGCAACAGTTACTATACTAGATACTCAGATAGTGCTGTCGCAAAATTTAAGGAAATGATTACTCCGTTGTTAAATTCAATACCAAGTCCTTCAGTAACAGAGGTTTCCCGTGCCGACTTTAACCTCTCCCGAATTGATCATTTTGTTGATAGCGCCGTAGGCTCACTGAAAACAACACTCGACTCTGTAGCACCTCTTAAAAAGTTAAAGCAAAGAAAGTTCGCTCCTTGGTATAACTCTCAAACCCATAAGTTAAAACAAGTATCGCGAAAGTTTGAAAGGAATTGGCAATTAACCAAACTGGAAGAATCTCGTGTAATCTGGGCAGACAGTCTCAAAACTTATAAGAGGGGCCTCCGCAATGCCAGAGCAAACTATTACTCAGCTTTAATAGAAGAAAACAAGAATAACCCCAGGTTTCTTTTCAGCACTGTAGCCAGGCTGACTGAGAGTCAAAGCTCTATTGAGCCTTGTATTCCTTTAGCCCTTAGCAATAATGATTTTATGAGCTTTTTTAATGACAAAATTCTAACTATTAGAGGCAAAATTCATGACCTCCTGTCCTCAGATAGTACCTATCTAACCTCAAACACAGCTGTAAGACCTAATATATATTTAGATTGCTTCTCCCCAATTTCTCCTCAAGAATTGACCGCAGTGATTTCTTCATCTCATCAACGTGTCTCTTAGACCCCATCCCAACTAGGCTACTTAAGGGGGTCTTACCTTTTGTTAACACTCATAAATTAGATATGATCAATATATCCTTATTAACAGGCTATGTACCACAGTCTTTTAAGCTAGCTGTAATTAAACCTCTACTAAAAAAGCCCACCCTGGATCCAGAGGTGTTAGCCAACTATAGACCAATATCTAATCTTCCCTTTATGTCAAAGATCCTTGAGAAAGTAGTCGCAGACCAGCTGTGTGATTTTCTCCATGATAATAATTTATTTGAGGAATTACAGTCAGGATTTAGAGTGCATCATAGCACTGAGACAGCTCTAGTTAAAATTACAAATGACCTTCTTATTGCTTCAGACAAAGGACTCGTCTCTGTACTTGTTTTATTAGATCTTCGTGTGGCGTTTGACACTATTGACCATCAAATTCTGCTACAGAGACTGGAACACTTAATTGGCCTAAAAGGTTCTGCACTAAGCTGGTTTAAATCTTATTTATCTGATCGTTTTCAGCTTGTTGACGTTCATAATGAATCATCCTTACGTACTAAAGTGTGTTTCGGAGTTTCGCAAGGTTCTGTGCTCGGGCCAATCCTATTTATTCTATATATGCTTCCTTTAGGTGACATCATTAGAAATCACTCTATAAATTTCCATTGTTATGCGGATGATACACAGTTGTATTTATCGATGAAGCCAGAAGAAAGTAATCAATTAACTAAACTCCATAACTGCCTTAAAGACATAAAAACCTGGATGAGCACCAATTTCCTGATGTTAAATTCAGACAAAACTGAAGTTATTGTTCTTGGCCCCAAACAACTCAGAGACTCTTTATCTGATGACACAGTTTCTCTCGATGGCATTGCTCTGGCCTCTACCACTATCGTAAGAAACCTCAGAGTAACATTTGATCAAGATCTGTCTTTCAATTCTCATTTAAAACAAACCTCACGGACTGCATTTTTTCATCTGTGTAATATTGCGAAAATTAGTCCTGTCCTGACCCGAAAAGATGCAGAAAAATTGGTCCATGCTTTTGTTACCTCAAGGCTGGATTACTGTAACTCTCTATTATCAGGTAGCTCTAGTAAATCCTTAAAAACCCTCCAGCTAATTCAGAATGCAGCAGCACGTGTACTAACAGGAACGAAAAAACAAGATCATATTTCTCCTGTTTTAGCTTCTCTGCACTGGCTCCCTGTAAAATCCAGAATTTAATTTAAAATCTGCTGCTGCTGCCATCATTAGTCTACTGTTATTATACACATATGATTATTATACACATATGATTATTATACATGTGTGATAATAATCATATGTGTATAATAACAGTAGACTAATGATGGCAGCAACAGTAGAATTTAATTTAAAATCTGCTGCTGCTGCCATCATTCATTCAGTCTACTGTTGTAATACACATATGATTATTATCACACATGTATACTGCCAGATACTAATATATACTTTCAACATATTGTACCACAGTAGCCAGAACTATAACGATAATATTATTACTTTGATGAATGTTGTTGTAAGCTACTACAGATTACTGTCATTTTATTATGCTGATCTGTTCTGTACAACATCTATTGCACGTCTGTCCGTCCTGGAAGAGGGATCCCTCCTCAGTTGCTCTTCCTGAGGTTTCTACCATTTTTTTTCCCCCTGGTAAAGGTTTTTTTTTGGGGAGTTTTTCCTTATCCGCTGTGAGGGTCTAAAGGACAGAGGGATGTCGTATGCTGTAAAGCCCTGTGAGGCAAATTGTGATTTGTGATATTGGGCTTTATAAATAAATTTGATTGATTGATTGATTGAAGAGACTCCCTGTTCACAAATGTGGGCTTGGACGTGTTTGGCCCCTGGAACGTCTTTGCACAACACACGAGAGGAGGTGTCATCCACAACAAAAGATGGGCTGTCATTTTCACATATTTGAGCATGAGGGCAGTTCATATTGAAGTGATCGAATCTCTTGACACATCTAGTTTTATCAACTCACTCGGTTCTTGGCTATCAGGGGTCCAGTGAAGAGCATCCACTCAGATCGTGGCACTAATTTTGTTGGTGCGTGTAAAGAACTCCAGATACCCTCAAACATAAACAACACATCAGTCAAAATGTTCATGGGCTTTCAATCCTCCATACGCCTCCCATTTTGGTGGCTCATGGGAAAGGATGGTGGGTCTGGCTAGGAGAATTCTTGACTCAAAACCACAAAACTTACTGATGAGGTTCTTGTCACCTTCATGGCAGACGTGACTGCTATTATAAATGCACTGCCCCTCGTTCTAGTGTCGACAGATCCTACTGATCCATACTTTCCCCAGCTGTTCTCACACAGAAAGTCAACCCTCTCCCAGCTCCTGCTGGCAACTTTGTTGCTTCAGATCTCTTTAAGCACCAGTGGCATCAAGTCAAGCATCTTGCTAATACTTTCTGAGACGACACTTCAACAACACTTCAGACCCGGTGCAAATGTCAACCAAATGTGAACCCAGGGACTGTTGTTGTTCAGACCCCAAGAAATGAGTGGCCTCTTGGACTTGTGACCAAGGTCTTTCCAAGTAAGGATGATAAAGTATGCACTGTGGAGATCAAGGTGGCTTTGACACATGGAACCAAGCTCTTTACCAGACCTATCTCAGAGATAGCAGTGCTTGTTCCCCCAGAGCCATATATACTGTTAGGAATTTTGTTTTGTGTTTTTAAATAGTGGAGTCAGTGAACCCCTGGCAGGGAATGTACTGTTTTGGTTTTATAAGATTCAATAGTTTAAAAGTTTAAAAATCATTTGATATATTTACTTTAATTTAATTCATTTCATTGTATTTTACATAGAGGAGAATGTTAGAAATGCAGTACCACTGTCTACTGGCTGGATTTTATTTCATCAGCTAGTGTTTTGTTAATCTTGAAATAAAACTTTATCCAGGAAGTGAGAACAATCACGTTTTGGCAGCTCACAGTGTTAGTCAGCCACTACGGCATACATCTTGTTTTTGAGGTTGCAGCCTTGGTATGTATTAATATGTTTATATACTTTTTATTTATATGTATCAATTTTTAAGAGGTAAAATTTACGTTGTATTCTCATTAGAAGGCCATTTCATTTGCATCCTTTTCTAGCATACTGTTGTCATTAGCCATGCTAATTTTGGTTAATATGGTGCAGTAATATGACATGGAATTGTCAATTTGTTACTTTATATGGCTACAAAATATGATATTCATATTTTTTTTAGTTTTAAGTATTTTGTCTATTTTCCTTTTTAGTTTCACACTTTGCTTCATAAAAAAACCTGGCAAAACCATACCCAGAGTCTTGATTAGAGTAAAGAGTTTAGCTGCCTGTCAACTCGTGCACAGCACGCATCGAGGACAGAACAGCCACACTGGGCGAACTAAGGAACTGGGCGTTAAATTGGGACTAGGCTTTTAATTTAAGTTTTACAGTATTTCACAGTGGTTCTAATGGGTTACAGTTGATGTTGTGGTAAAAGACATTTGGCACTTTGAGTTCAGTTGTATACATAGTCAGTGACCTCCCGCCTGTGTGGATACTAGTGTGTCTAATATAAAGTTGTGCTGAGCTGAAATAAAGAGCACTTCCACTAAATGCTCACACAACAACAGAAAAACAGCTCGGTTAAAGTGACATAAATTCCTGTCAGACAAGGGTCATATAACACATTTATTTTGTGTCTGCTGCACTCAAAACTTTTAATTTACTGTATTGTATGAAACTAAAAGTTTTGAGCTATTTCCAAAAAAAAAAATAAGTTGAGTGAGTGTATTGGGGTTTACAGTGACATTCCAGTGGCTTTTTGGCTGATAGGCAGGTATACTATATACAAGCAGAGAAAGAGGTGGATATACCTGTATAAAGGTCAGCCAGAAAACCCGTGGGGTCGGGGGCCCGTGGGCTGGTCTGGCCCTCGGGCAGGCCTTGGGCTCAAAAGTTACCAACAGCTCACAGTTTGGGCCGGGCCGGGCTGGGCCTATGACAGTGGCGTCCCTAGGCTAAAACATTCGGGGCTAAAGCCCCAGATGTTTTTTAATTAGCCCCGAATATGAATATTAATTAAAAAAAAGTAAATAAATAAATAAAAAAATTTTAAGATCACATCCTCAAACTACGGTTATCTTATGTTGATGCTTCGATAAAACAGTGTTTTTGGACAGGTTTGAGTGACAATTATTTTATTTATTTTTTTAAAAATCCACTACTTTGGCTTTGGCACACAAGTGGTTAACACCTCCAGGTCGCACGTGACGTCATTCACCCAAAACAGCAGCGTCAGGCAGCAGGCCACTTGACAACAGGCAGGCTTGACAACAGCAAGCTGTTCAGCTGTCTTTGGGATGTCACAAAAAAAGATTTCCATGTTTTTCCCCCCAAAGGTGGTCAGCAATCAAAGAGGTAATGGGAATAGAAATTATGTAAAAATATATAATTTCGAAAAGAGTGTTGCAGCTGGAACTACTAGAGGGAAGTAGCTAACATTAGCTAGCTAGCAGCTAGTTGATATTACATGGGGAAAAAACGATCTGTTATTATTAGCATCTGTCTGTAAGGTGTAGAGTAAGAGTTAATGCAGAGACCTAATTGTACATGATGACTGAAGAAAGAAAAAGAAAAACAAGATGTAAAGTCAAGTGTAGAGTGCAAGTTAAGACAGATATACTGTACAAGACAAATGTTTGAAGTTAAACTAAAGACAAATGAACAAGGAAAAAAGATGTAACGAGTACATTAATAAAAGTTCAGTACAAGAAACAAAGACAATAGGTAGAGTTAAGAACAGTTAAAGCAGAGACCTAACCTGAGACCTGTAAGAGATACAAATATTATGTTAAAGAGTATGTTATGTTAAAGAATGTTAAAGAATAAATACATATGAGTATGTAAAGAGCATTAAATGTACAAAGTAAAACAATGTAAATACTGAACATGACAAGATGTTTACTGTTGCTGAATGGTTGCTGTTGGTATGTTCAACATGATGAATGGGGCATTTTTGTGCCTGGGCTATTGAGGGAAGTTTGTGAAAATTGCTAGCCTATTTGGTATTAACTGGTAACCATGAAATGCCTTAATTCAATTCTGTCCAGAAGAGCAGGTACCTGTAGGGTATGTGGAGAATGTTTCTATGTCTAAAAATTTCGGCGTGTGCTCTGCGCACACATCTGCTTAACTCTTCTGGGCTAAGCCCTGGATGTGTCAAAATCCTAGAGACGCCCCTGGCCTATGACGTCTTTTTTGGCTACGAGAAATCACGATATGTGGCTCTCTCCTCGACTGTCAAACAGCTCCTGCAGCTCTGTGTAGACTGACTGGATTGACTGCAGCATGAGGAAGACCATGTTGAATCGGGTTTCTGCCATCGGTTTGAGAGAGGTGGGGAGCTGACACGTCAGGTCGGTTGCTTGGCCGCCAGCAGGGTTTCTTTTAATTCTGGGACCGAATCAACAAGGTCATCTGTGTCGAGAGCGCACCGAAGGACAGTGGCATTATGTTTTTTTTTTTCTGGGCGAGTTCGTTTTGTGGGACAAATTGTTGACACTTAATTCTTGGAATAATTGTTTTTCTAGTGTTGTTGGAATATAACCAATAGGCTAAGGTAAGCAGCTTTTTTTCCATCACGGAGCTGTTCAGAAATTCTTCTCCTCTCTGTAATTTCTTTGTCTCCTTGTGTAGACATCTGAGTAATTTTGAATATTAATTAGGGCTCCAAATGATTCCTGAGCGCGGCACCGCTGCTGCTCACCGCTCCCTCAGGGGATGGGTCAAATGCGGAGAAAAAATTTCATACACTCAAAAAAGTGACAATCAGTGGGACTTTAACTTTAGGGCCACGGGCCTGTGTCTCTTTGCCTCTACTTGGGCTGGCCGGACCTAGGGCTTAACACCACGGGCCTACTAGGGCCTCAGGCCGAGTTTTAGGCCCAAATCTGACCATTATACCTGTGTGTGCCCTCCACTACACCACTGCTCTGTCTGGAACCATGACAACCTTTATTTTGCTATGCATTGAGATTAAGATGTAGGGTTTGTCCTGAGTAGTTGCACCAGAGGAACGCATAAATGATTATCAAACTAAAAATAATTTCACATCTTCAGCTCATGAATGTGCTCAGTTTATTTTATGGCAATCTGGGTTTTTTTCTTTTTAAAGGAAAAATCATGGAAGTACTCAAAAGGTAAAGTGTTAAGTTTGTGAGGCGCATGAATGTGTTATGCAGTGAATTTTGTGACCAAATGCCACTTAGACTGAGATATTTATAAGTACAGATTTTGTCCTGATGGTGGTGTGAATGACACATTAGCATTCATCTTCTGGTCATTATCAATGCCCACAATAAGCTTCATGAAAAGTGAGCAACTGTTGTTAAGCATTTCTTTCTTTTTAAGTGTAATCTACAGTGACAGTCTGACATTCTATAAGCACTGCTTGGTTGGTAAAAGCTAATGAGCTACTGTTGCTCACCTCAACAGCTCAGAGTCTTCCTTGTCATCCTTGGTGGGGGTTGATTTGATCCCGCCTTTCTTGGCTCGAGGGCATCCAGACAGACTGACAGAGAGGAACAGAGAGGACCAATCACAGCATCTGTCTGCATCTGAGTTAGTGATGGCACTGCAGGCAGAGCACCCCTACCTTCTATGTGAAGCGTAGTTTCCTGTGATGTGGCCTGATCCATCACAACCTGGAGTGGGACACCTGAGACACACACAGATATTCTTTCACTCCACAGGCTAACATTATCTACAGACTGCAGGTACAAACCAGCTTTTCTCACTACATAATCAAGGCTCATTGTTTTGCTTTGGATTTTTCAATATTGGACTTAACTATGATTGATTTGGAGTATTTTCTAGGTGTTAAAGGAAGAGCAGGGACAGAGCTGTAGCTGCAGACTGAGTGCTCAGTGAACATGTTGGAGGTGAGAGACAGGAGAAAGCAGACATACTTTAGTTCAGCTGTGTGGGCAGCCATGAGGGTCCGAAGTGATTTATCAGCAAGAGGACAGCCTGACAGACTGGAAGATAGGTCAGAGAGAGAATGTCAGAAAACCAGACTGAGAACAAGATGTCTGCGTATGAGTGAAGGAAGAGCCAGAACCTGAACTGGACTACAGAGCCAAGACAGGACTGGGCAGACTAGCACACACACAGGGAGGACAGGAGTGTTTTTATTATCTCATCTGTAACATAGTGGAGGAGTTGGGTAGGAAAAATGATTAATGTGTGTGTGTAGAGTCAGCCTAGTCTTTCAGGTAGAATGATCTCAGGTGGAAATGAAACAATCCACTGGAAGATTTTTCAGTGCCTCTTTAGTTCTAATGGCAGATGGGAAAGCGTCAGCATTTCTCCAGGTCACATGGTACATGGAGTAACCAAAGGGGAGTGTCATGTACCTGTTCCAGGTGTCTGAGCTAATGGGTACATCGAATGTATTGATGTTACAGTAGCCCTCTCATTAGAACTGAAGAGGCCACATTTTAATGGAGGTGAAACATCTTTATTTCAGTAGATTCTTTTACTTTGACTCGTGTCATCTGAACTCCAGTCAGATCAAATAATCTCTAAACAGTGTGGCTCTTTTTAAACCAACGGTGGTGAAGTTTCTCCAACTGTAAGACAGAAAAGCTAAGAGAAGACTTATTGTTACGGATCTTCATACCTAGAAAAGACTTGTGCCAAAATACATTGTAGAAAAATGTTCATACTAAGTTATTAAAGCCCAGACACACCAAACTAACTTCAGTGAACTGGCGGTGACAAAGGTTCCCTGCTACGTCACCTGATGCCGCTGTGTCTCGGCCAAAGAGTTGCACATGAACACACTGCAAAGACTATAGCCAACAGCCAACAAGCACGAGAGGAAATAACTCTCCACACCAGCAGATGGTGGTAGTCTGTAATTGTCTTTCAAAAAGGAAAACAGGCAGACCGTCTTGATGCTAGCTGGCACATTAAGAACACAATTCAGTGTTGAAAGAACAGAGCATATGTACAGTGCAGGGGTGGAAATCACCAGAGGATCCACAATACAATATTATCATGATACTTAAGTCACAATATAATATTAGTGCAATTTTAAATATGTTGTGATAGGCTGAGAATTGCAATAAAATATAGCGTGATTTATTACCTTATTTCAACTGTAAATAATGTCGTCAAAGCAAAACTTAATCAACATCTATTTTATGTGATAAGATAAAGTTTTCAGTCTGTTCATTTCACTTCAGTTATTTTGTTGCAGCAGCAAAATGTATCTGGTGGACTGTAAAAGCAATTGATTATATTATTCTGGTAGGCTACCCAAAGTTTAATTTTTACTTGTTATATTAAGAATTGGTCATTTAAAAAAATCAATACTTGGCACTGTCTGCCACAAAAAAAATATTGCAATACTATGCTATATCGATTTTTTCTGTCACCCCTACAAGCCGTCAGGAAATGTTTCTGCTAAAGAGCTCAAAAGGTAAAGAAAAATAATCTGACCTTATGTAACAACATTGTTTTGGTCTCACTCCCTCTTTTCTTTATCTCTTTCTTTACTTTCCTCACTTCTGGTTTTTCTTCTCTTGCGCTGAGCTGAACTGCCAAGCAGAGTGATGAGCTCTGCCATCACCGATGCCAATTCAACATGCTGAATTGGCCACAACAACAACAAAAAAAAGCCGACTAGGACCAACAAGGGGCAATGGCTTAGGCAGCAAACGCTCACCAATGGCCCAACATTGACCGATTGCCAACCGTTAGCTTGGTGTGTCAGGGCCTTTAGAGAACAGCCAGCCATAAAAGTGCTTGAATTATATTCTGTTTTAATCAGAGCCTAAAAATCATGCAGTATTTGAGGGCAAGGGCAAATGCAAGAATCATTAATTTGTTTAATTTTTTATATAACATACAAGCAGTAATTCATGTGTATAAAATATGTTAAAAATATCCGTGCTGCCTGCCAGCCTCTAATGTATGGACAGAGGCTTTCAAAGCCCCGGTACAAGTCTATGCTCTCATCCACCAGCTTTACAACTTCCAACATACTGTACTAACACAGATGCACATCTGGCTTCATTGTGGCTTGTTTCAACCTATCTTGAACCAACACTTTCATTCACTACAACTGCCTAACTACAATACCTACATTCATTAGTGGCTGAATGTACTGAATGGCGAGCAGTGGTTCTCAGAGTGACAGAACTCTAATGTGGCAGCACTCTGTCCTGGTGAGGACTAGCCTAATTCAAGCTTTATGTCATCTTTATCTACATTTCCACAGGCTGCAATCCGATTTGTTAAGTCTTTCCAGGAAGTGGGATTTATTACAACTTGAAATTTTATCAACTTTTTCCCAGTGTCTATACCAATGATTCATCAAACTCGAAAAAAGAGATTAGATGTACCCATCACTCCTCTTTTCCTTATTAAATGATTCTGGTCGGAACCAACAAATCTGCAATCACACCACAGATTTGTAAAGCAAACATACTTCACTTATCATTTCCAAGTAAGGGTGCAGGTCTCACCTTCGATGTGAAGCGTAGTTGCCAGTGATGTGTCCACTGCCATCACAGCCTGGAGTGGGACATCTAGGGCCAAGACACACACTCACTCATCAGTCCATTACCTCACAGGGGAGTGCTTATGCTGACACGGTGGGAAAACACACTATTTTTGTTCCAGAGATTTTCAGCTGTCAGTGCTGAATTTCTCTTCTTCAAATGTATCTTAGTAGTATACATATATATGTATATATATATGTATATATATATATATATGTATATATATATATATATATATATATATATATATATATATATATATATATATATATATACGTATATATGTGTGTGTGCATGTATGTATGTATGTATGACAGGGAATGTGACAAGGAGAATGAAGAAGAATGATTCAAACACGTTCAAAGACGTTTGCGGTGGGTGTTGGCCTCCGTCAGTTTGTCCCTTGTTTCCAATTCAGTTTGTGATATTCATGGACATGATCTCAAGATGCAGCCAGGGGGAGACAAGGGTCCAATTCGGTGATCTCAGGATTGCATCTCTACTTTTTTGCAGATGATGTGGTTCTGTTGGCCTCATGACACTGTGAACCCCAGCATGCAATGGGGCAGTTTGCAATCGAGTGAAGCAATCGGGATGAGAGTCAGCACCTCCAATTCTGAGACCATGGTTCTCTGCTGGAAAACAGTGTATTGCTCCCTCTGGTTTGGGAGAGAGTTACTGCTCCAAACAAAGGAGTTCAAGTATCTTGGGGTCTTGTTCACAAGTGAGGGTAGAGAGGAACGTGACATGGATCAGCGGTTTGGTGCGGCATCTGCAGTGATGTGAGCTCTGTGCTGACTGTCATGGTGAAGAGAGAGCTGAGCCGGGAGGCAAAGCTTTTGATTTACTGGTCCATCTATGTCCCAAACCTCAGATATGGTCATGAGCTTTGGGCAATGACCAAAGGCATGATACCACAGATTCAAGTGGCCGAAATGATCTTCCTTTGTAGGTTGTCTAGGCTCATCCTTACAGGCAGGGTGAGGAGGTCAGACATCCAGTCAGTAAGGGGGTCAGTTGAGGTCGATGGATGGATGGATGGATGGATGGGTGGATGGGTGGGTGGATGGGTGGATGGATGGGTGGATGATGCATGGATGATTAAATTAAGGTTAACACAAAATAAAACCTATCCTTATAGAATGGTTCATGTGCAGGCTGTTCTCAGGTCTCAGGTTGATTAGATCTGATGGTTTGGCTTAGCTGTAAGTGGTTTCTATGTTTCTACACGTTTCAGACATCTCATCTAACTAAGAAAATCTTTTACAGTTAATACAAAATGAAAGTGGAGCTATGTATTGAATGAACAGATGGTTAAAGTTGCTACTTACACAAGAACCTCTTTTTTGCTGTCTTTGGGCTGAAACTTGACCTTGAAGCTGGTGGTGGTGACCTCACCGGGGTACTTCCTTTCCTCCAGGTTTTCCTGGTTCTCTTCCTCACCATCAGATGATGTGTATGAGGGAGCTGTATATTCAACCTGAACAAAGGCGGAGGGAAATGATTCTTATCATTTACACTTGTTGGGATTCACAGGACCACAGATGATTTATCATTTGGTAAAATCCTCACTGGACAATTTAAAGGCTTTTTCCTCTGCATGCTCTTTGTCTTCAACAAAGAGAGCTAAGTGGCACCCATCTCCACAGGAGGTCTCACCTCACACCTCAGTGAGACTCAAGTCCCAAAACTTGATTGGACAAGACCTTTTACAGTGACATGTGACTCTGTGATGTCACAAGTTGTACAAAACCTGCTCCCTCCAAGCTCTTTTTCTCTCTTGCTCCAGTTGTTGAACAGCTAAGACTAACAGCTAAGCCCAAACCACTAAAGGGAGGGAAACTGATCACAGACTCTCTTGCAAACACAAGGTTTGCAACCAGCTTTACAGCAACAAGGAACTAAATGAGTTAGCACCAGCATCTAACTCTTTAAGGGCCCCGAGCGACCAGCTTCCTTGGATCAGAACCTTTGGAACAAAGGACACCACAAAGACTCCAGCTGAAACCACACCTTCCCAGCCTTCTTCTGTCGGCTAACAAAGCAGCACTACCAAGTGACTCTTTCTTCCATTCACTCAAGGATCGGTAATGTAACAACTGGGCATAGCTTATCACAGCTTTACAGGCTAAGCAGGACTGTTTAACTTGTATGTGATTTAATGCTGTTTACTGAGTTATTGTTGTGATTGTTGGCAGTTAGGTCATTGATTAGTAAGTGTTTAGTTTGCCGATACTGTTCACAAACAGATTCTTGCACACAACTAAACAATCTCTGCACTAATCCAGACCGTTTGCAGCACAATTCACATTCACATAGACTGATTAACAAAGGCTTTCAACAGAGCTACACCCAAACAGGCATTTCAAAGTTCCCGCTCCTTTTCCTTTGTCTTTGTCCTGACCACACGGTCAGACAGACACCTCCATCTGAAGCCAGCCTTGATTCGGCCATTTTGGTAGTTCTCTGTTGTCAGCCATTTTGTTTTGTAGGCCAAGCGGCTACTTGATCACTACACCTGCCTTTGTCTTTCTCTTCTCTCTCTCTCTCTCTCTCTCTCTCTCTCTCTCTCTCTCTCTCTCACACACACACACACACACACACACACACACACACACACACACACACACACACACACACACACACACACATATACACACCAAGCTTGTATACAGTTAGTTAGAATTTGTGTGTTTTGGTTTGCTTTGCTAAGTTGTGAATAAATACAATTCTTTGGGATCATACCTGCTGTCTGTTTAATGTTGCACAAGAGTGAATGAATAGTCAACCTCTGCTGCGTCAAGAACTCCTAAATCCTTCAGGCGTTATTATTAATTTTGGTTGTTGTCATTAATTTAATTATTAATCAAACTCCAAATTAATAGTTTAGCCTACTTTATGAGACTGATATCTTTAACTGGCTATCATTTTTCCCTTTACGGGAATGGTGCCCCATGAGGTGATTTAATGTTAATTAAGTCACATTATTTAACATAATTATTAATTATTAATAATAATTATTAATTATTTCCGATAGCCAATTAAACCCCAACATATTTGGTGCCATCGTGTAAGGTAAATATATGTTGATTCCCAACACACTCCTTTTCTAAGTCTGTTTTTTGTCACAGTGATGTGATGTCGTGTGATGTGATGAAGCATCTACCTCTTCATGGTCTTCCTCTTTGACTCCACTTGGTTTGGTGAAGTCCAGTGGCCCATCCCACTCTGGCTGAGTGTGGCCTTGAGACAAGGTGGCTCCAATGTGTTGAGAGGATGAAGATGAGGAGGATGAAGGCTCTGGAGGCTGTACGCCCTCCCTCTTGGTCTTCTTCATGCTAAGGTCCAATGTACCGTTCTCATCCACTTCAATGTCCGACTCCTACAGGTTCAGATACACATTCAGTAGAACTTAAGTAAGTCAGATCTCACAGAACATGAGAGCTGAGACAGAGTCCATGAGTCCCAGGGAGTGAATGTGTGTGAATGAAGCCTGTGTACCTTGGTGCAGGGTTCCCTGGGCTTGGTGCTGATAGTCTCTGGTCTCTCCCAGCAGCGGGTGGACAGGTTGAGGATGGCTGTTGCTGCCATGTGGGCTGCCTCTGCATCTTGACTATAGTCATAACTGCTGGAGGAGGAGGCGCTCTTAGAAAAGCCTCCTGACACACTGTGGCTGGGGGAGGAGGCCTTAGGGAATGATTTAGCTGTGTGGGAATGGAGCAGAATGAATTTTATGGAACGAGAACAAGAGAGTGGACTAGCATGTAGCCTAACACTACATGTGTGCACCATTACA
Organism: Epinephelus awoara; assembly: GCA_035609425.1. NCBI lineage: Eukaryota > Metazoa > Chordata > Actinopteri > Perciformes > Serranidae > Epinephelus > Epinephelus awoara. Next base: position 42,270,192 of record CM069301.1, on the reverse strand, counting down.
GCTAAATGTGGCTAACATGGCTGCTGCTGGAGACATCAGGTTTGTTTTTAGCCACTGACTGGTTGTTATGCATTGTAGCAAAGCAGTTGTGCATTGCTGTGTGTGCTGATTGGGAAGGCAAGCACACAGTAACTTGGGGAGAAAACAAAAAGCAGTCTGTGTGTACAAATGAATAAACTGTGCTCGCAAATTAACAATTAATGCAAACAAGTGACAAAGTCCTGCTCTCCAATTAATAAATCTAATTAATAAATACTACTCCATGCCCTCCAAAAACACTTTAAATGCATTGTTGACATTCTAAAATACATTTAAGGTCAGGGTAAAGTAAAATCTGAGATTTACATCGAAACATGTTACACATGTTAGAAAATGCACTGAATACATGAAAAGACTGGGAACAATATGGTACTGAATTGTGGAGGCCCTGATCACACAGAAAGCATTTTGCAGGTTCCAAAACACAAAGTACACTGCAATGCATTTTGTTTTTTATTAAATGCCATTAATTTAAAAATAAATAAATATTGTTGCCAGGTAACCATGTCTTACCCTAATCTTCTACTACTATTGAATTATTTATTTTATTTATTTTACAGTAATTAGTATCTAGTTCCTAAAATGGACAGGCAAAGGGTACTTTCTGTAGCTCTGGTTGAGGGTGAGAGGCTGTCAGCAAATAGTTGGGCACCACTACTGGGGGCCACTACTGGACCACCAGTTTGCTGAATTGGCTACTGGTCCAAGAGCTTTTCCTCCATGATGGTCATTTCCAGGCATTTTATGACTTGGATGCAGTTTGAAACTGTGGTTGTAAAGTCATAAAGCTCTGAGTATCCAGCAACTGCTACCACCAGTTTGTTGACCATGTCACCAAAAGAGGTGACATGGTCCGTGTACGTGTAGTTTGTTGACCATGTCACCAAAAGATTTGACATGGTCCGTGTACTGCGGCCATTCGTTATTCATTTTGAAGTAGGTAAACAAAAAACGGGAAACAATCCTATTTTCCTTTTTCGTTTTTATGTAGGTAAACAAAAAAACAGGAAACGAGTCGTCTCCCGTTTCTCGTTTGGAAATTGGAAATCGAAAAACGAGTCTTATCTGATTTTCTATTATGTGTTTATTAACCACAAGTTGGGAAATAAAATATGACCATAATTCTTTTAATCAAACTTGCTTTGCCTTAACTCGGATGCCATTCTTATTCTTATTCTTCTCCTTCTTTGTTTGCAATGGCAGACTAGACTACCGTGCATTGCTGCCCCCTGCAATTACTGGTTTGCCACACTTGTGCCATGCCCCATTACAGCAGCCTACAAGCATGCTGTGTCAATAAATCAGCTCAGACACTGTTGGAAATGTAGTATTTAGCCTAATAACATCATGCTACAGCAGTAATAACGTCCGCTTTAGTCAATGGCTCTCGCTCTCCTGGTAAATGGACTCTGGACACATTTTCCCTGTATGTTGACATGATAATGGCTACGTTTCCCAGATCGCTCTTAGCTTAAGAAGATCTTTCACTAAGAAGGAGCTGTAAGATCGAGCTGACCCACTCTTAACAGTAGGACCGCCAGGATTACAGCGCCCCTCTAAGCGCCGCAAAGGTCTGCCAGACCATCATATGTAACTTCATTGTCTGCCCATGTGCTCAGAAGCATACAGAAAATGCATTTTTGAGTAATTCCGAGAAGTTATGATAAAATAAAAAAAATATTACATACTATAGAATAGGACTGACAACCTCTCCAATGTCTCATGTCAATTAATAAACACTATTTTTATTTTTTTTTGCTGCTGCTGCGCCGTGTCTCCAGTTGAAAGTGGTGATTTGCTAAATACATTCTACAACAATAAATTCGATTAAATTGAATCAGAGATTAAATGCATTTTAATAGAGGCAACTTTTTAAATTAAGCTATTGCTTTCTTTTCACTTTCTGCATCCATTTAAGATTTTACTTGAGATCACTCTTTAATAAAAACTCTTAACAGGAGCTGGCCACTACTGTGGTGCTGAAACTAAATCAATCGATGTCAGGCACATTGATTACCCGCCACCTCATCAGCGCATAAGTCACACATAGCCTACTTATTTTTCGTCTTTTTATTAGGCTATTTTTCTTCCGCCAGATTACGGTGTGTAACTTGTGCCAAAGCTTGGAGCGCACACAGGGTCTTCATAAAACATAGATTCAAGATTCAATATACACAGTAAGGACACGCGTTTCCCTGCAGAATAAAATTTGTTCTTTTCTGTCACCAATTAATGCCAAACAATATAAATCTGAAGTATGAAATAGATCAAAATATATACGTCACGCACTGTTTTAACATCTCCTTGCTTAGTGTAATATTAATGTGCCTGCCGTGCCTGGATCTGTGAGTGTTTGGTTGCTAAGAAGACTGTTAACTAAAACCGCCATGACGGTCTGACAGACCATTTGGGTTTTTATAATGCAAATAACTCTGTTTAGATGAAACCTACAAGCTTCTCTTTCTATGACTTTTCCTAAAAATGTGTATGTTGTCTGAACCCTTTAAGTTACAAAAATGAAACACACTAGACTTCTGAGCATTTATACCTCCGAAAATTATACATTTTGATACATACAGGTAGGCTGTACATATTGCAAAACTCTGTAAAAGTACACCAAAGCATACATTTTCATTTCCAAATATTTATTTGCCATTACCATTCATATGGTCAATAAAAAAACATTTTGTTAAAAATAAAAAACGAATGTAATCTCAACAGTGACTGCACCAGCTGGCGGGACTGCAGCTGAATCGCTTCCAATGTTCATTCATTCATTCAATTGCATGTTCAATGTGTGTGTGTGTGTGTGTGTGTGTGTGTAAGTATGTCAGAGGAGGAATATCAATAAAAAAAATGCCACTAATAATTTTGGTGTTTATTTCTTTTATACTTACGTTTTTTCTATTAAAATGCGTAATATAGCCAACAATATTATAGACCAAAAGATAATCTAATTTAACTAAGCAAATCACCACTTTCAACTGGAGATGCAGCGCAGCAGCAGCAAAAAAAAAAAAAAAGGCATTACAAAAGCCATCAAATAGTGTTAATTAATTGACATGAGACATTGGAAAGGTTGTCAGTCCTATTCTATACTCTGTAATATTTTTTTTTATTTTTATCATAAATTCTCGGAATTACTCAAAAATGCATTTTCTGTATGCTTCTGAGCACATGGGCAGACAATGAAGTTACATATGATGGTCTGGCAGACCTTTGCGGCGCTTAGAGGGGCGCTGTAATCCTGGCGGTTCTACTGTTAAGAGTGGGTCAGCTCGATCTTACAACTCCTTCTTAGTGAAAGATCTTCTTAAGCTAAGAGCGATCTGGGAAACGTAGCCATTATCATGTCAACATACAGGGAAAATGTGTCCAGAGTCCATTTACCAGGAGAGCTAGAGCCATTGACTAAAGCGGACGTTATTACTGCTGTAGCATGATGTTATTAGGCTAAATACTACATTTCCAACAGTGTCTGAGCTGATTTATTGACACCACATGCTTGTAGGCTGCTGTAACGGGGCATGGCACAAGCGCGGCAAACCAGTAATATCAGCAGGGGGCAGCAATGCGCCGTCGTCTAGTCTGCCATTGCAAACAAAGAAGGAGAAGAATAAGAATAAGAATGGTTTCCGGGTTAAGGCAAAGCAAGTTTGATTAAAAGAATTACGGTCGTATTTTATGTCCCGACTTGTGGTAAATAAACGCATAATAGAAAATCAGATAAAGACTCGTTTTTCGATTTCCAATTTCCAAACGAGACACGGGAGATGACTCGTTTCCCGTTTTTGTTTACCTACTTCAAAACGAATAACGAATGGCTGCAAAGTACACACACCTGACATTGGGTGCTACTCCACTCTGAGTTGAATTTATTTTCAACCGCAACCACCCATCTTTATAAGTTGACTGCACGCCTGTGCATACAGACTCTGCCCTGACAAAGACAAACAGGCTGAAACGCGTTGGCAAACTCTACCTCTTTACTTTCCTGCTTTTCTTTCCTCATGAGTGTCGCCTGGGATCCGCCAACAGACACAACATTACAGTAAGTGTCCTCTGGCACCATTATCATTGGTATAGAAACAAACACAAACAAACACGCATACACGCGCGCGCGCACGCACACACGCACACATAACCGACACAGGGCATCATTATCATTATAATTATAATCATTATTATTATTGTTATGATCCTCTTTTCAATTTAAATGCTCCCTCCTGACCATCTTATACACAGACATAATTTGTATTTGTATGTAGATGATACTGAGATCTATTTAAGCTGTATTCCAACAAAACACTGTTAACCTGCTAAACTGCCTTCATGACATCCACAAATTGATTCCACAAAATTTCTTGCAGCTTAATGCTGGTGAGACAGAGATATTGATCATAGGAAAAGATAATGCGAATGTTCAACTATCAAGCAGTCTTGGTTCTCTGTCCAAGTCAATAACTTCACATTGCAGAAATCTTGGTGTAAATATTGAACAGACCCTCAGATTAGACAAATATGTAAAGTCAGTCGTTCACTCTGGTTTCCACCATCTCAGAAATATTTCCAGGATCAGATCATTCCTTTCTAACAAATTTCTGTAAACTTTTATTTATGCATTCATAACCAGTCGAGTAGATTATTACATTTCCTAGCTCTCTGGCATCAGTAAAAAAGCCCTTTCTCACCTCCAGCTCATCCAAAACTCTGCTGCCAGAATCTTGACGTGGACTAGAAAACATGACACATCACACCAATCCTGACTTCCTTACACTGGTTACCTGTCGCTTTTAGAATTGATTTTAATACCTTATTGATTACTCACAAAGCCCTGAGAGGCCTCGCTCCGAGTTATATAACAGATCTTTTATTGCCCTCCTCCTTTCCTCCTCGCACCAATAGATCCTCAGATGCATCTCTTCTTGTTGTTTCGAGGTCTAGATTAATTCACAAAGGTGACAGGACCTTTGCAGACAGAGGTCCACGACTTTGGAATGACCTGCCTGAGGAGATCAAGCCCACAAACTCAGTCTCATCTTTTAAATCACTTCTGAAAATCCACTTGTTTAAAATTGCCTTTCTGTGATTTTAACTGCTTTATTATTGTGTGATTTAGCCTACTCTGTTATGTGACTTGTCTTTTCTTCATTTTTGTAAAGCACTTTGTAGCTGTGTTTTAAAAGGTGCTATATAGATACATATTACTATTATCATTATTATTATTATTATTATTATTATTATTATTATTATTATGAAGCACTTTGAGATAATGAATATTGGATTAAAATAAAAATAAATTAGGCAGATACATCATTATCACAAATATTGATAACAGTGTCAGCCTTAAAAATCCAGCACTGCTTCGACTCTACTATGGATGTACTGTTATGTAACACCTGGTGGCTGGGTCCAAAAACAAACACGGACTTTCACCCAGGAATTTCCCCTGTGGTCACATGTTCAAATTCCTGTCATTTCAAGATATGCCCTCAGCATTACCTAAACCTAACCACAGTAACTTTACTTGCCCAAAAACTAAAAACACCCGACCATATTTCTTTTCCTAAACCTAAGTAACTTTACGTTAATTACATAACTGCGCATTATGGGAGTAACTTAATTCGTTCGCAAATTCATAGGATATCAGACAAACTATTGTGCATGCATTTTTCATAGGGTATCATCAAAACTGTTCCATGAGAATACGTTGAATGTACATCACACACAGACAGCACTAGGTTTAGAGAGTTTCTGTGTAAAACAAACAAAACAAATTCCTCTGCAATTCAAAGTTCATCCGTAACCTGTCTTTCCAGTGCTACTCTTCATATTACATTTTAACACATGGTATGTCAAGATCAAGTATAGAAGTGGAGCATGGAAGTGAAGTGTGTGGCTCTCACATTTGAAGGCTTTGGGTGATGTTTCAGTGCTGCTGGGTGTCTTTGGAATAAGCATACGCTTTCCAAACACCTGGACATCAAAGCTTGCATAGTCAAAAGACACCTTGGAGTATTTCTCCAGCTCCTTGGCCAGGTTGGCTCGAGGTGTGGTGGTCACTGTGTTGGGCCGGTAGCTGCCATACTGAGGGATCTCCAGCTGTTTTACAAAACACATGGGCCTGGAGAAGAAGTCATTAGTTCTGTATTATCCTTACAGGGGCATGCACATAAGTATATATATCTGTGGATCGAAATACTGAATTGGAAAAAAAAAAGCTAAGTAAGCACGTCTTACCTGAGCACTCTGTCAGAGTTAGAAGAGGGTTCGCTGGCTGAAGCCTGTAAATGAACCTGCTTGTCCTGGCTCTTATTCAGCTTAGTTGCTGCTGCAATGGGGCAGCCAGACAGACTGACATGTCCAAATGAAGAAAAAAAAATGTATGGAGCAAAACTCATTAATGTTGTTGTAAGCTACTGCCATTACCGTCTGTCCTGCATCTCTCTCTGTCTCTCTGTCTTTCTGTCTCATTGTGTCATACGGATTACTGTTAATTTATTATGTTGATCTGTTCTGTACAACATCTATTGCACGTCTGTCCGTCCTGGAAGAGGGATCCCTCCTCAGTTGCTCTTCCTGAGGTTTCTACCGTTTTTTTCCCCTGTTAAAGGGGTTTTTGGGGGGAGTTTTTCCTTATCCACTGTGAGGGTCCAAAGGACAGAGGGATGTCGTATGCTGTAAAGCCCTGTGAGGCAAATTGTGATTTGTGATATTGGGCTTTATAAATAAAATTGATTGATTGATTGATTGATTGATTGATTGAAAACTCTCATGAATAGGTAGACAGGGGTTAAATTATTGATAAGCCTTTTTATCACAGAGTAAGCATGTGTTAGTAGTGTTAGATGAATATGCAATCATCATTTTTGTTCCTTTTCACTCGAATTATTCCAGAGTTTGACTCCGAAGGCCTCGAAAACTACATTTACACCGTTATTGAAAACTGAAACTCTCATACGATAAACTGTACAGGAACATTGATGTCTCTGACATTTTGCATACATTTCTGAAATCCAAACTATGAGAAAAATCCCCAGAATAACCTCAAAATTCAAACTACAAATATCTATTATGTTCACCGGCCACATTGGTTGTGCTTGTCAGGCCCGTATGTAGGTGTTAAACAGTGTATTTCTGCGCGTGTGTTTTATGAACCTGCGGTGTGTGTTGCGGTTACTGTTGACATGGCCTTGGCCTGTGCAACCAGGAGTTGGACACTTCAGGACGTTCTCATGCATGGCCAGGACTACAGACACAAAGCAGACACACACTCAGATCAGTCACTTTAGTTTGCTGTAGCAGGTTTCACATCACTAGCATTAGTATTAGTATTGGTGCAACACACAGCAATTGAAATAATGGTAGCAATAATAAAGATAGTAGTATTAATATGGTATTTTTATTTCTATAACAGAAGGAAGTTGTAATACTCATGTTGGTAGAAAGGGCAATAACAAAAGTAACAAACTATGAGCAGGCATTCTTCTCAATGCTCCCATGATGTTAAATGTCTGTATATTAACAGAGAGAACTGTCAGGGGTGGGCTGTTAGCTGCTTACAATCTGCTGTGACTCTGACAGGGACATTATTAGGGACATTATTAGGTCTGTGACATTATGAAAGACAACGTGTACTCACTCTCTGGAGGGATTCGGTCTTTGTGAGGACATCCAGATAGACTGCGATGGTGAGGGTACAGCCCAGTCACATGACCTGTCCCATCACATCCTGGGGTTGGACACTTCACCTCCTTCTTCTCTGAATAGAGGATGGGGTTATTTACATGGCAACAAGAGTGAATTAAAGCACGAGTCATTCGTACAAGGGGTGAGCGATACCACAAAATTAGGTTGTGACTCTAATAGCACAATCACTGATATTGATACTGACACGTTTTATTATTGAAAGCAACTAATATGCTACACCAGGGTCACTCAAATTGCTTTGCCAGGGGGCCACTTTTAAAAAAGGACCAGAGGCCAGGGGCCAACTGCAGCAGCCCGGCACAGATCAGGTATACGCAGGGGTGTGTCTAGGATTTGAGGACATTCAAGCCAGGGCCTCTGTCCAACCCAGTCTTACTCCCATCTCATCAAATATTGACATTAAGGGCCCTATTTAGATGGTCTAAAGTGGAAGGCGGAGGGCGCATAGTCCATGTCGCAAGTGTCATTGCTATTTAGATGCAGGCGCAGTTGTCATTTTCACGCCCTGCGCCCTCATCGTCTAACTAGCAAATGAACTTGCGCTCCTCTGGGTGTGTTGGTCTAAAAATGAGGAGTGGTCAGGCGCAGTCATGGCGCGTTGCTAGTTAGATGGCGTAAAAAGCAAATGCGGCAGTGACCAACAAAAACCTGGTCTAAAGTCAATGGTGCAGTATTTCGCTGTTAAACAAGTCAGTAATATGCGTCTCTAGGTGGGTGCACAACGCACGTGCACTTTGCTCAGACACACACGGAGAAGCTACACATATGCAAAAGATAACAAATAAAAATATGATTACAATGCGAAAGGTTATTATTGTGCACATTGAAATATTTATCAGAAACACATCTTAATGGCCAGTCATTAATAAGAATGATCTAATTGCAGTAATAACGATCATCACAATCTGGGAGGTCTGCTCACAGTGTCCAAATATACGGAACTGCTCAGGATGCTGGAGAGGAAGCTGGGCTCTCTAACCTCCCGGGTTGAAATAAGATAAATTGAATAATTTACATTCATTTGTTGACACAGTTCATCAGGTTGGGTTTCCATTACGCGTGCCAAACGTGCCAAACGGTGCCAATCCCCTTTGATCTGACATCAGATGTGACGGGACAGTCGAAATAGAGATACATTTATCATCTCCTCAGCTGTAAAACGCTCACTCTTTCCAGTTGGTAGGTCCGCCATCTAACTAGCTCTCCGCCGTGCGCTCCAATCGCGCCTCATTTAAAGGGAATGAGAGGTGACACTCTGATTGGCTTATTGAATAATACGCCCAAAACACACCCATGACTAATTCACAGAGTAAGTCCAACCCTTTTAGACTCTCCACCATGGCGCACAGTCTGAAAACGTGCTGTCTAACTAGCAAGTGACTGGGACACGCCTATGCGCTGCACGCCTTGCGCTTTGCGTTTTAGACCATCTAAATAGGGCCCTAAGTCTGTGGCCTATCAGCGTCAAACACTGCTGCACAGAGGCACCCTTAAGAGACAACTACAGTGTACTACAGTAGTAGAAAGAGCGAGAAAGTATGTATTGGGTGGTCAGGTCATTAAGGTGGACGGGTCAAACAAACTCCAGACTTTCACTAGGAGGGTCACATCTGTGAAGGCACCATGGCTGCTGAAAGGTACATACAGGTTTTAAAACAACATATGCTGCCATCCAGACAACGTCTTTTTCAGGGATGTTGCTGCTTATTCCAGCAAGACAATGAGACACATGCATGTTCCAACAGCGTGACTTTGTAGTTAAAGAGTTCAGGTACTAGACTGACCTGCCTGCAGTCCAGACACAACTCCTATCGAACATGTGTGGCGCATTATGAAACACAAAATACAACAACAGAGACGCTGGACTGTTGAGCAGCTCAAGTTGTATATCAAGCAAGAATGGGAAAGAATTTCATTTTCAAAACCTCAACAGTTAGTGTCCTCTGTTCCCAAACACTTACTGAGTGTTGTTTAAAAAAAGGTGATGTCACACAGTGGTAAACGTGCTCCTGTCCTAACTTTTTGTGATGTATTGCACGCATCAAATTCAAGATGAGTGTATATTTATTTAAAAAATCATATTTTATCAGTTTTAACATTAAATATCTTGTCTTTGGATGCATTTAATTATATGTGGAGAAGGATTTACACATCACTGCATTCTGTTTTTAATCATGTTTTACACAGCATCCCAACTTTTTGGAATTGGGGTTGTACTTGGAAGGCCTTAAACAAAGGATTCAGCATGTCCCCACCAAAGTTGTATTCCTAGCAGTGTGCAGAGTGATTCTCTACATTTACATGCACCGTTAAATAGAGTAATGGTTATGGCTCGACTAGGTCATTTCATTGGAATACTGTCCTTGTCCCAGTATATAAGCATGGTAGGGGAATCAATTTATTGATTAAGTATGTCCGACTCCTCTACGATAGGTGGTGATATTCCCCCTTTCAGCTTGTGAGTATTGGACCTTTTTCCTGTTACGTCACAGACCAAACTATTGACAAACAAGTGAGCTAAGGTTATGGGTATTTTAAAATATTTCCCTCTTTTGGCTGGCACAGCATGAGTTGTGTCTCCTTGTCAGTCCAAAAATGCACTGTTCTGGATGTAGATTTCTACGGAGCCCCTTAAAGGTCAAGTCCGGAGGTTTTTTCTTTATGGACTGACTTTTGCGTCCCCGCGCAATACTTTTATGTCCCCTCGCAATAGTTTTGTATTCTGTCGCAATAGTTTTGCATTCCCCTGCAATAACGTTTTGGATTCCCACAAGCCATTATTGTCACTTCCTCTCTTGATCTGTGACCAATGTAAACTTGTAATGCTGGCGAGATCTCCTTTTAAACTGTAGTATTGTTATTATTGTCTTTCATGCCATTGTAGGTAGCCTACTTAATTAGGTTCGGGAACCGGCACTGTACCGGTTCTGTGTCAGTCGAAACGTGCTATTTGTGACTCCGGGCCCAACTCTGCCACTGATTGGCCAGTCTGACATTCTTCATAATGAACGTTAGTGAAACACATGTCGTGTTCATTTGGGGACAAGTTAGTTCTTTGCTGTTTCGGAGCTGAAGGACCAGTGTTCTTAAAATAATGGAAGTAACTGATGGCTTGTTTGAAATGTACTCAAGTATTTGATTACTCAAACAGCAAACTAACACGTTAGGTTACTCGTTACTGCAAAAAGTAATCAAAGTACTCTAACGCGTTACTTTGTAGTAACGTTATACCCAACTCTGATGAGGAATAACAAGTGTGTTCCTGTGTGTGCTTTGCACATCAGGCACACAAATAAATGAATCATGACTATCATTTATCATAATTTGTCCACACATATCCCACATCTGCATGCATATATGAGATAGTTTACCACACCCAAAAAATGCGTCAGGGTACAACAGAAACACATCCACCCTTTAAGCCTGCCACATTTCACAGATATCAGGCAACTGACAGATGTAATTGAGCTCAGCTGGAACCTCATCAAGGGACGCTCCACCCGCTACTCTATATAAAGGCGTTCCCACATCACACATGTGTGAGGTACCATGGCTGCTTTACAGCATATTCTCGCCGCTAACCAACAGCGTTGCCATGCGCGAAGCCAAACCATATATGTAAATGCATTTGTGGGTCAGCACTTCAGCCCACTCGACGTGCTGTCAGACCGGGCTGTCCAAATGAAGTACCAGCTGCCCCGTGCTGAGATACAACGCCTTATCAACTTAGTGTCTCCACACATCCACACATACATGTCACATCAACTCTTTTACAATTGTCAGCATGCTGCCTGTGTGTTTTCATAGTTCATACCTGGCGTTTTGTCTTATTCTCAGTGTAGATTGACATAGTCCATAAATCTGTCAATTTTGTCCTTTTGTGAACTGGTCATGTTAAGATTATCATTAGCAGAGACACAATGCAAGTAGGATACAATGTGGTCAGGATACAATGCAGGTCCTTTAGGTTATTTGTCCTTTCGTCCGTCCTTCAAATTTTTTGCTTAAATATAATACATTTCCTCATGATTCTCTCACCAAGACTACTTCTTATTTAGTTGTAGTCCTGTTTTCGTCATGAAAAGTTAAGACCGAGGTTAAGACTTAAGAGCACAGTTAAGAACGTCTTAGCTAAGAAGGGTCGCTAAGATAAGAGTGTTTCCCAGATGCATTCTTAATGTCCTTCTTAGGATCGCTTTTAAGATTGCTCTTTAAGAAGCTCTTAACAGGAGCTGTCCACCACTGCGGTGCTGAAACTAAATTAATCAATGTCAGGCAAATTGATCACCTACCACTTAAATGGAGTTAATTGTTTAACTTAGGTTCAGGAGCAGGACCACACCTCAACTGCTCCTCTAATCACCTGACTAACGTATATATATACCAGCACAGCTCTACCACAGGCCTGTCAGATCTCTCGAACCCACCCTCCCTCCCCTTCTGTTCCTCTCTCTTGTCAATCTGCTGTGTACCTCTCCTCATCTCACTCTAGGCATCGACTGGGGGGGCTTCCTAACAGCACGAGCTCATCAGAATACGAGATGGAAACCCCACACTGAGTCTCTCTGCCCACATCTACACTTCACCCAGTCCGACCCTCCGATGACGTCATCTCCATCCCGTTGATTCATCTGCAAATCTGCACTCCCCCATTCATCACCACCCCATTCATAACCATTTCTCTGACAAACACATCTTCATTAAATCTTTAAACTGCATATCCTTGCTAGTGAATGAGCGCATAAGTCACACACAGCGCTGCTACCTAATGCACTAATTCCCTGCTGCTCGTGTGTATGTGTGTTCTAATAATTCTAAAGAAAAACTAAGACAAAATTTGTTAATGAGCTATTTTCGTGACGAAAACAAGACTACAACTAAATAATAAGTAGTCTTGGTAAGAGAATGACGAGGAAATGTATTATATTTATTTAAACAAGAATATGAAAGACGGACGAAAGGACAAATGAACTTAGGGACCTGCATTGTATCCTGACCACATTGTATCCTACTTGCATTCATCAACATTGTGTGTCTGCTAATGACCATCTTAACGTGACCAGTTCAGATAGGACAAAATTGACAGATTTATGGACTATATCAATCTACACTGAGAATCAGACAAAACGCCAGGTATAAACTGGCAACGCCTTTATATAGAGTAGTGGGTGGAGCGTCCCTTGATGAGGTTCCAGCTGAGCTCAATTACACCTGTCAGTTGCCTAATATCTGTGAAATGTCGCAGGTTTGAAGGGTGGATGTGTTTCTGTTGTGCCCTGGAGCATTTTTTGGGTGAGGTCAACTATCTCATATGCAGTGTTGGGGAAGTTAATTTTAAAAAGTAGTGTTTGCTCGTTACTCGTTACTTCTTTAAAAAAAGTAATCCCTTACTTTACTTAGTTACCCTCTGTGAAAAGTAACTTTTTACATTACTTATTACTTTTACGTTACCATCTCATTCCCTAAATGTGAAAAAATCCGAGTTTCCCACTGGTATTTACCACTTTGGTGATAAAAAAAGATTAAAGAATGAGAGTTAATTTGTGTTAACTAGGCTACATGAATTTGTTACATGACAGATTACTACTACTAATAGCCTATTTGCCAGACCTGCTGCATCACTGAATGAGGAAAATATTAATATTCACAGACACTATCTTTGAACAAATAGTGTCATATTCATGAATAAATCATTTTCTGTTCTGTTATTACGTGTGTAACTGTGAGACTGTGTTTGTTTAACAGACTCATACTTTGCAGTAAGCTACAGACCTGCACGAATAAATGAATTCATTTTCTCTTCTGGTATGGTATGGTAGGTACTTTATTAACCCCTCGGGGGGAAATTTCAATGTCACAGCAGCAATTTAAAATACACAAAATAGGAGCTGCTGCAACAGGCTGCCGTTCACACAGCGCCAGGAAGGTAGGCAGGTTATGATTGTTCTGTTTTCTGGTAACACAATGCTGCATTTTATTGATGTTTTGGGAGTTGTTTTGATTTCCTTTGAGGCCGTTCCCGGTTCCGGGGTTGTATGTTGCCCATGTCTGAGGTCTGACTAGCGAAGTTAAGGTTACATTAAACAACACTTACCCAGCCATACAAGTGCAGTTCGCTGTCAGTATATAGTTGGTCGACTTGTTCAGAATCGCCCAGGTCTTGTACATTAGCTAATGTTATTGTTTCGTGTCCTTGTCGCTAGAGATGGGATTTATGGCTCTTTGAGGGGAGCCGGATCTTGGTGAGCCGTTCCTTTCAAAGAGCCCTTCAAAAAACTGGCTCATTTGACTGATTTTTATATTTATTAAGTTTTAAGAAGCCAGCCTGGTGGTAACTCATTTTATCTTGGAAATAATCACTGGGAGGTATGATGGGGTGAGATGTGGAACAAAATAATACAAATTAGATATCCCACCAATATCTGACTTTGAATTATCCTGAAATATTGATTATAACCTCATTTGACACATGTGGACTAGATTTTAAAGTCTGATCTGGATTCATAAATATTCCACAAGGTTGCGCCATATCACTCTGCTTTGACAGTGACATCACTATTTTGGATTTACCCTTTGTACAAATTGTTTGTATGTGTGTGAAGTTACCATGACTTGTTATTCATGCAACACCGTGACACTTACAAATAAACACTAAAAATACAAAGCAGGCTACAATGAATTTTGCTCAGGGGAGGAGCAAAGGAGGAGCACACAGTGATATTAAAAAAAAAAATAAAAGAACGGTTCCCAGCTGCGACTCGGTTCCCATCGTTCATGTTAACGAGCCGTTCAATAGAATCGCTTCGTTCGTGAACGTCACAACACTACTTGTCGCTGGCTCGGCAGTACTTCGGTCTGTAGAGCACAAAAACCATCAGATAAATCCCGGTATTCAATATCTTGGACATGACCGCAAAGTACAACCACATACGCATCAAGGGATTTATATGCCTAGAGTTTTTCATGCGTAAACGCTGGGTTTCTCCACAAGATATAAAAAAAATGTCCGGCCACTGTAGCTTCGGCCATTTCGTTGGGTCGGTGACCCACTGACCCGACATTAAGTTCGGGTCAGGAAACCTCACTCCGTTGCTAATTGTTAGCTTATTACAATAAGCTAACCTGTCTTCGGTTGACAAACCGTTAAAATAATCTGAGGAGGTGTGTGTATCTTCCATATTCCTCGTACGATTCTTGATTTTGGCGCACCTGTCTGTACTGTTGACATGGGAACTCTCACGGTTCCTGCCTAGTCCGCAGCTGAGGCAGACAGGTAGTGTCACCGCCAAATCTGTCCCCGGGAGAATTAACGTTGTGCCCAACTGACTTAAGCCTGATTTATGGTCGTGCGTTGAATCGTCAACGTCGCTACGTCATAGGATACGGGGCTACGCAGAAGGCTCGCTGTAGCCCCCAGCGTAGCCTGACGTGCACCTCCCCAAAAATGTAACTACGCGTCGAGGCGACGCAGACCCAGCGCAGACCGGCACGGCTGTGATTGGTTTGCTTGGTAGCAACACATTTCCGGTTTCGTATTTCCAGATTCTGCCATCCCCGCCATCTTTAAACATCTTCTGTTGCGATGTAGATGTTGCAGTGTTAAGGCTCATTATATATATGCCATTATGCTCAACGTTCAATACGGATACGAATACGGCCGGAGCCATCTGTCCGTGCTCCGCGTTCATTTCTCTGTGACCGGAAAAGCCAAAAGCTAAACAAAGAATCAACTAGAGACGACGATTACCACTCAGGAAAGGAACGCAGCCTCCTACTGCTCTGGCGGTGAATTGCACCGCGACGAAACGGAGTGACGGAGAAGTTTGAAGGGTTCATGACGGCGTCACGGCAACCACGTAGCGACGTCGTCGATTCAATGCACGACCATAAATCAGGCTTAAGTAACTACGTCCCGTTACCATATCTTCAGTAGTAAGGCGTTACACTACTTTTTACCCAATAAAAGTAGTTATGTTACTGTAACGCGTTACTTTGTAAGGTGTTACACACAACACTGCTCATATGTGTATGCAGAGGTGGGATATGTGTGGACAAATTATGATAAATGATAGTCATGATGATGGTTTTTTTTATTTGTGTGCCTGATGTGCAAAGCACATACAGGAACACACTTGTTATTCCTCATATTTATTTTTCTTCTTGTTATTATTTTTCTTCCGCCAGATATCCGTGCATAACTTGTGCCATAGCTTTGAGTGCACACAGGGTCTTCATAAAACATATAGATTCAAGATTCAATTTGCACAGTAAGGACACGTGTTTCCCTGCAGGATGAAATTTGTTCTTTTCTGTCACCAGTTAATGCTAAACAATATAAATCTGAAATATAAAATAAATCAAAATATATATGGTGGGCACTGTTTTAACATTTCCTTGCTTAGTGTAATATTAATGTGCCTGCTGCGGCTGGAGCTGTGAACGTTTCGTTGCTAAGAAGACTGTTAAGAGTGGGTCAGCTGGATCTTACAACTCCTTCTTACTGAAAGATCTTCTTAAGCTAAGAACGATCTGGGAAACACACTTTTTTCATGGGAGGCTTAAGAGCGTTCTTAAGAAGCTCTTAGTGCTAAGAGCTATCTGGGAAATGCGACCGTTATCATGTCAACATACAGGGAAAATGTGTCCAGAGTTTATGACATTTAGAGCCATTTGACTAAAGCTGACGTTATTACTGCTGTATCATGATGTTATTAGGCTAAATACTACATTTCTAACAGTGTCTGAGCTGATTTATTGACACAGCATGCTTGTAGACTGCTGTAATCTTAGGTTTACAGAGGAAATAACGGCCTAATTAAGTAGGCTACTTACAACGACAAAGACAATAATAATAACAACACTACAGTTTAAAAGGAGATCTGGCCAGCTTTATACAAGTTTATGTTGGTCACGGATCAATGTGGGCATCTAAGAGGAAGTGACAATGGTGGCTCATGGTAATCTAAAACGTTTTTGCGAGGGAATGCAAAACTATTGCGAGAGAATGCAAAAGCATTGTGAGGGGACGCAAAAGTCAGTCCAAAAAAATCTCCCACCTTGACCTTTAAGGGGCTCCGTAGATTTCTCCATGTTGCTACCAGCTTCTTCTTTTGTTAATCTTCATTTAAATTTATTCGACTCCAGGTCAAAGTCCGGGGCAGAAACTGTGGAGCATGCACAGAGTGCCTAGACCACTAAGGGTCTGATTGAGTGGATAAATGCAGGAGGAATTCAACTCCCGATCACATTATCTGGGTGTGTTTGGTGCAATATCAGTTGAACTACCATGTTTCCATGTATTTTAAAAGTCTAGTTTTAATCGGACTAACACAATAAATCCATTTTCTCTAATGGTGTATAAACACACTGACTGTCCAATGAAAACTGCCAATCTGGGGTGAATTAAAATGTGATAAACAGATAAATTATTTCTTTAGGAGTTACACATGAACCATTAAAAAATACACTGAAATCACAACATAGAGGGGCTCGTGATAAAACTAAATTTACAGGCAGTACCATTGAATGGTAAAAAAAAAAAAAAATCCAAATAATGAACTTGTTTGTGCTGTTTGATCAAATCTTGTGAAGGAGTGGGGGCTCACTGGGGATGAAAATTCTGGCTACAGCCCTGAGTGTCAAGAATAGTCTTGGAGTTGTATGAAAGTTAAATCAACAAATATTTTTTTTTAAAAATGGATTTGGGTGATGAACATAATATTTGGACCTAATATAATATATGTAATTTACTAAACCTAGAAATTCACTATTCCACACTGTCTAACAAACAGGATACATCCTGCACACTGTAAAACTGCTGTTGTGGCTGGTAGCAGTAAGCGTACCTTTGCTGTAGTGAGAAGTGCGGCGGGCCATAGCAGCAGGCTCAGAGCTCTTGCTTGAGGTGCTGTATGGTTGGTAGTCTGGGGAGCTCCGGGCCTCCTGTTCTCCCTTCACCTCCTCTGCCTTCAGGGCGATGGCCTGCTCCAGCAGCCCGAGGTTCCCCCGAGTCATATCCCAGTTCTCTGAGTCATCTGTGATCCCTGAGCCCTCTGAGACACGATCCTGCTCATCTTCTTCCTCCTCTTCTTCCTCCTCCTCGTCCTCTTCCTCTTCTTCCTCCTCCTCCTCTTCCTCCTCCTCCTCCTCCTCCTCCTCTGAGCGGACTTCTATAACCACTGTAGTTGGAGAGGCTTTGCTGGAGTCTGGGTCCTCTTCCTCCTCCACCACCTCGCATACTTCCTTCCCCTGCCTCTCATTCTCCTCTTCCTCTCTCTCATCTTCATCATCCTCCTCTTCCTCAGTCATAGGGATGCTGACCTTTTCTTCCCTGAGTAACATCTCAGCCTCAGATCCCTGAGTGCGTGGACTCAAAGTGTAAGGAGTGTCAACCACTTGGTGGACTTCCCTCTCCTCTTCCTCTTCCTCCTCCTCCTCATCCTCCTCCTCCTCCTCCTCCTCCCTCTCGCTCTGCCTTTCTGTTAATTCTTTGGCCTGATGTTTGTAATCTCCACTGGAGTACTGGTGATCAGTGTTTTCCTGGCTTATCACATGTCTTTCTATGGCCTCCTCCTCTCGAAGAAACTCTTGCCTTACTTGCTGCTCTTTCTGTTCCTTTTCTTCTTCTGCTTCATCATCCTCTTGTTCTTTAGTCTCTTTAAGCTCAGTAAGTTCTTCTTCAGGTTGCTCTGATGACTGGTCCTTTGTCACCAGCTTACCTTCTTCCTCCTCCCCCTCCCCCTTTGTCTCTGTTTCCTCCTGCTGATGATCATCAATGACTGTTTCTGCCTTCAAGTCCTCACAAGTTTTCTCACTTTCGATCTCAGTCTCTGAGGTAAAGCTTTCGTTGTCGCCAACTTCTGCCGGAGGACAAATCACTGTTTCTGCTGGTTCTGTGTCTTCCGTTGTCACCAGTGAGCAGTCTACTGTGGATTCAAAGTATAGATGTATGTTACTGTCATTGTCACAGATGCTTTGTCTTTGTCATCTCTACATGGTCACTTATAAGTGGAGACATGCATTGGGACTGACCTTGTAGTTGACCTTATCTGACTTGTTTAGCATTAATGAAGTGAAGCCAGTAAGCAAATTCAGGCAGTCAACTCAAGTCTGCTGCTACTCTTACATGCTCATGCTTCCTCCCTGCAAAATACAGTATATTCAAAGTATCCATTTCATCATGTGAACTTGCTGTCAGTCCTCTGCTCACGCTCTGGCTGCCACACTGCTTACCTGAAAGCTATGATGCTGCTGTTCGCATTTCAAAAGCCCCATCTCCATCTCTTGTCAACCTGTAGCCTCTCTACATTTCCCTTGAGGAAAGTTAGTATCACTTCCTGCTATGCTGACCTTGGTGTGGGAAATAAGCAGGTCAGTGCATAAGCACAAATTATCAGCTTTGCTGTCTAACTTACAGAGATATTTAGCATCCATAGTTGAGAATGAAGCTAATTTCTATCACACTATATGAAAATACTATAACTTCCTCGTATCAACCAAAACTAGGAAAGACTAGTTCCTGCTACCATGTAGCCTAGTTCATTAATGCAATGAAAAGCACTCATGCCTCAAACAGTCTTAGTGCTTAGGTTTAAAGATGATGTGTATCAGCTTTCTATAGGCTCCTTTCTCATGCTAAACCTCCTTACTGTACAAATGCGTAGTGATTTTTTAGTTTCTCCAAGGAAGAATTATAAGAATTGGTGATACGTATTTCATCCATAGTGAGGTACTTTGGTTTTAGACTAAATGTCTGCAAAACTGACAGTGTTGGGCAATTTTTTATTACATATTACTAGTTACCTTCATTTGAAAGGAAAAAGTTACTTTACAATATTACTTTCTGTGTAGAGTAATAAGTAACTTATTACACTACTTTTGCGTTACTTTGACCAAAATGACCTCAGAAGAACTAATGTTCATTTTTAATGAATGAGGGTTTTGTTGTTTCACAGCCACTAATCAAAGCACAGAAGCTTACAGTTTATTACAGTTGATTTCAAATCCAGTGCTGCAGGTCTGACACATTCATGCATTCACACACAGTGGTTACCACTTTATATCAAAATTTGAAAAAAAAAAAATATATATATATAAATAGCCTAACCATTTAAAATAAATGAGTAGCCTTGGACACAGGGAGGGTCAGGCAGAGGATCAAAGTCTGATAACTATTAGATATGGATAAATATTTGTGGGCCTTTGATATGAAACACAATAAACAAATATTATAACAAATAATAATATAAAGCAAATGATATATAGCACAATAAACGTAATGGCGTGCGAGTCAGTAACTCTGACGAGCGCAAAGTTATACACCAGAGCTGGAAGACCCACCTGCAGGTTCCCGGTGTGCCGGTCAGCTACAGCAGCACCGGAGAGAGAGTTATGCAAAAGAACATGACTATGTGCCGTGTTGCTCTGCAGTTGTGGGGGATGTGAATGGAAACACATCCAACATATACTATCATTACCCAGATGTGTCCCACTGGGATTACCCAGATTACCCAGAATGAGATACATTGTAGATGCTGCAGGTGTATTATTGGAAACACACGAGGGCTCCAGACTAACTTGTTTTAGTAGGAGTACAGGAGCTCCTAACTGAAAAATCTTCGGAGCACAGGCACAAAATTTAGGGGCACACCTTAAATCATCCTACAACACAGTTATGCACATTTTTGGCCATTTTATTTATTTTATTTTATTTATTTCATCATAAACTGTATGTAGTCTACTGTATATTAACACTGGACTGTTTTAATCATTGAAGTAGCCGATTTAGCAACACAGAGACTTGTGGTCAGTGGGATGTGAGCAGTGGTGTAGTGGTAGTTGATGAGGTGGGTATACTACTAGGTAGATAGGTAGGTTACTGATGAGGAAGTGGGCAAACTCTCCTATATATTACAATGGCTTTTTAGCTAATAGGTGGGTATACTGTAACTGGATAGAAGAAGAAGTGGGTATACCCCGTATACCTGAGTATATCCTCCACTACACCACTGGATGTGAGGATTCTTAAAACATGTTTACAGATGTGAAGCCCTGACTATATCTATATCTGACTGATCTGTAATGAAAGCTGTTGTCTTGTCCTTTTTTTTAACCCTTTTAACTGTCCAGGAGAAGCGTAGTAGCAAGCCGAAGCCCACGGTTGACCACCAGCCTGTTCATGTTTCCAACCGTTTCTCCCCACTCAGTGACACACCCACTGAGGACAAAACTATGGTCATTGGCAGCTCTATTTTGAGAAACATGAAGTTAGCAACACCAGGTCTGGAGCTAGAACAGTCTCAAAATGAATAAAGAATAGAATAAGTTAACATCACAATTTAGGTAAAATAATAATTCTAGAACATGACTTACATAAATGATTAATTAAAACATGTTATGTTTCACTTACAAGTGTTTCCTATAGGATGGAGTTGTAGCAGCGGAGGTGAAACACACGCACTAAAATCTTTTTTACACGTGCAAAATGTTTTTGTACACTTGTAAAGCACAGCCTGCTGGGATGTATCTATGTATACTGGCACCAGAAGGGCTCTTTAGGACTAAGTACATACAGTACATTTGTGCCCAGTAATGAGCAGGTGAAATGTCTGTCTAGCTTACAAGGTGTCTCAAGATTTAGTAAAATACAATTTTATTGAACATAATAAAAGTCACTTGACATGCTGCTGTTTTGTGCTATGATCTATTGAAGTGCAGGAAGTTGTTATTTATGTGACAACGCCTGAATGCAACACAGGCTCTGCTCCAACTGAGTGTGCGTACAGTGCCGTGCTATAGAGCTTAGATTCTCTGCCGGAGCCCGACTCCAGCCTGACCCGGCCCGTGGGCCCAAGCCGGGTCGGGCCGGGACCCCCCACAACTCTGACGGGCCCAGGCCAGGCTCGGTCAGATATGAGAGAGAGAGAGAGAGAGAGAGAGAGAGAGAGAGAGAGAGAGAGAGGGAGAGAGAGAGAGAGAGAGAGAGAGAGAAGGAGAAGGAGAGAGAGAGAGAGAGAAATGGCTACAGTTTGGGGGTTGCAATTCACACATACAGAAAGAGCGGGGGGGGGGTGGTGATGGTGATGGTGACCGCTTCCGGGTCTACTTCAGGCTCTTCTCTGCTATTGGACGCGCAGCGCCGAGGTGTTGTCACAGCGCGCAGGCGCCGCGACATGCACCCTTTCGTGCGCCGCTCAGATCGGCGGCAGAGCGGTGTGCTCTTGCGCCGCGGTAGCACATACACAATGAAGGGGGTTTGTCGGCGGAGGGCTGCGCTTTGCTTGCCCTGTGTGAAAAGGGCTTTATTTCCACACTGCCCAGCAGCGGTACCGTGGCGAACAGTCCCTAAAGGCCTACACATGATCAGCTGTAAAACCACTTTGCGCTGGCTGTCCCATTGTTTGGCTATGGAGAGGGCAGCAACGCTTGACAAAGCAGCACCGCTACCCTTGGCGTCGCGCACCGCTCTGATTTTCCGCCCGAGCGCTGCACTCAGAGTTGAAATTATTTGAACTACGGGGAGAACGGAGCAGGCTTCCCCAGAGATCCGCCGCTTTACCCGGTCCATCTCCTCCGCACTTTGACTTATTTCCACCCAGCCGACAGTGGGACTTATATTCAGTGTGCCGACAGTGGCTTGGAAAACCGCCCATAACCGTGGCACACAGGGAAGAGGGAAGAGGGAAGGCGGCTGGAGTTTCTCCAACCTTTGCGGTTAGATTATCATATTTTTTTATTGACAAAAATATAGGCTGCTTCAGCTGATTTTTTTATGCACGCCGCTGATTTTTTTATGCGCACCGCTCTGATTTTCCCCTAAATATTTTTTACAGTTTGCACACACCTATTTTTAGTCGCAAATGCGAGTGAAACGCTCGCACTGTCGAACCCTGGCCCTATTCATTCAGTGTTTACCCAACATGCTCAATACATGGACATGCAAAGACAACTAACTTATTACGTTATAAAAAACAATGAAATTATGGACTTAACCATATTTAAAATGACCTGCTGAAGTGAAAAAACAAGTACTGACAGGTCAGCAGGAGGACAGTCAAGCGCCTGCGAGTACACTCGCAAGACTTCTGCGGTACTAACGAGCTCGGTGTGTCCTTAGCGTTAATTGTAACAGCCAACTTATTGAAAAATGTCACATTTAAATCGGGCTCTTGCCCATAATTACAGTTAGTTGGACGGGGCAGGCCAGTCCCGGACATAACGTGCACAGGCCGGGTCGGACTGAATTTTTTGGGCCCGATCTAAGCTCTGCCGTGCTGCACCATGTATCCCTGATTGCAGGCCCTCAGACCTCAATGTGGACGTTTGACTCCACCCACATTGAGGTCTGTGGGCCTGCAATCAGGGTCTTCTCTGCTGTGCTGCTGTGCGAGCAGCGTGTTTGTCTGTGTATATAACAGCAGTCTTTTGATGGTTATTTACACACTGTCCATAACAATAACTATGTCAACTAACAAACTGCGCCGGGCTCGGGTCAGGTTTGGTCAGGAAAATGCTCTAGCGTGGTCACCTGTGTGTGTGGCCGAACTCCACCGTGCGTGATACAGAGAGCAGAGGAGAATTGTTTATGCGAGAGACAGAAATGACATAATGACATAACATGATGAATAGTATATTATTGTTATTGTTACGTTATTATATGAAGCTTTACTCACAAGTGGGTGAAGTGACCTGGATATGAAGCGTCCGTAGTGCCAAATAATATAACAGTAGTTTCTAAAGAGCTAAGACAACAACAACAAAAAATAAAAAATCAGCAGCAGCGTCCATATTTCAGCAGCATGCGCAACTGCTATTTGCATATAGGGGAAACACTGCGTACACTTAAATTGCCACGGTTCCCATTACCAGACACCATGTTGCTGCAGTCCAGCCTTCTTTTTCTTTGGATACTGGTGGGCAAACCTCTCCAGCCTCTGGCCACCTGCACGCGCTTTAATGACGTCATATAACACCCCTCGTGGGGAGGCACTCATGTGACTGGCTGTAAAGGAGTGAAACATCTGATTGGCTGCAGACAATCCCCTCTTAGAAAAAATGCATTTGTGAATGGAGTCAGGGGAGTCTCAAAACTTGCACACGCAAATGCAGGGAAGCTGACAAATTAAAAGCACTTTTTAAATGCCGGTTTGAAGGTTCATATATCAATGTAACAACCTCCAAACATGTATTTGATGAAAATTACAAATACTTTTACATGCGTACATTTGTGAATTTCAATTGCACATATTTAAAACAAGAAATATTTGTGCGTGCATCACAAATATGGTTATAAATCTTATTTTTTATATGTGGATTTTCTTTTACTTATATATGGAATGAAACATATTTTTGTGTGCATTGAAAATATGTTTGTGTTTTGAGTCATATATATGAATCCCCAAATACATATTTTTTGTGCATTTATTAATTTCTGTGTACATTTATTCATTTTGAGACCGTTCTAGGTCCATACACCAGTGCTGGCTAAGGCTAAACGTAGATTCAGTAAGATTGTTATTCACGTCGGCGGTAATGACACCCGGTTATGCCAATCGAAGGTCACAAAAATTAATGTTGCCTTGGTGTGTGAATATGCTAAAACTATGTCGGACTCCATATTTTTTCTCTGGATCCCTCCCAATTTTGACCGCTGATGGGATGTTTAGCCGCATGTCATCATAGAATCGCTGGCTGTCCAGGTGGTGTCCAGCAAACGATGTGGGTTTCATAGATAATTGGCAAACTGTCTGGGGAAATCCTGGTCTGATTAGGAGAGACGGCATTCATCCCACTTTGGATGGAGCTGCTCTCATAACTGGAAACATGGCTTTTTAGTTTATTAGTAATTCAAAACCCTGACAAGCTAGAGTTGAGACCAGGATATTAGAGTCACAGTCTCACACGCTTCTCTGAGCTTCTAGTCCAGTTACCCACCCATAGAGTTATACAAACGTGTCTGTCCCCCGACCACCTAAATTGTTTAAATCTAAAGTCAAATAAAGAGGAGTTGTGAATAACAACCTAATAAAAATTAAAACCTCTTCTGTGACGAAGACAAAACAGGAAAATTAAATGTGACTGTTAAATATCAGGTCTCTATCATCTAAAGCAGTGTTAGTAAACAAATTAATATCAGATAATCATATTTTATTTATCAGATTTACTCAGCCTCACTGAAACCTGGCTGTGTCAAGAATACCCACTTTCCTCGAGGCACAAACTAGATTATAATTCCTTTGAAAGCCTAGTTCTTACTCTATTACATCCGAACCTGGAATCAGAACAGAAACAGAATCCCTCTCTATCAGATCATTATTTAATAACTTCTGATTTCTTTCTACTCAATTACACGCCACTCAGCAACAGTTTCTATACTAGGTGTTTATCAGATAGTGCTGTTGTCCTTCTGTAACGGAGGTTTCCTGTACGGACTTTGAACCCTCGCAAACTGATGTTGTTCATAGCCCTGCAGGCTCACTGCGAACAACACTCGGCTCTGTAGCACCTCTTAAACAGAAGTTACCAAAGCAAAGAAAGTTCGCTCCTTGGAACAACTTTCAAACCCGAAAATTAAAACAAATATCACAAAATTATGAAAGGAATTGGCGATTAACCAAACTGTAAGAATCTCGTTAAGTCTCGGAAGACAGACCTGGGCCCTTCACAATGCTAGAGCAAACTATTACTCAGCATTGATAAAGAAAACAAGAATAACCCCAGGTTTCTTTTCAGCACTGTTGCCAGGCTGACTGAGAGTCAAAGCTCCATTGAGCCTTGTATTCCTTTAGCCCTTAGCAGTAATGATTTTATGAGCTTTTTTAATGACAAAATTCTAACTATTAGAGGCAAAATTCATGACCTCCTGTCCTCAGATAGTACCTATCTATCTGCCCTCAAACACAGCTGTAAGACCTAATATATATCTAGATAGCTTCTCCCAGATTTCTCTTCAACAGCTGACCTCAATGATTTCTTCATCAAAATCATCAACGTGTCTCTTATAGAGCTTAGATCGGGCCCAGAAAATTCAGCCCGACCCAGCCCGAGCCCGTGGCTGCCCTCTAGTGGCGTGGAGGCGCATTACATTTAAACATAAATTATGGCTCTTACACATCAGCCCCTAATTGCTACTGGCAGAAGACAGAGCAATTCTAAACAATATTTAAAGGAGCCATAAGAATGCAAAAATATACAGAAAAACAAAATAAATCCACCACATTTTCACACATGGGCATTAATAATTCATGCAATGTTTCTTATTGCATAATTAACATCAACACTTGAGTTTGACATAATTTCTTAATCTGTGGCCTCACATAACAGACAGATTTTAGTCACAGGTCTTTCAATGATACTCGTCTTTGTTTGAAGACGAACAAAATGGACAAGACCGTTCCTATCAGGAAAGGTTTCCAGTATTCTTCCCAGGGGCGATTTTGACACATCTGGGGCTTAGCCCAGAAGAGTTAAGCAGATGCGCGCTCAGAGCGCGCGCCGAAATTTTTAGACATAGAAGCATTCTCCACATACCCTACAGGTACCTGCTCTTCTGGACTGAATTGAATTAAGGCATTTCATGGTTACCAGTTAATACCAAATAGGCTAGCAATTTTCACAAACTTCCCTCAATAGCCCAGGCACAAAAATGCCCCATTCATCATGTTGAACATACCAACAGCAACCATTCAGCAACAGTAAACATCTTGTCATTTTCAGTATTTACATTGTTTTACTTTGTACATTTAATGCTCTTTACATACTCATATGTATTTATTCTTTAACATTCTTTAACATAACATACTCTTTAACATAATATTTGTATCTCTTACAGGTCTCAGGTTAGGTCTCTGCTTTAACTGTTCTTAACTCTACCTATTGTCTTTGTTTCTTGTACTGAACTTTTATTAATGTACTCGTTACATCTTTTTTCCTTGTTCATTTGTCTTTAGTTTTACTTCAAACATTTGTCTTGTACAGTATATCTGTCTTAACTTGCACTCTACACTTGACTTTACATCTTGTTTTTCTTTTTCTTTCTTCAGTCATCATGTACAATTAGGTCTCTGCATTAACTCTTACTCTACACCTTACAGACAGATGCTAATAATAACAGATCGTTTTTTTCCCATGTAATATCAACTAGCTGCTAGCTAGCTAATGTTAGCTACTTCCCTCTAGTAGTATTTTTACATAATTTCTATTCCCATTACCTCTTTGATTGCTGACCACGGAAATCTTTTTTTGTGACATCCCAAAGACAGCTGAACAGCTTGCTGTTGTCAAGCCTGCCTGTTGTCAAGTGCGCCTGCTGCCTGACGCTGCTGTTTTGGGTGAATGACATCACGTGCAACCTGGAGGTGTTAACCACTTGTGTGCCAAAGCCAAAGTAGTAGCTATTTAAAAATTTAATGATAATTAATTGTTACTAAAACCTGTCCAAAATCACTGTTTTATCGAAGCATCAACATAAGATAACCGTAGTTTGAGGATGTGATCTTAAAAAAAAAAAAAAAAAAAAAGGTTTTTTTTTTTTGAAAATTAATATTCATAATCGGGGCTAATTAAAAAAAAAAGCCTAGGGACGCCACTGATTCTTCCAAGCAGCCATGATCCACGTGGCGCTGTAGAATCCACAATCACAACAACATCCCCAGGCAAGAAACTTCTTTTTTCCTTTGTCCATCTTTGTTATTCTTGCAATAATGGGAGATATTCACGAATCCATCTTTTCCAGAAGAGATCGGCAATATATTGGACTTGTTTCCATCTCCTTTTCGCATACAGATCTGTCCTTTCAAATAAACCTGGTGGTAGGATTGGTTTCCCTTTCATGAGAAGCAAGTGGTTTGAAGTCAATGCCTCGAGGTTGTTCGGATCCTCAGACAATCTTGTGATGGGGCGATCATTCAGCATTGCCTCAGCTTCACAAAGTACGGTTTGAAAACCTTTGTCGTCCAAACTTTGTTGACGGAGGACAGAACTCAAAACCTTCCTAATCATGCGAATAATGCGCTCCCACGCTCCACCGTGATGTGAGCCAGCAGGTGGGTTAAAACTCCACTTGATTCCCCTTTGTGCCAAAGATCTCTCAATGTGGCTCTGATTTAAAGCAGCTAAGGCTTCTTTTAGCTCTCATTCTGCTCCCACAAATTTAGTCCCTTTGTCCGATCTCATATGAGAAACCTGTCCTCTCCGACAGATGAATCTTTGCAAAGTGTTGAGGTCGTATCAAGAGAGTAGGCAACCTCCAAGTGAACTGCTCTGCTTGCCATGCAAGTGAAGATTACTCCATAGCGTTTCATGATGCTACGTCCTCTTTTTACGTTGATCAGACCAAAATAATCCACACCAACATTAGTAAATGGAGGGAGATCAGGGACAACTCTCTCTGTGGGCACGTCTGACATTTTTTGTTCACCGGTCTTCCCTCGGTGATGCCTGCAGAATCTGCACTTTCCTATGATTTTTCTCACAGCAGAATTGGCGTTTGTGATCCAGAATTTCTTCCTTACAGTGGAAAGTATATGATTTCTTCCCGCGTGGCCCAACTGTTCATGAAAGTAGTGGAGAAAGAGGTTGGAGACGTGCTGGTCCTTAGACAAGATGAGAGGATGTTTTATATTCTCAGGTATTGCTGCCTTGTTCAGTCAACCCCCAACTCTCAGAAGCTCTCCTTCCAGAACTGGATCCAATTTGTAGATGATGCTGCCTTTTTTTATGTCAGTTTTGCTGGTTAATGCAGCAATTTCATCTGGGAATCTCTCTCGCTGACAGAAGGAAATTATCGATGTCTCAGCATCTGAGAGATCATCCAGTGATATCTTCTGACTTCCCAGTGAAGCTCTGAAAGCATGCATCTCTGTGCTTACGTCCTTGGATGGTGAATCACTAGCACCAGCAAGCTCTAAATGTTTCCTTTTCTTGCTCAGTTTTAACAGAGTGCCTTTCAGTTTGATGATCCACGCCACTGCGACCTTTAACCTTTGCCAATCAGAAAAGTAGGCTATCAGTTGTTGAGTGGCGTTCACAGTGTCGACAGCAGTTGCATTTATTATGAGATTTCGTTTAAGCTCTGGGTCGTTGGCTGTGACACTGAAATCCAGAGGACATGCTGGCCATTTTTCTTCAGATTTCCAAAGAAAAGTGGGGCCTTCAACCCATCTCTGATTGACCAGATGTTCTGCCTTCAAACCTCGTGAAGCATCATCAGCAGGGTTTTTTGATGTGGGAATGTATCTCCACTGTGAAACATCCGAGTTCTCTCTTATAGTTGTTACCCTGTTTGCAACAAAGGTTTGGAACCGTTTATCTTCATTTTTAATGTATTTTAGAACTGATGTGCTGTTAGTCCAAAAGCTTGATTTCTTCACTGGAAGCTGCAGCTCTGCTTGAAGCATTTTGTCGACTCTAACAGCAACCACCGCAGCTGTGAGTTCCAGGCGAGGTATGGTAATGGGCTTTAGTGGAGCCACTCTGGCTTTACCAAACCAGAAAGCAACATGAACCATTTTCTCAATGTTCTGCATCCTGATGTAGGTAGCCGTACTCTTGCTAGCATCGGAAAAATTATGCAATTGGGCACATGAAATCTTCCCAAACCCTTTGGGCTTTAAACACCTGTTGACCTTGAAGTCTGCCACCTTTTCGAGATCTGCTAGCCACTTGTTCCACTTCTGCTGGAAAGCCTGTGGTATCTGGTCATCTCATTCGCACTTCTTCCTGCATAACCCTTGCAGCAACAGTTTGGCAGGCAGTATGAGAGGTGCTAGGAATCCCAATGGATCATACACAGAACTGATAATGGACAACATGCCGCGTTTGGTGTGGGGCTGCTCCTTGACTTTCAGCTTGAATTTGAAAGTGTCGGACTCAATACACCACTGTAAACCCAAAGCCCTCTGTCCAAATCAAGCTCATGCAGGTTTTTTGCTTTATGCTCTTCGGGAATGCTTTGAAGCACTTTCCGGCTATTGCTAAACCATTTTGTGAGGTTGAATCCTCCTCTGTTGCAAATGGCTCTGAGGTTCTTAACCATGCTGACAGCTTCCTCTTCAGAGGGCAGGCTCTTCAGAAGGTCGTCCATATAGAAGTTTCTGTTGACTGTGTTGATCACTTCTGTTGGAAAGCTAGTTTGGTTGTCCTCAGCCATTTTCCTAAGAGCAAAGCATGCGCAGCTGGGTGAAGATACTGCCCCAAACAAATGCACAGTCATGCGATGCTCTACCAGATCTTGCTCCAGTTTACCTTCAGGCCACCACAGAAATCTTAAGAAGTCCACATGTTCTTCTGACACTTTAACTTGGTGGAACATAGCTTGTATGTCAGCCATTAGCGCCACTGGTTCCTGCCTGAAATGCATAAGGACTCCCACCAATGAGCTTGTGCCCTGCCAAAGTTGACTGTTGAGAGAGACCCCTTTAAACTTTGCTCCACAGTCAAACACATCCCGCAGCGTTCCCTTCTGTGGATGATACACGCCATGGTGAGATATATACCACACCTTTCCCTCACGTGGCTCCAACTGATGCTGGAGCACTTCTTCAGCGAAGCCCTGGCTAATAACATCAGCAAGAGAGTCTGTGTATTCCTCATGAAGACTTGCATTCTTCTGAAGCTTCTTTTTCAGACCATGAATACGTTGCTTGGCCACGCAGAGATTGTTTGGCATGGTGACATTTTCCTTTTTGAAAGGCAGCTTCATTTTATAGTGCCCTTCCTGAAGCTGAACAGAGCTTTCCATAATCTCCATGAACTTCTTTTCCTCTCTTGACATCTCTTCCTGGTCTTTAGAGGTCCCTTCATTGAAGTCATGGTTGTATTGTTTGGTTAACAGTTCCTCTATCCTGTCGACACTGGTTCGGTTGACAATGACTGCAGGGTAACCACTCCCACTTCGCTTGTCATTACTACCTTGTAATGGGCCATTAATTACCCACCCCAGTAATGTTCTGACAGCATACGGTCCATCTCCGTGACTGTTAACCACCTCCCAAGGTTCCATCAACTTGGAGGTATTGGTGCCAATTAACAAGTCAATGTGAGCTCTTACTCGAGGAATCTGAATACCTTTAAGATACCTTTAGGCCACTTAGCCACCTCCTTTTCACTGATGATGTTGTCTGTGGACACAGGCATCTCTTTCTGGGTAAACACCTCAGGAAGCTCAAAGAAGTGTTTGCCAGACAATTCTGAGATTTCCAAACCATTGATAATGCAGCTTGGTACTGCTTTACTATGACCCATGGTGCGTAGATGAATTTTAGTTCTTCGACCTTCAGTGTTTAACCTGTTTACAAGCTTTTCAGAACAAAAAGTACCTGTGCTTCCTGGATCCAGAAAAGCATACGTCTCAATCACCTTATTTCCCTTTGTGCACTTCACTTGCACCGGCAGAATGGGTAGAATGCCATTACTGTAGCCAGCCCCTGTATGACCACAGGTTGAGGTAGATGTGCAGCTCTCTGATCTTTTCTTTGGCAGATCTGGATCTCCATTGGCAACCTTTTCATTCTTTTCAATATACAAAATGCTGGGATGAGCTTGGTCTGCAGGTAATGCGCCTGTCGCAATTCCTGCTTAAGTGCCCTGTGCACAAGCAACCGAAGCAAAGACCTTTCTCTTTAAGAAAGTTTAACTTTTCCCTGTGCACCTTCCTTCCTAGTTGTGGACATTGCTCCAATGCATGACCACGTGCACAATGCAGACAGGAAATGCAGTTAGAGATAGCCACATTTTGATTTTTTTCATTTTTGTGAACATCTGCTTTGTATTCATCAGTAAGAGACACATGAGTTGCAAAACTGTTTCTTTTGAGTTGTGATTTCACTGGAGGCTTGACTTTGATCCCTCCTTTACTGAGTGGAGTGTCTTGTATGTCACCAAAAACTGGATCTGAAGAAATTCGGACCTGTTGTTCAATGAACATGACGATGTCAGTCAAACAGGCTCTTCGATTGTCTCTGTCCAAAATTTCATAAGCCTTTGCTGGCCATTTTTCTCTGAGCTTATATGGGAGTTTCTGTACCACAGTCCTCATGTTTGCAGGCATGTTAAGCTCTTCCAAGTACTGAAGTTCCTCCATAGCATTCAAACATTCGCGTAAGTACAGTGCATATGCTTGGAGTCCTTTAACATCCTCAGACTTGACGCTTGGCCATCCAATGATTTTTTCCATATAAGCAGCTGCTACCTTCAACCCGTTTCCAAAGTGCTCCTGTAGCAGCTGCTTGGCAACAGTGTAGCCTCTTTCAGGAGTCAAGTGAAGGCAGCTCCGCACAACATCCCTTGGTGGTCCCCTGGTGAACTGCTCAAGATAGTACAAACAATCTCCTTTATTGTTAGTCTTAGCTTCCACACAATGCTCAAATGCTTTTATGAATGCTTTAAACTGCAGAGGATCTCCATCATAAAATGGGATTTCCCTGTGTGGTAGAAAGTAAGAGGCTTGCGATTGGACAAGGAGCGATGTTATGTCGTTTTGTTGCTGCAGCAAGCTGTAAAGATCTCCTGATGTGTGATTGTCTTGAGAAGGTAGAGAGGACTTGTGGCGTTTTTATGCCCATACATAGGATCTGGAGTTGCCATATGCGATGTTTGCATACCTCTTTGAGATGTGGCATCATCCTCCTTGCCATAGTGAGCAGCATCCTTGCGGCTGTGGTGATCAGATGAAAATGCCCTTTTCATTGCTGAATGAGTGTTGCTTTGCATTGAAGGGAGAGATACATGTCGCTGTGAGTGCTGCACATGCTGAGGCTCATATTCTTTGCCATTTGGGTTTAAAGAGGTAAGTGTGGCTTTAGCCTTTTTTCTGAAATAAGACTCCATTCCATCAGATTTTCCAGCTGAAACACTGCTGCTGTCACAGGCCTGGAGTACTGCTAGCCTAGCAGTTGAGGCTGCTATTTGAGTGTCCAGCTCCAGCTGTTCCTTTTTCCTCCTTAAGGCATCCTCCTGGTCCTCCAGAGCATGCTTCTCTTTTAATGCAGCAGAACGAGCCATAAGTGCAGCTTTTTCTGCTGCTTCTTTAATGTGTGCAGAAGAAGTTGAAGATTTGCCACTTTTTGAGCTTTTGTGGCTTGACCGTTTACTGGATGTATTTGATTTAACATTTGAAATGCTGTCCTGTGGTTCAACACAAACCTCCTCTTTGTCATTGTTACACTCATCAGCAGCAGCAGCAGAGCAACTTTCAGTTTTGGACAACCACATATTCACCTCAACAATAAAATCAGTGACATTCAACATTTTTCAGCAGTCTATTTTGTCCATCAAAGCTTTGTGTGTTAATTTAGAAACACGTTTTTGTTTTACAGCGTCAGCTTCAAGCTCTTTAACACCCCCATTAAGTTCACCCTCAGTCTCAACCAAAAGTTTATTGTCAGTCTTATTTTCATCCAAAAGTGTATTGTCATTATCATTAAGTGGAGCGCACGATTGCTCCACTTCCTCTTCCATATTCGCCACCGATACACGTTAGTTTATATCCGTAAAACAATACGTCTTAACGCGCACAGTATGTTTAAGATGGTTGCAACCAATGCACTGGATTTACACGTATTTTAACGTGTGCACACAAATGAACAATCGCCATTTATGACTGTATCAGCGCTGAACATACCCCAAACGTTGGCCGGCAAAGATGATCAGACGTCCCGGTCTGTGATGCTTGGTGTTCCGGTAACTCCTGTAGCTCCGGTTCGACTCCAGGTATGTGCAGACGGTCTGGCTGGCTGTCGGACGTCAGGTCCACAGCTGTCCATAACGAGCCCCGTTGATTCCCAGGTGAAGCAATGCGTCGTCTCCAGCGTCCAAATGAAGAAGTTTTTGACTGAAGTCTAGTGACAAAGTCCTATACTGAGAAGCCACTACTGGCTGCTAATGGGTCTATTGTTTGGACGTGTGCCGAAAAAACGAAGTCCAGTCTTTTCCAATAATATTTACAATGCGTTTATTTTCCCACCGCATTTCTTTTAAATTGTCCATCACTTCCAATAAGTTGACTTTGACAAAACGCAGAACATAAACCACAAAATCAAAACTGTAAACGTAAATTCGTACACAGTCAAAAACTGTTTGCTTTCCCAGCAGCATCATTGTCACAACAATCAATGAACTTAAAACACCTGTGGCGAATCTCAGCCGCCACCACAAATAACTCATGGCTGCCTTCTAGTGGCGTGGAGGTGCATTACATTCAAACATAAGTTATGGCTCTTACACCAACTATAGACCGATTTCTAATCTTCCCTTTCTTTCAAAGATCCTTGAGAAAGTAGTTGCAGACCAGCTGTGTGACTTTCTCCACGATAATAATTTATTTCAGGAAATTCAGTCAGGATTTAAAGTGCATCATAGCACTGAGACAGCACTAGTTAAAATTACAAATGATCTTACGATTACTTCAGACAAAGGACTCATCTCTGTACTTGTTTTATTAGATCTTAGTGCAGCGTTTGACACTATTGACCATCAAATTCTGCTACAGAGACTGGAACATTTAATTGGCCTAAAAGGCTCTACACTAAGCTGGTTTAAATCTTATTTATCTGATTGCTTTGAGTTTGTTCATGTTCATGATGAATCATCTCTACGTACTTAAGTTTGTTTTGGAGTTCCACAAGGTTCTGTGCTCGAACCAATTCTGTTCACTCTATATATGCTTCCCTTAGGTAACATCATTAGAAATCACTCTGTAAATTTCCAGTGCTATGCGAATGATACACAACTGTATTTATCGATAAAGCCAGAGGAAACGGATCAATTAACTAAACTTCAAAAATACCTTAAAGACATACAAACCTGGATGAGCTCCAATTTCCTTGTTGAATGTTAAATTCAGACAAAACTGAAGTTATTGTTACTGGCCACAAACACTACAGAAATTCTTTGTCTGATGATAGTTTCTCTGAATGGCATTGCTCTGGCCTCTAGCACTACTGTAAGAAACCTTGTTGTCCTTTAACTCCCATTTAAAACAAACGTCAGGGACTGTTGTTTTTCATCTGCGTAATATTGCAAAAATTAGGCCTATCCTGTCCCGAAAAGATGCAGAAAAATTGGTCCACACTTTTGTTGCCTCCAGGCTGGAATACTGTATTTCCCTAATAAGTCTTTGAAAACTCTCCAGCTGATCCAGAATGCAGTGGCATCTGTACTAACAGGAAGTAGGAAACAAGATCACATTCCTCCTGTTTTAGCTTCTCTGCACTGGCTCCCTCTAAAATCCAGAACTGAATTTAAAATCCTAGTCCTAACTTACAAAGCTTTAAATGATCAGGCACCATCATATCTTGGAGAGCTCATAGTGCCATATTATCCCACTAGAACACTGCACTCTGAGAATGCAGGGTTACTCGTGGTCCCAACACCGTCGCCACATCTCCAAGACTTAAAACTTTCCTTTTCTTGATAAAGGTCATAGTTGGGGCTGGCTCAGGCTTGCCTTGGACCAGCCCCTAGTTAGGCTGACATAGGCCTAGTCTGACGGGGGACCTCCTATAATACACCTCCTGAGCCCTTATCTCCTTCTCTCACTCTCTCTCTCCTTTACTAAACCTCAGGTCCTGTTACTGCATGTCACTGCAAAAAAGTACATGATTTCAGTTGGAGGTGCACGAGTGCTGATTATTATACATCCCCTCCCCAAAAAATGTTTGAGTTTATTAAATCCCTGCAGAGATGCAACCGCAGTAGAAACGATAAGTGTGTCTCCCCACTGAGAGAGACGCTGTGCGCATTTACGCACGAGACACAGCAGCCTAACTTCATTAATTAGCCTATCTGGAACTTATGTATCGGGATGTAATGTTAATTAATGTTCTGTGTTCTTCTACACATCCAAAAGGTCACACACAGTTCAGGTTCATAGGTGAAATTGTTTGGAGTAAAGCAGCATCCTCCTGATAAATCCTGAGCTCTATCAGAGCTGTCTAAATAAATACTTCAGAAGCTAAAAGTTTAATTTCATGTTTCATAATATGGATGGTTGGTTTAAATACCATAGTATAAATAACGAGTGAGTATACTGAACAGGTCCGGCAGAAAATATAACAGTACTGCTAATTCTCAAACAGTTTCAGTTGGACGCTGCATCTCAACTGCTCACATGTGCCACCTGCTGGTTGTTGTTGCGCATTGCAGCTACTCCTGGATGAATTATTTCACCCCCTTCACTGTGGCTGCGGCATCGAAATGAGTAACATGTGTATGTGAAATGGTTAACAAAGGACGACACAGGCTATTTCCACATTTAATTAAGCAGGCTATTAATTCACACTACGCAACTAAATAATATATCACACATTTTTTTAAATAAAATATATCTCAAATGCATAGCATATGTAGGCCTATTTATTTATTTTATTAGATTCTGTGCTTGCATAATGTTGGTTGTTACATTTTTAATAGATTTTATTTTGACGTTTTTACACTTCACTTCCGCTTCCTGTCTGCTCACTGCACTACTGCCTGTCCCAAATGAGAAATGAAAAAATGAATTTGCAAAAACCAAAACTGGTTTTCTGGAATGTCATTTGTAAACAAAAAAGAAATAGATCACGTGATTTTGTTTTTCGTTTTTTGGTTTAAAATGAAAAAAGGAAAAAACCACGTGACTTCCGTTTTTGGTTTCAAACACAAAAAAGAATTGGCTGAATCAGAGATATTGGATAAAGGAGATACCCCACTGTAGGCTTATCCAAGAAGTAAGAAAACGTTTATTTTTCCTGTCTCCTAAGTGGGCGTGGTTAGCTCTCCCTCCAATCAGAGTCTGTTCTCCCTCAACCCCCCCCCAAACCACCTTGTTGAACAGAGGATCCGTGGATGTCTGTGTATTAGAGCTTAGATCGGGCCTAAAAAATCCGGCCCGATGCTACACCGAGCCCATGCACGTCGTGTCCGAGCCCGGCCACATATTAACTGTAATTATGACCCCGAGCCCTATTAACACCCGACTTTTTTTTTTTTTTTTTAAATCCGTGCCGTGGTGGGCTGTTTAAATTCGGCGGCGGAGCTGTTCAGGGTCCTGACTCTCCCGCATCTCTGCAGCAACCTCTATGCTGTTGTCAGTGTACTCTAACTATTGAACAACACACAGGAATTGCCCATGTTTAGAGTTAATAAATAATAGAACAAGTACGAGGCCGAGAATCTAAACTCTACTGTGTATGCGGATTGAGAAGCAGGTGGAATGAAAGTACATTCTTCCTATTATTGCAGCCTAAGCTTGGGCATTTTTTATTTATTACTAGCAGTAAATAACTGTTTGTAAGCTAACTGTGATTTTGTGCCTGATTTTACCGCCTGTTTATGAAGATCACAAGATCTCGCGATAACTTCTGAGACGGACAGGGCTCAAACAAAGTTAACCTTCTCTTAATCTGTGTGGATGAAAAATGCAGCTTTAGTGTCAGAATGTTGGTAAGATGTGTGGCTTGTGGAAAATGAACCCAGTATTTACTTTGGTGACTATAGGGCGAAAGAATTGACCATAAATTGTGATCACATTCATTTTCCTCATTGACGACAATATATTGAGAGCTGCCGCAAGTCTCCTACGGGGGCGTGACGCTGACGTCACTGAATCAGGAAGTGAGCTGAGTGGGGCATAGACGTAGGCCCAATCCCAAACCGGCCCCTAACCCCTCGCCCTATTCATTCCCCCTCTGTTTGCGCGGTCATGCGGAGCTCATAGCCATATTAAGGGCCATCCCAAACCAATTATGGCTGAGTGCGAGTGGACTGCTCAGCCCTTAGATAGCGAGTGTGCATCAGTGCAGGCAAAGACAGTGGATAAACCAAGACGGTCCACTGCGAGTCAGTTTCCTGTATCAGTGTCACGTGGGGTTCACAACCACCATGCCCC
Organism: Epinephelus awoara; assembly: GCA_035609425.1. Lineage (NCBI taxonomy): Eukaryota > Metazoa > Chordata > Actinopteri > Perciformes > Serranidae > Epinephelus > Epinephelus awoara. The sequence goes on along the minus strand of CM069301.1, from coordinate 42,232,580 downwards.
TTTAGGAGACTAACAGCAGGTCCTGAGTCCATTGACTTCACTGGGTGAAATGAACGTGATTACAGATAATGGCCGATTCTTTCACCCCATAGTCACGGAAGCAAATATTGGACCCATTTATCACAAGCCACATATCTTCAGAACATTCCGACACCAAAATGTCAAATTTCAGACGGACAAATCTGGAGAAATTATACTTTGTTCAAGACCTGTCTCTGTCTCAACAACTCTCGCGAGATCTGGCAACAGATAGCTCCTCTCTGGTGCTGAAATCAGTGCAGTTTCACCAAAGATACTGGATTAAAAAAATATTTTTTCCAGCGGATGTCTTAGTTACAACATGATTGAGCTAACTGGAGTAGTTTCATGTCGTATCCGACAACGGGAGACTTTTAACAGATGATGTCCTGATGTTAGCTTCGCTGCTAGTGTTAGCTGTCCCTGTCACCTGCAGCCACTGATGCTTTCTAGACATTGTGATTTCCCAAAACTGAATAAATACCACACGTAGCAACACAAAACTGCTTTGCTAGCTCAATCATGTTGTAACTAAGATATCCGCTGGAAAAAATAATTTTTTCACGGACCGTTTATTACACCGCTAACGGCTAACGGTTAGCCCAGCTAATCTATGATAACCAAGCGAGGTTGGGGATACTCGTCTTTGATTGGCGGTTCTCCATTGTCTTTGATTGGGCTACGGGGGACAACGCCTACTTAGGAGACTGGAAATGTATACCATTTAATACAATGGGGGTATATTGTAGGTGGGCCATCTTGTCACAATACAGTATCTTTGGTGCAGGCTTCTGATGAGCCCAGCAGGAAGCGCAACATCACAATGGAGGAAACAACATACAAATAAAAGAGTTCCATCTTTCTTCTTTGTAAAATATTTTAGATCAAACATTTGTTTTCCTCACACTGACTTTACAGTCTCAAACAAACTCACAGAATGTTTGGTGTCAAAAGATGAAAACCTACATGTCCATATGCTGAAATAAACTACTTAAAACTGTCTAAAAACATTCCTCATCCCATTCTCATGATTTTGAAAAAATCTATAACTCTGTGTTCACAGGGACAGAAGAAACAAAGCAGTTAATCGATCTATGGATTAAAAATGAGAGTCTCTTCACTCAAAAGAGGAACGCTGCAAAACAGGGATGGAGGTGAGATTGCCCAGATGAATGAAGCTGTAAATGCGTAAACTGTGTGCAGAAAATATTAACAAGTGAATTACTTTGATTACACTGCACTGTATCTCTTATCTGACTCATTCAAGTTTATTTTTATTATAACCCAATTTAATTAATATTTAAATGTTTTTTTATAGCCTGTTGCTCTATTTTGCTTTCACAAAGCATCTGTCTGTATCCATGGTTACATCTGCTTCCTACTTCTGGTAGAGTGGCGAGGGCGTCCCATGGTTTGGCTTCTCTTTCATACACTTCCCCTTAATCAGGAGTGCCCTCCGCAGCTGCGAGTGTAACTTGATTTCGAGTGACACTCGGTAGTGAAGTGGTAGTGGTTTGGGATTGGGCCGTAGACGCCGCATCAAGTGGGTTTGCCCCATAGATATATATATACATAGATGCTGCACCCTGGCTTGTGGGATGCGTCAATACCGCCGCCATATTGCCTAGGTGCTCTGACTCGTTCAGACAAAGAGCATTGATACCAAGAGGCGAAGCTCAATAGAACGCCCCATAGCAACAGACTCACCCATGGTTTCGTCCTACCGCCGCCATTTTGGACTGTCAGCAGACCGCAGCAGACCCGCTTGCATACAAAAACACACAGACAAACTGAAGTATATCGCTATTAATTATGCTTACAATGCTACTCACCTCGTGATAGCTTGGTCACAGCTGCTTTTTCACGTTTTTGTCAAGTAAAATATAGACTTAAAAAAAAAAACAAGAAAAACGGCCTAGATGGCATCTCTACATATTACATCCACTTATGAGAAGATTAACTTAATTACTCCTTCAAAATCACCCCATAAGCCAATCTACCAAAAAAAAAAACCAATAATAATAATAATAAAAAAATCAATATTTTAACTAGAAACACATTAATGGCGACGTCACATAGTCAGGAATAAAGATTTATTTACAGTTTGTACAGTAAGGGGACAGTAATAATAATAATATATAGGCTATTTTAATATGATATATTTTAATGCTAAAGCAGTAATCAGTTTTGATATAAATGGTCCAAGAGGCCATATGTATATATACATATACAGTATATATACATATATACATACATACATACATACATACATACATATATGTACACATACATATATATGTGTGTGTGTGTGTGTGTGTGTGTGTGTTACCTTCCCTCCAAAACTGGCATATTAAATTGATATTAAAACACTTCAATACTTAATCTGGGATCCTTCGGGAAACGGTGGAAGGCCAGGTGCGGGGTGTTCCACTGATAGTTGTTGCAGTTAATTGCACTACACTGTTTTCTTTTACTTTTTTTCTCCTCTCTCCTTGACATCTTGCATGTTGTCTGGGTGCAACAGTCTAAGCTCAACAGTCCAAGATGGCGGCAGCGCTACAGCAGTGCCCCTGGTGGCTGTTGGCAGAAATTCAACAGAGCTTCGCCTCTTGGTATCCATGCTCTTTGGTTCAGACCCGTGTAGACTCTGCAAAAATGCCACATTTTTGCTCTGCATTTGGGTGTACTAACGAAAGAAGTGTTAAAACCAAGCAGAAGGGAATAACATTCCACAGGTTAGAAGTTGTTTTACAATATTTTATTGTTCCGAACATGTTTAACGAGATATATATCTCAAAAAGTGATCCTTCTTTTAAGCTAATCAAGTGAAGTAACTGTCCTGATCTGGTCCTCATGCCAAATTAAGCTAACGCTCTGTCACACAACTTAAAGTAAAAGGTTAACATTTATATAATATTACTTACAAAATTATGATGCTTTGTCAAACAGCTATGTCGGTGTATGTGTTATTCCAAATTGTCCACTATCTGTTTCATGGCACCAACGTGACATAACGCAGTATAACGTTAGTAGTTAAGTTGTGGCCTGAATTGTAACTACAAATTATGTGGAACTGCGTTTTTCTGACTCACTTATTTTGTGTGTAGTTTCCCAAAAAACACAGATAGGAGATGGGCATGGGTAGCAGCAGTGAGGAGAAAGGACTTTGTCCCGAGTGACTCCTCAGCCATCTGCAGCTGTCTCTTCAGACCTGAGGACTTCGACAGGACTGGGCAGACTCCTAAAAATAACACACTGTATTTTTTGTAAATATGACCTAATAATGTAAACAGTTCTGTGTCCTGGCTCCCATGAGCACTGTGGCGTTATACATATGAGATTAAAGCAAAATTTGGTGTAAACATGCAGCTCTAAGTCATTTATTTTCACTTGTACAAAACCAACATTTGTTAATCAGAATGTGTAACTACTATGCAGCTCGGCACAACCCTGCTGATACACTATTTTTGGCACATTGTGTGAAATATGAATAAACATTTATAGTCAAAATTAATAATTAAATGACATCATGGTGGGCATTGTACATCTAGTGAGAAAGAAGAATATTTATTAAATGGGGAAAGTTTAGTTTAAATGTGTTGTAGAAGTATTACTGTTACTTTATCTACATAAGATCAAATATTTTGGTATGAAAAGCTGCATTTGTTATTTAACCAAGTATCCTGTATCATAACTACATGTCTGACGATTGTAACAAACCAAACCGCATGAAAATCGGTTGAGAATTCAGCGAGTAATGATGATTTTAATCATAAATAATCTCCTGCCTGGGGCAGCACCGTGGTGTCTCACAGCAAGAGGGTTGCCGGTTCGATCCCGGGTGTGGGAGCCCTTCTGTGTGGAGTTTGCATGTTCTCCCCTTGTCAGCGTGGGTTCTCTCCGGGTACTCTGGCTTCCTCCCACAGTCCAAAGACTAGGTTAATTGATTACTCTAAATTGTCCATAGGTGTGAGTGTGAATGGTTGTCTGTCTCTATGTGTCAGCCCTGCGATGGTCTGGCGAACTGTCCAGGGTGTACCCTGCCTCTCGCCCGATGTCAGCTGAGATAGGCTCCAGCCCCCCCCGCGACCCTCATGAGGATGAAGCGGTTAGAAGATGAATGAATGAATGAATCTCCTGCCTCAATAGACATACATGCATTAGGCAGCGTGGCTCCACCTGGGCAAGATGGCGGCCGCGTTTACGTATCGCTCCAATGACGAGCGCCATTCAATGCGGCATCCACGTATATATATATGTCTATGGCAAAGAGCATGGATACCAAGAGGCGAAGCTCCGTTGAATTTCTGGCAACAGCCACCAGGGGCGCTGCTGTAGCGCTGCCGCCATCTTGGACTGTTGAGCTTAGACTGTTGCACCCAGACAACATGCAAGATGTCAAGGAGAAAGGAGAAAAAAAGTAAAAGAAAACAGTGTAGTGCAATTAACTGCAACAACTATCAGTGGAACACCCCGCACCTGGCCTTCCACCGTAGGATCCCGACAGGTAAGAACTCCTGAGGTGTAGGTTTTGAAGTGTTTTAATATCAATTTAATTTGCCAGTTTTGGAGGAAAGGTAATACACACACATATATATACACACGTGTTGTTAATGAATTTAAAACATATATTTCAAGGTCAAGAAAGTCATACTTTGTGGTAAAACTGTTGAGATATAAGCTTTTTAATTAGAAAGACTGAAGAGTACACAGGAGGAGGTCGCGTGTGTGACGTCATAGCTTTCGCTAGATTCCTGCAGCTTGGCCTCACTGCTGAAATTCCACTGTTTTATGATTAATCGATTTACGATTGAAAATGTCTGTGTGTTTTGTGCCAGGTTACAGTCACTCCAAGCTACTGGAAGCAAGCGAAAGCTATGACGTCACATAGGTGACCGCCTCCTGTGTAGTTTTTCTAATTACGTTTTTTCAAAAGCTTACAGTCAGGTCCACAAATATTTGGACATTGACACAATTTTCAGCATTCCAGCTCTGTACAACACCACAATGGATTTGAAATGAAACAATCAAGATGTGCTTTAAGTGCAGACTCTGAGCTTTAATTTGACGGTATTTACATCCAAATCAGGTGAACGGTGTAGGAATTACAACACATTTTATATGTGCCTTCCACCTTTTTAAGGGACCAAAAGTAATTGGACAATTGGCTACTCAGCTGTTCCATGGCCAGGTGTGTGTTATTCCCTTGTTATTTCACTTACAAGGGGCAGATAAAAGGCCTAGAGTTCATTTCAAGTGTGGTATATTCATTTGGAATCTGGTGAGGTCATCTCTCAATATGAAGTCCAAAGAGCTGTCACTATCAGTGAAGCAAGCCATCATTAGGCTGAAGAATCAAAACAAACCCATCAGAGAGATAGCAAAAACATTAGGTGTGGCCAAATCAACTGTTTGGTACATTCTTAAAAAGAGAGAACGCACTGGTGAGCTCAGCAACACTAAAAGACCTGGAAGACCACGGAAAACAAGTGTGGTGGATGACAGACGAATCCTTTCCCTCGTCAAGAAAAACCCCTTCACAACAGTTGGCCAGATCAAGAAAACTCTCCAGGAGGTGGGTGTATCTGTGTCCAAGTCAACAATTAAGAGACAACTTCACCAGAGGAAATACAGAGGTTTCACCACAAGGTGTAAACCATTGGTGAGCCTCAAAAACAGGAAGGCCAGATTAGAGTTTGCCAAGAAACATCTAAAAGAGCCTGTACAGTTCTGGAACAACATCTTATGGACAGATGAGACAAAGATCAACTTGTACCAGAATGATGGAAAGAGAAAAGTATGGAGAAGGGAAGGAACTGCTCAAGATCCAAAGCATACCACCTCATCAGTGAAGCATGGTGGTGGTAGTGTAATGGCGTGGGCATGTATGGCTGCCAGTGGAGCTGGATCTCTTATATTTATTGATGATGTGACTGTTGACAAAAGCAGCAGAATGAATTCTGAAGTGTTTCGGGCAATATTATCTGCTCATATTCAGCCAAATGCTTCAAAACTCATTGGACGGCGCTTCACAATGCAGATGGACAATGACCCAAAGCATACTGCGAAAGCAACCAAAGAGTTTTTAAAGGCAAAGAAGTGGAATGTTCTGCAAAGGCCAAGTCAATCACCTGACCTGAATCCGATTGAACATGCATTTCACTTGCTGAAGACAAAACTGAAAGGAAAATGCCCAAAGAACAAGCAGGAACTGAAGACAGCTGCAGCAGAGGCCTGGCAGAGCATCACCAGAGACGAAACCCAGCGTCTGGTGATGTCCATGGGTTCAAGACTTCAGGCTGTCATTGACTGCAAAGGATTTGCAACAAAGTATTAAAAGGTTACAATTTGATTTATGATTATGTTAGTTTGTCCAATTACTTTAGGTCCCTTAAAAAGGTGGAAGGCACATATAAAATGTGTTGTAATTCCTACACCGTTCACCTGATTTGGATGTAAATACCGTCAAATTAAAGCTCAGAGTCTGCACTTAAAGCACATCTTGATTGTTTCATTTCAAATCCATTGTGGTGTTGTACAGAGCTGGAATGCTGAAAATTGTGTCAATGTCCAAATATTTATGGACCTGACTGTATATCTCAACAGTTTTACCACAAAGTATGACTTTCCTGAGCTTAAAATTTATGTTTTAAATTCATTAACGACATATTTGGATTTCATGTCACAACTCAGACGGGACCAAAAGATAACATTGCTCTCCTCATTCACTGCCATTCATATTTTTTCCGATCTAAGGTCCCATGAGCTTCACCGGAAGGGGCATGACTTCGGCACTCTATTGAGCTTCGCCTCTTGAGGCCCGTTTCCACTGAAGAAGTTCCTGGTACTATCTGGGGGACAGGAACTACTACAGGAACGTCTACTCGCTCGGCCCTCTCAACCGCCGTGTCTCCACTGAGAGAGCGGAGTAGGAGGAAGGTTCCTGTGAAGTTACAGGGCTCTGGATGTGACGTAATCATTACGCGACCATTTTGACCGGAGCAACGTAGCGGCGTAGGGACGCTGTTAGCGGTGTCTGTAATAACTCACTAAACTCACAAAGTGGCCTGTGAAATTTTTTTTCCAGCGGATGTCTTAGTTACAACATGATTGAGCTAACTGGAGTAGTTTCATGTCGTATCTGACAACAGGAGGCTTTTAACAGATGACGTCCTGATGTTAGCTTTGCTGCTGCTGTTAGCTGTCCCTGTCAGCTGCAGCTACTGATGCTTTCTAGACATCGTGATTTCCCAAAACTGAATAAATACCACACATAGCAACACAAACTGCTTTGCTAGCTCAATCATGTTGTAACTAAGATATCCGCCGGAAAAAATATGTTTTTCACGGACCGGTTATTGAGTCGATAGTTGAACCTCAGATTGAGGAGGAGCAATGTGGTTTTCGCCCCGGACGCGGAACCGTGGACCAGCTCTTTACCCTCGCCAGGGTGCTGGAGGGGGCATGAGAGTTTGCCCAACCGGTCCACATGTGTTTTGTGGATTTGGAGAAGGCTTACGACCGTGTCCCCAGGGGCATCCTGTGGGGGGTGCTCCGGGAGTATGGGGTTGGTGGCCCCCTGCTAGGGGCCATCCAGTCCCTGTACCGAAGGAGCACGAGTCTTGTTCGCGTGGCCGGCAATAAGTCGGACCTGTTCCCGGTGAGGGTTGGACTCCGCCAGGGCTGCCCTTTGTCACCGGTTCTGTTCATAACTTTTATGGACAGAATTTCTAGGCGCAGCCGAGTGGTGGAGGGTGTCAGGTTCGGTAGCGGGAGGATCTCGTCCCTGCTTTTTGCGGATGACGTGGTCCTCCTAGCCCCATCGAACAGTGACCTCCAGCTCTTGCTGGGACGGTTCGCAGCCGAGTGTGAAGCGGCTGGGATGAGAATCAGCACCTCCAAGTCTGAGGCCATGGTCCTCAGCCGGAAAAGGGTGGATTGCCCTCTCCGGGTCGGGGGGGAGGTCCTTCCTCAGGTGGAGGAGTTTAAGTATCTCGGGGTCTTGTTCACGAGTGAGGGTAGGATGGAGCGAGAGATGGACAGGCGGATTGGGGCGGCGTCAGCAGTGATGCGGGCGCTGAACCGGTCTGTTGTGGTGAAGAGGGAGCTTAGCCAAAAAGCGAAGCTCTCGATTTACCGGTCTATCTTCGTTCCAATCCTCACCTATGGTCACGAGCTCTGGGTAGTGACCGAAAGAACGAGATCGCGAGTGCAAGCGGCCGAAATGAGTTTCCTCCGCAGGGTGGCTGGGCTCAGCCTTAGAGATAGGGTGAGGAGCTCGGACATCCGGGAGGGACTCGGAGTAGAGCCGCTGCTCCTCCACATCGAGAGGAGCCAGTTGAGTGTGAGTAATTATAAAACGGAGCAGTTTTTCCTGTTTTTGTTGTCAGAATCAAAAAACGACAAAACCAAATTCTAATAACAGCCCGATTTTTTGCAGATTCATTTTTTTCATTTATTGTTTTGGACAAAAAGTAGAACGGCAGTGACATCAGAGCTGGAAGTAACTTTAAAAATAAAAAATAAAAGACAGGAAGATAAGATTGCCTATAAGACTTATAAATATCCTATAAAACACTCCTATGTATCTTTTATTTCCACTTCCACCTGATGTTTTGCACATTTTGAAAAGCTGCCTGCCATTGCTGTGAGGAACTTTTTATTCATAAAAATAGAAATAAAATGTTATGATAGCAAATTTTATGACGACAGTAAAACTTGTTGTTAAACCATAACGTTGCTGTTCAGAGACTAATAAGGGAAATCGTCATGCATATTGTTCCCATGACAGACGTATAGGCATTCCCTCAAAGGTTGTATTTTAATATTCATTCGCCGAATTGTTTGCAATAAAGTAATCAAGGATCTAATAAATTATTGTGTGTGCTGCGTTGTTAACACTGGTTTTCTCCATGATGCATCGTTGCGTCAGTGAAGTGTTAAGTTGATGTTTGTCCTTTTTACCAGCAAATGGCAGTAGGCCTATGGATTTATTTGCTGTCATTGAATGCTTGGTTTTCTCTTAGTTTCTGTTGGATTATACAGACCTGCAATTCTTCAGGTTATTGATACGGACAATTCAGATTATATGCAACATATATTTACTTTGGTCTCGCTGTGCTCTCCGCTGATTGGTTTCAGAAACACTGAACTTATTGGTTGTGTTGAACAGAGGGCAGGGCTCATTATCATCTGGAAAAACGCCGTTATTTACGGCGTTCTTCGGACCGTAATTAGGCGTAAAAAGCGGCATTTACTGTGCCTCCCTACAACGCCGGAAAAAAACGGGCGCGTTTTACGCTACTTTGTCGCGTAAAAAGCAGCATTTTAAGGCTCCCCGCAAAAGCGCCGCTTTTTAGACAAGTAAAGCGCCGCTTTTTGCAATAAACCATGCCAAATGTTACACACTGGCCCTTTAAGCTGATGTTTGTCCTTTTTACCAGCAGATGGCAGTAGGCCTAGGGATTTATTTGCGGTCATTGAATGCTTGGTTTTCTCTTAGTTGCAGTTGGATTATACAGACCTGCAATTCCTCAGGTTATTGATACGGACAATTCAAATTTTATGCAACATATATTTACTTTTATTTATATTCTTTTATATTTGTTGTATCACATAGGCCTATGTATTGTTGGCAGAGATGGGCAGCATTTTAATTACATGTATTTAAAATGTTTTATCACCTACTATGACAATAGAAATGTCATACAAAAATACATCCTGTGCCTTTTTTCCCCAAATCTGATTAATCAAATAAAATAATCAATGATTAATCTTTGATTTAAAAAAAAATATATATATATAAGTTAGTGGCAGCCCTAACTGTATGCAACACATCGGATTCATATTATTTTAACCTGTTAGTGTTTCTTGCAATGTCCCTCACAAGTAAACTAATAAACACATGAATACAAACACCTTAGCTACTATTGAACATTTGAATGTGATGAGGAACCTTTAATGTTCAAGGCAAGTGAAGAAGCTGCTATGTTACGTTCTAATAACCTTTCCTATTTTAATTTAAACTTTTTTATGTCAACCTCCCAATGAGGTGCACTTTCCTCATCGCTGGCCTGTGCATTGAGGCCCTCCAGACTGGACCGCTATGGACGGAGTGTAGGGTGGTCCTCCTTACTGCTGTGCCTGGATCACTGGAGATTGAATTACACCTTGACATTAAGAAGGGCCACGTCAAGGGCCTGTAAATAATCCTTACATTCCTGCCAATTTGAAAAGAGTGAAAGGGTTGCAGGTATATTAACAAAGTGGACCTGTCCTGGGATAACATAGCCTTGCAAAAGTGAGCCTCGCGAGAGTCGAGAGTCTCCTGACCGCTTCATTTGTCCAGCCAGGACAGAACAGGAGTTTTTTTTCCCTTGTGTTCATTGAAAAGTAAAGATTTGTTAAAGATTTGTTATCAAACTGCTTGTGGTCCCCACATTACGCATGTTGTGGTCAACACAAGCCTGGCCTTAATACTAGTAACTTTAACTGGTACACACTACATTTTGAATCTGTCATTACTGTGCCACTTCAATATTATTCAGTTTGGATCATTAGATTAGTTATATTCAAAGTATAAACAAACTGAGGAGCGTAAGGGTGACAATGCTGCTAGCATCATTCTATAGGACTATTTAAACAAATACAACACAGACATCAATACAGTTGCTTGGTTTTATGGACTTGCAATCACATCCAGGTCATAAATGATAACATAGTTGTACTTTTTAATCCCAATTTTCATGAAGTGGATATTTGTCAAGGCTCACTGTTGCAAGACTATGTTATCCCAGTACAGGTCCACTTTGTTAATATACCTCAATTCAATCAATCAATCAGTTTTATTTATAAAGCCCAATATCACAAATACAATTTGCCTCACAGGGCTTTACAGCATACGACATCCCTCTGTCCTTTGGACCCTCACAGCGGATAAGGAAAGACTCCCCCAAAAAACCCCTTTACCGGGGAAAAAAAATGGTAGAAACCTCAGGAAGAGCAACTGCAACCCTTTCGCTCTTTTCAAATTGGCAGGAATGTAAGGATTCTTTACAGGCCCTTGACGTAGCCCCTCTTAATGTCAAGGTGTAATTCAGTCTCCAGTGATCCAGGCACAGGCCCAGCAGTAAGGAGGACACTCCGTCCATAGCGGTCCAGTCTGGAGGGCCTCAATGCACAGGCCAGCGATGAGGAAACTGCACCTCATTGGGAGGTTGACATAAAAAGGTTTAAATTAAAATAGGAAAGGTTATTAGAACGTAACATAGCAGCTCCTTCACGTGCCTTCATATGAACATTAAAGGTTCCTTATCACATTCAAATGTTCAATAGTAGCTAAGGTGTTTGTATTCATGTGTTTATTAGTTTATTTGTGAGGAACATTGCAAGAAACACTAACAGGTTAAAATAACATGAATCAGATGTGTTGCATACAGTTAGGGCTGCCGCAGTTAGGCTTTTTTTTTTTTTTTAAATCAAAGATTAATCATTGATTATTTTATTCGATTAATCAGATTTGGAAAAAAGGCACAGGATGTATTTTTGTATCACATTTCTATTGTCATAATAGGTGATAAAACATTTTAAATACATGTAATTAAAATGCTGCCCATCTCTGCCAACAATACATAGGCCTATGTGATACAACAAATATAAAAGAATATAAATAAAAGTAAATATATGTTGCATAAAATTTGAATTGTCCGTATCAATAACCTGAGGAATTGCAGGTCTGTATAATCCAACTGCAACTAAGAGAAAACCAAGCATTCAATGACAGCAAATAAATCCCTAGGCCTACTGCCATCTGCTGGTAAAAAGGACAAACATCAGCTTAAAGGGCCAGTGTGTAATATTTGGCATGGTTTATTGCAAAAAGCGGCGCTTTACTTGTCTAAAAAGCGGCGCTTTTGCGGGGAGCCTTAAAATGCTGCTTTTTACGCGACAAAGTGGCGTAAAACGCGTCCGTTTTTTCCGGCGTTGTAGGGAGGCACAGTAAATGCCGCTTTTTACGCCTAATTACGGTCCGAAGAACGCCGTAAATAACAGCGTTTTTCCAGATGATAATGAGCCCTGCCCTCTGTTCAACACAACCAATAAGTTCAGTGTTTCTGAAACCAATCAGCGGAGAGCACAGCGAGACCAAAACAATGGATCCACAAGACTTGGCTGCTGTGTTGCTCTTTTGTATCGCCAGAGGAAATTACTAAACTTGGGATTAATTACTGATCTGCATGAAAGTAGAATCACCGTGGCTGGAAACGCTGTGCTCAGAATATATCGGTTTATAAAATAAACAAAACCTTAATCACCGTATTGTACATTTAACCGTGAACCAACCAGAGCACTACCTCTGAGAGAGACTTGGGCTTGCTGACTGTGTGTGTCAGCATCATAAGTTTTCCCCCTTTGCAGCACTTCTAAAAGTGGTTTGCCTCTAGCTCTGTGTCAAATAATGCCTACTATATTTTTCAAAATGTATGAAGTGTTTTAATGTCATAATTATCTGAACAATCCTAGCTAAAACATTTATTTTGACATGCTACTCGTTACAGTTATTTCCATGTTCACCAGTAATCATGAGCACAATTTCTAATGTAAAACATATCAAGTTGCGCCACATCTGATCTCTGCAAACTGGTGTAGGCGATGTTACACATTTTAACCACAGGGTGGCAGTAGTGGTTAAAACTGGCTTTTCCCAGCTGCTGGAGCTGCCGCGCGAATTCGCGTCTAATCGCGTCTTTGCATTGACTTTGTGTGTAATCTCGACGCGCGAATTTGCGAATTCGCGTTCGGTGTGAACGCCCCTTTATCAGCAATCTTCTCTTCCTGTCTTTTATTTTGTAGTTACTTCCAGCTCTGATGTCACCGCCGTTCTACTTTTTGTCCAAAAGAGGAGCAGCTATTTTTTTTTAAAAAAAGGTGGAGCAGAGCCTTATCTCTCGCTCCAATTTTGCTCTGGTCGCTCATGTCCCACCCAGAATGCATCTTTGCACCTGCACACACCCACACTATTTTCTTTTCAAAACTATGGAGTTTACTGTGTACTTCAGAAAAGAAACTGAGAAGAGAGGCAGCGGTAGGCTACCTTGGAGAACGGTCCCTAACTGCGGGGAGAGGCGAGAGGGCTTCCCCGCTTAACCCGCTCCGTCTCCTCTACACTTTGACTTATTTCCACCCTGCAGACAGCGGTACCGTGTAGAAAGGTCCCTTACTGCGGGGAGAGGGCAGAGGGCTTCCCCAAATAATCTACCAAGCTCATGTTTTATTTGTGAATAGAAGATTACAGGTTAGGGTAGTACGACACATTTTTTTTGAGCGGTGTGGTGAGCGAGTGGAGCGGGATAAAATTTATGATGGAGTGGAGCGAAGAATGCGCAGAACCAAGCGGAGAAATGGCGCAAAGTGACAGGTCTGCGAGGGAGGAGCGGAAATTATCACCCGCTCACATGCTCTGGTGCATGTCGCAAGTACATAGTGTACTCCAGTGACATGTACTAACGGAAGTATGCAATTTGAGACACATTCATTGTAATTGTTAGCATATTAGCATGCTGATGTTAGCATTTAGCTCACTGAGGCCTTTGCACACTGAATCAGGGTTTTTTTTTTCCAGATGAATTTTTTTTTAATCCGTCTTCCAAAAAAAAAAAAAAGTTACTTGCTTAAACCTTGCACACTGATTCCGATGCGTTTTATTGCTGTTTGGTGTGAAAATTTGCAAAACGTGACAACGTGAAAAGACACATTTCTTCCTTTGCCTCTCTCCACTGGCGTTACCTATCTGGTTGTCACCTAAGGGGTGCCGTTTGTAAAGTGTCTCATGCTGAAAATGACATCAACTTTTTGCCACATTTAGCTTCAAACAATGTTTAAAAAAGTGCTGTGAATTTTTTAACGTCACCTTTTACCACATTTACAGCAATATTTGTTAACTTAGAAATATATTAAATAGTTAAATCTAAATATTAAATGTGGCACCTAAATGTTAAATGTTAAATCTAAATATTAAATCTAAACCTAAATGCTAAATCTAAATGTTAAATCTAAATATTAAATATAACTATAAATATTAAATCTAATTCTAAATGTGAAATATAAATCTAAATGTTAAATCTAAATATTAAATCTAAATATAAATCTAAATATTAAATCTAAATGTAAATGTTAAATCTAAATGCTAAATATAAATCTAAATGTTAAATGTTAAATCTAAATGTTCTGGGTGAAACTAAATATTTAGCTAATATGCAAATTCACACTGCCGGTCACCGGAAGTAGCAAAATAAAAGCTTGAGATGGTCAGACTGTATTTATAGACTCAAATAACGAATTAAAACCAACTTATCGGGGGAAATGAACACTTGAACATACATTAGCGTGATAATAACTACCTAAAATAACAAGAAACATGTTTGGAGAAATTTTATTTGACGTGTACTTTGAGTTGTTAGTGTCCCTTCGGAGGGACTAACAACCTAAGCTAAGCTAACAACAGTTAGCTCTTAGCACCGTTAGCAGTGTCTGTAAGACTCATTAACTCTTAAACGGTCTGTGAAAAAAAATTTTTTTCCAGCAGATGCCTTAGTTACAACATGATTGAGCTAGCAAAGCAGTTTTGTGTTGCGATGTGTGGTATTTATTCAGTTTTGGGAAATCACGATGTCTAGAAAGCATCAGTGGCTGCAGCAGCAGCAAAGCTAACATCAGGACGTCATCTGTTAAAAGCCTCCTGTTGTCGGATACGACATGAAACTGCTCCAGTTAGCTCAATCATGTTGTAACTAAGACATCCGCTGGAAAAAAAAAAAAAATTTTTTCACGGACCGTTTAGAGTTAATGAGTCATTACAGACTCCGCTAACGGGGCGAACAGCTAACGGTTAGCCCCGCTAATCTACGACAACCATGTTATTAATTTCAGAACGTGACAGTAATGTTTGTTCAATCATAGTGTTTATAGACTTTACAAACACCAGATTAGTCTAAACTGTGATATAGTGACGTGAAAAATGTGAGATATGCATATATATATGTAGCTAAACTCCGCTGGTTTTCTACCCAGAAGTATTTGTAAACAACAAGGTGATTCCCTCCGAAGGGACACTAACAACTCAAAGTACACATCAAATAAAATTTTTCCATACACGTTTCTTGTTATTTTAGGTAGTTATTATCACGCTAATGTATGTTCAAGTGTCCATTTCCCCCGATAAATTGGTTTTAATTCGTTATTTGATTCTATAAACACAGTCTGACCATCTCGAGCTTTTATTTTGGTACTTCCGGTAACCGGCAGTGTGAATTTGCATATTAGCTAAATATTTTGTTTCACCCAGAACATTTAGATTTAACATTTAACATTTATATTTATATTTAGCATTAAATTTAACATTTATATTTAGATTTAATATTTAGATTTAACATTTATATTTATATTTATATTTAGCATTTAGATTTAACATTTAGATTTAGATTTAACATTTAGATTTAGATTTAGATTTAATATTTAGATTTAACATTTAGATTTAGATTTAGATTTAGTATTTAGATTTAGATTTAATATTTAGATTTAACATTTAACATTTAGGTGCCACATTTAATATTTAGATTTAACATTTAACATTTAGGTGCCACATTTAATATTTAGATTTAACTATTTAATATATTTCTAAGTTAACAAATATTGCTGTAAATGTGGTAAAGGGTGACGTTAAAAAATTCACAACACTTTTAAACATTGTTTGAAGCTAAATGTGGCAAAATGTTGATGTTATTTTCAGCGTGAGCCACTTTACAAACGGCACCCCATAGTCACCACTCCCTTCTTGTCTTGGAGCTGGAGCTGTCCTCCCTCTCTGTCTCCACGTTCTGCGTGCGGCCCATATCATCATCCACCTGAATATTCCTATATGACCTGTTGAAAGTGAGCTATCTGAGTAATGAAGTGATTCTTTGCGCCCTGTTCCTCTGAAATGTCACAGCTATGTCCCGTTGCCACATTTTCTTCACTGACTCTTGGTCGAAAAGTCTAGCAGGATTGTCAAACTTTTTTTTGTTTATGGGCCACATACAGCCCAATTTGATCTTCAGTGGACTGGACTAGTAAAACCACTGCATAATATTTCCCTTTTTTAAGTGTAAAGAAGTACATTATGAACGTTCATCCACTTACAAAACAAATGATCAGCTCGCAATATCCTGAGGAAAATATATGGAAATTCAACAGTATTTCTCAGTTTTCAGTCACGTTCAGTCAGTCTACTCACTGCACTCTGGTCAGGGTGAAAAGCCTCTGTACATGAAATATCTACTCACTGTTTAACCTGCTCCTAAAACCTTGCACCTTTTGGCCTTCACAAGTGCATCAATATTAGGTGTGCAAAGTCATCCAGTGGGCCGGATTGGACCCTTTGGTGGGGCAGTTCTGCCCCCTGGGCTGTATGTTTGACACCACTGCATTAAGGGCTTCTGACAGATATGAAAAACGCGGAAAATTGAAGCTGCTCTGAAAATTTTAATGATGGATGGAAGTTTCAGACTCAGTGTGCCAACGTGATTTAGACAAAGTGAATTTGTATTTATTTTTACATGTGCGACAATTGCGGACTCAGTATGCAAAGGCCTTTATTCTTGATGGAAACTATTCAGCTGATAGTTTTCACACCATCTTACAATTTTGTTGTTTACTACTGTACTGCAATAACTGAGTTGTGATTATTTAAGCCAGCCAAAGAATGACTACCCTTGGGTTAGTGGTGTGAACTGAGGTGTTAATGGTATAAGAAAGAAAAAGAATATTGTTCTGCTACACAGATTTTTGCCTTGAATTTTTTTAGAATCTTTGCTTTTTTTGGTGAATTATTAGATAGTGAAAACCACTCTTTGGTGCACTGGTTTGGTGAGACATGAAAGTGTGGCCCTACCTGCTCTTTGCACACTGCTACTGTCATGTTTTACGATAACTTGTCTGGTTTGGTTTCACTCACTTTTTGTTGACTCTGGTCTGTTTTTTGTGTTGTTTTTCTTCTTCTCTTTAAGGTCTTCTTCCTCCTCCTCCTCCTTCTGCGTCTCCTCTTCTTCTGCTGTATCACTGTCTGCAGTGAAGCTCTCATCTGCTGCTTGTTTGGCAGGCTGGTTCCTCCTCTTGGGAGCACACTGGTTTTCCTCAGCCTCAGCCTTCTCTAGCTTCCTTTTCTTCACTATCGGACATCCAAGTATGCTGAGGAGATTGGGATGGCTATGTAAGCGAATGCTAACATGCTCACATAGAACTGCAAAATCAGCAGCTATTCTGGGCAACACTATACATTGTGAGATGTAATGAATATTGGGGCTGCATGCTTCATGTATTGTTATATTCTAACAACAACACATAACATCTATTTTACATCACATTTTCTAAAATTTTAATTCTAAAAAATAACATGCTCAACTATCACATATGGTTTTACATTAAGTTACACCATATACCATCAATCATAAAATAATCACCTTGATAATCACACTCTAATACATGTGCATGTTGTACTTTGAATTGCTGATATGTATGTTTGAGTGCATAAAAGTGATAACTTTTTGCTGCTCTGATTTTACATATTTTTTGTTTTGTCTGTTTGAAGAGCTGCACTGAGGCAAATCCCAATCAACTGTACTGACATAACAATGAAGTACTGAATTGAGTGCTTCTTTATCTGATTGCTGATGCCGTGTACTTTTTATAGGTCACATACCAAAAGCTTCCTGACCTATAAAAGCACTGGCTTACTAACTGCTGTGCACAGCATTTGATGTAATACTGTATGAACCTTACCTCCTATGTCTTGAATATCTTCCACTGACATGGCCTTTGCCATCACATCCAGGGGTGGGACAGCTGCTACTGACACGCAGCAAGAAAAATACTCACTTTATAAACACAAGACACACTTCATACATCATGATAGTCTTCTGTTGAAGCAAAAAATCTCTTACCTTAACTCCTGCTTCATCTCTTGTCCCACAAGTTCTGACGACACTGAGCGTAAAGCGACGCAAGAGTCAGCAGATGCACAAATAAAAAATAATATAGCTCTGAGTGTTAAAACACCTGAACTTTAATTTTGTGGAGGAAACAGCTTTACTAATAGCGCATTCACACACTGTAGCATTAATCCTTGTACAGTGGCATGCAAAAGTTTAGACACCCCCAATCAAAAGTTGTGAGAAGAAGATGAACTGATCTCCAAAAGGCATGGAGTTAAAATGAAACTTGCTTTTCAACATTTTAATCAGGATTAGTGTATTATTTTTGTTTTGTACAATTTTAGAGTGGAAAAAAGGAGAGGAGCACCATGCAAAAGTTTGGGCACCCCAAGACATTTGAGCTCTCAGACAACTTTTACCAGGGTCTCAGACCGTAATTAGCTTGTTAGGGCTATAGCTTGTTTACAATCATCGTAAGGGAAGGCCAGGAGATACAAATTTCAAAGCTTTATAAATATTCTGACGCCTAGCACTCTAAAAACTAAAATAATGGTGTCCACAAAGCAGGAGAAGACTATAAGAGGATAGCGAAGTGTTTTCAGGTAGCTATTTCCTCAGTCCATGATGTAATTAAGAAATGGCAGTTCACAGGAACTGTGGAGGTCAAGTTGAGGTCTTGAAGACCAAGAAAATATTCTGAGAGAGCTGCTCATAGGATTGCCAGAAAGGCAACCCAAAACCTCCGTTTGACTGCAAAAGACCTGCAGGAAGATTCTGCAGACTCTGGAGTGACAGTGCACTTTTCTACTGTGCAACGACACCTGTACAAATATGATCTTAATGGAAGAGTCATCAGAAGAAAACCTTTCCTGTGTCCCCACCATAAAATTCAGTATCAGAAGTTTGCAAGGGAACATCGAAAAAAGCCTGATGCTTTTTGGAAACAAGTACTGTGGACTGATGAAGTTAAAATAGAACTTTTTGGACACAATGAGCAAAGGTATGTTTGGAGAAAAAAGGGTGCAGAATTTCATGAAAAGAACAACGGTCCAACTGTTAAACACCAGAGTGGATCGATGATGCTTTGGGGCTTGTGTTGCAGCCAGTGGCACAGGGAACATTTAAATTCCAGCAAATTCTGGAAGCAAACATCACACCATCTGTAAAAAAAAAACTAAAGATGAAGAGAGGATGGCTTCTACAACAGGACAATGATCCTAAACACAACTCAAATTCCACAATGGACTACCTCAAGAGGCGCAAGCTGAAGGTTTTGCCTTGGCCCTCACAGCCTCCCGACCTAAACATCATTAAAAATCTGTGAATAGACCTCAAACGAGCAGTGCATGCAAGACGGCCCAAGAATCTCACAAAGCTAGAGGCCTTTTACAGGAAGAATGAGTGAAAAGCCCTCAAACAAGAACTGAAAGACTGGTTCCAAAAAAAAGCCACCAAAGGGGTGCACTAACAAGTACTGACCATGCAGGGTGCCCAAACTTTTGCTTCAGGCCCTTTTCATTTTTTATTTTGAAACTGTACAAGAATTAAATTAAAAAGTAATCTTGCTTGAAATATCGAAGAAATGTGTCATCTTTAACATTTTGCCTTTGGAGATCAGTTCATCCTCTACTTACTTAACTACATTTTGACCATGGGTGGCAAACGTTTTGCATGCCATTGTGCATACAGTGAGAATGTCGCCTTTGTCTGTATGAAACTTGTAAGCACAGCTGGACTACCAACCAAGCAAAGAGGACAAATGCTGTGGGGCCAAACACCTCCAGGGACCCAAAAGCAAATTTGTTTGGTATAGTACCACATAGTCTCAATAGTGACTGAAAAGATAAGGGCCTTTAGACAATAATAATGACCTCATCTTGAGGCTATTACTTAATTGAAACCTATGTATAATCATTTTACTAAAAACTGATTTGACAAACAGTAAACCTGAGGCCAGGTTGTAGGGTTGGGAATTACCAGAGAAACCACGATACGGTGTTATCATGATACTTAAGTCACGATACAATATTATTGCAATTTTAAATATGTTGCCATATGCTGAGTATTGTAATAAAATATATTGCAATATATTGCGGTTTATTATCTTTTTTTAACTGTAAATTATGGTTCTAGAGGAACACTTTGTCAACATATGTTTTATTGAATAAGATAAAGTTTTCAGTCTGTATATCTCACTTCAGCGCTTTTTTTTTTTTTGCAGCAAAATGTATCTAATGAACAGTAAAAGCAATTGATGATATTACTCTGGCAGGCTAAAAAAGGTTTAACGTGTATTGGTCATAATAATAATATATATTAGGGATGCAGGATATTGGATTTTTTGCTGATATTTGACCGATACCCAATATGGATATATCCCCTTTTTTCCCTGTTTTACCATTTTAGTAATCATGAGGTCTCTTCTGTTGTGGAATTAACATCATATTATGCATGCATAATTTTTTAAAAAGCATGTTGGCCGATTCTGATGACACACAGATATTATCATGCATTACTAATTTATTTAATAAAAAAATCAATACTTTGCACTGTATGATGATATGATATTGCCACACAAAATATTATAATATACTATGCTGCCGATTGTAGACAGACTGCTGTGTGATTCCCCGTACAGCACAGTTCTGCCTAAGGGCTGTTTCCTATGTTTCTAGTTTTGTATTTTGTCCTTTGTGCTATGCAGTGCAGTAAAACAGTCTTGTCTCCTACTGTTCTGTATCGCAATGCCATTGTCCATTGTCTGTCCATTCTCTTGCAATCAATCTCCCACACACAGTAATGTTTAACTTTGTACTGTTGAAGATGATATATGTCATACAGAAGAGGTGCAGTTTTGTGCATTTTCAGTCATTGTCATCCAAACCTTTGCCAGAGTGACGTCAGAGAAGACACAAAGTACAACATGGCTGAGCATTTTGACGCTCTGGTTTGTAAACTATGACACCAGGACTTGTCATTCTGATGGCCCTGACATGTTCATGGACATAATAATTTTCTTGTGAGAGATAAACTAAGGATTTTGAGCAAGTTGCCGGCTTTTGCAGGTAATCCATTGTTTGCTGCTGTTTGTACAAACTGTTTCGAGAAATTCACTCACAGATCTGCAAATGTTAAGAATGATCTCAGAAATGTACCAAAGCAACTGAGAAAAACTGCAATCAGGCCCTGGATCACATCAATATGCAATATGAAATATCACGTTAGTGTCATTTTACATCCAATCTTATGGGGTGAGGATGGTGTGTGTGTGTGTGTACTGACCCCGGGTGCCTTTGGAGCGGGTACGTGTTCGTGTCTCTGTAGTGTCTTGGCTCATCTGAAAGACAGAGGGAGGCAAGGTTCTTAAGTATTGAGGCGCAGCACTGATGACAGACAGACAGAAAAACAGACAGACAGACAGATAGATACTTTGATGCTGAGGCTCCTCCTCTCTAATTGATTGGCTCTCCCCTGGTCCCCCCTGGGCTCAGTGTCTGACCTTTGAAGTCATTTTCTGTTGAATGAAACACACAAAGAACCAACTCCTTCACTGTGAGCTGGTGATGAAAGAAAAATGGTTAAATCAAGAGTTCTGTACTACCATGAAGCATATACAGGGGCATAGCACCAAATGCTGGGCCCTGCTCATAAGCCATCTGAGACTGAAACCGAGTTCAGCAGAGCGCACTGCATGTCATGTAACGAGGACCAATAAATCACAGGCGAGGTTATCTTTCCCTTCTTCCGTAAATGTCAGTCTGTGAAAATATGGAGAAGATGTTGATCATTTTAGTGTTGGGCCATCAGAACTTTACATTTGTACTCATAAACAGCACCTTGAAGATCGACTCTGCACTCAGGATTTTAGGTAGCCTAAGTAGGCTTTAATACGTTGCGTGTTCAGGTTCCCTAGCAACCTCAGACACAACCTGCCGCCGCGCTCTTGAAAGGTGGCACAAAAAAGGCCTGACCTCATATTTACCAGGCAGTTAAAATGCGATATGTTCATGGCCCCTCACTTATTAAGTCACTTATTAAGCTCTTTCTGAGTTTAGTGACAAGTACTAGTGCAAGGGTGGACTAAACCATTTTGCGCCTTTTAGGGATGAGACGGGCCGAAGACAACTTCCACTGTCTGATTTTTTGTGTTGTTTTTTTTTTTTTAAAGTTCAGTCTTTCAGGTGATTAATTCGACCAACTGTGATTTATACTATTTATCACTAAAATATATAAATAAGATATTCCAAATTAGGCTACAGACATAACTTGAAAATATATCATTTTAATATAGCTTTTCAATTTGAAGATTCCGCTATGCTCTATAATATAGGCTAAAGGAATGTCATACATGACAGTCTGACCAGAGACGGCAGTGGTCGCAGGATCGCGGGCCAGGAGAGCTGCAATAAAGTGCATGTACGCCTGCTGGTATGACAGCAGCTTCAATGTGCACTGACTGCTCCCGCAGAACATCTGATACGAAAAACTAAGTGCGATATCAAGTAGGCTAGACAGTAAAAGGCTTTTTGTGTGCTGGAAGCAGAGATGTAGGCCGTGCTGCTAACCAGGAAAATGCCTCTCTCCTCTTCTAAACTGGTACACTGACAGAGAACAAAACATACAAAGGCCACCGGCGCTCCGCGGTTTACACTTTTGACTATACTGCCTGCATCAACACCGGGCCGCCATTGTAGGCGCCGGAAATAACGACCGACAATGAAAATCAGCTTAAAAGCATGGCCGTCCGCGCATTGGGTTGTGCTTTAATTCATGTCGAATGGAAAGCCGTCAGAGAACATGCTGATATCCCCGATGGGCTAGCCTAACGGTACAAATCGCTTCATTAAGTCCTCCCTGCTCGGCGTGGAATCCACCGTAAGGCCTGCAGCCAAGGCCCCAGAAAATACCGACAAATAAGTGCGCTTCACGCTCTTTGTCACAGAGACATAAAGCCTTACCTTATGCTCAGACTACTGCCCTCCCCTCCCCCTCCGCTTCGACATCTCCGGACTGGCAGAGAGACGTTCACGGTACTGCACTACGGTGACTCCAACAAGCAGAACCCAGCAGAACACAACGAACGGGACTATTTGAGTGCGACAGCCGTCTCAGAGTGAGCCCAGCAGCCCTGAGCTGTTCAGCACCCCGGACAGAGACAGCCGAATTTTCAGCACCATGGACAGTAACCCCACTGCACTGCCTCCTGCAGGAGCAAAGGAGAGCTGCACCCGGCCGCTGCTGCTCATCAGGGGCCGCCCTGCCAGGCCTGGACTCCCGCTCGGCCCAGTTCGTGGGATGCTAGAGGCGCACACGGTGTCAGTGTTTCAGGAGCAGCTGAGGGCGGTGTAGAGGAGGAGGAGGAGGAGGAGGAGGATCCCACCAAAACACACTCCTCAAGCCAACACAACATCCAGTTACTTAAGAACAGCAAGAACAGCTGAGTATGGCTGCACAAATAATGTTAGGCTGGTGACAGACGGCTAATGACAGCATATGCTACTAGTACTACTGCAAGTGTATCAAGCTATACTATATATCGACTGTTAACTAAACTAGTACTATGTACTGCAGGCTATCTGTCATCTTCATACAGCCGTGGAACAAACTCATCAGTCAGCCACGGTACCGTTCATAACTGCTCGAGATCAGCCGATCGGAGAGCAGAGCTTTGTTCCTGTGTCCTAGGTTAGCCAATAAGGAAGGAAGAAGAGACAGCGGTTTAAAAAAGTAAGAAAGAAAAAGTAACTTCATCAATGAAATACATTTACTGGTATTTACATTATAGCTACTGTTTTAAAGCATTTTGAATTACACATATATTTGAAATGCTTTTGTTAAAGCTGATTTCAAAAAGTTATCTAAATAATAACACACGTGCAGGGGTTGGCAGTTCAAGGTCAAGGCAAGGTAAACTTTATTGTCCACAAGGAACATTTGGCTTGGGCTTCCACTCCTGCTCCACCCCATAGATGGACTGCAGAGAGGGGAGCTGTCTTACTCCCATGATCCTCCCTGCACTTTGCATCAGTTGGGCCAATTACCAAACCAAACTGTAATGCCAAATCTGACAAGGCTTTCCAAGATTGCATGATAAAATTATCATAAATTTTTGGTCAACACCATGAACCCTGAGACAGCGAAGAAAGTGCAGCTTTTGCTGTAGTCTACTACAGAGGCTGTTCACATGTCCATGTTAGTGAGTTGTCAATACAGATGCCCAGATATTTAAATGAGGAGACATGGAAGATGGTTGCGTCATGAATGACCATGGGCCTGTGGTCACCAATTTGACTAGGTATAAGTACCATCTCCTACATCTTTTTAGCATTTAGGACAAGGTGGTTGTCATCGCACCATTTTACAAACCTTTGTATCTCTAAATAGTAGCTTACTAAATCACTGTTTTTCTTTAATAGGGTAAGATAGCGGTGTCATCTGAGAATTTTATGATGTAATTATTCGGGTAGGCAGTTTTACAGTCCTTTGTGTACACTGTAAAAAGGACAGGTGAGCTAATGCAACCCTGAGGAGCTCCAGTACTCAAAGTTCTGGATTCTGCCAGAGTGCCATTAACACTGACCTTTTGTGCACGATCAGTTAGAAAGGAATGATACATCTAATAATGATAGGATGTACATTAAGGTCCATCAACCTCTTAATTAAGAGATGTGGCTGTATCGTGCTAAATGCGGAGCTAAAATCCACAAATAACCAACTGCTGCCCTTAGTAGACTGATAATGATTTTCTCAAAGCACTTCATTACCACTGAAGTTAAAGCAACCGGGCGATAGTCATTATTTTCCTTGCAAGAACGGAACGATATGTAAGTCCAGTGACTTCTGGTAGATGGGACACCAAGCCTCAGCTAGTTCCTCACTGCATGAGTGCAGCAGCCCGTCACAAATCCCATCTGGACCTGTGGCTTTCCGGGGATATGTTTGTGAAAATAGTCTCTTAACCTCCCATTGGCCAATAGTGATTTCCAAGTCATTGTAGGTACAGACTCGACAGCTATTTGTTCCTGCAGGAAGTTGACATGAATAAATAAATGGAGGAGAGTGGGATAAGATCGGTCAGTATTTACCTATGTGGTCCTTTCAGCAAGGGAAACGTCTACCCCTTTTGCAATATGTTTCCTATCAGTTGAAATAATGCATTTATGACAGGGCCCTAAAAATGACTTCAGAAAAAAAAAAGTACCGGGGCGTTGGTGGCTTAGTGGATAGAGCAGGCACCCATACAAGGCTGTTGCCACAGCAGCCCGTGTTCAAGTCCAGCCCATGGCCTTTGCTGCATGTCTCTCTCTCTAGCCTTATTTGAAACCATCCAAGTACTTTAATATTCCACATTTTTTAATGTTTGCCTTTGATGAAACCATTTAAAATATTTCTGTTAAATGAGGATAGTCATCCCAATGAAAAGGACAGCCAGCATAGTTTTGAGGAGCAACAAATAATTGTAACCAAATTGTTAATGAAAAAATGTGGCATTAATCACATATAATAAACTAATGAGTGTTTGGCAGAAAAAAATGATAAGAAGAGATGGTGGCCTGCCATAAAATTCTTGAACAAATCTTGAACCTAAAGAATATATTTCATACTACTGTATTTACCAACATGAGATAAGTTAGCCATATCAGACCTACTTACTCCTATAATTTCCTGTATAGCCTACCTGATTAAATCTTTTTCCAGTTGTTGGGAGCAGAAATGTTGTTTCTTTACATTTCTAATTTCAGTTGATAGCATTTCTTTGGAGTAAAGCAAAAAAAAAAAAGACAGCCCTTTAGAAGTGGTAAGCAAGATCCTTTTCTACACCACTGTTCCACTGTACCTCACTGTTTTTACTTCCTTTAATGTACCTCTGCAGGGTGACCTGTCAGTATTTTTTCTTTTGCCACTAATACGATTTTGCACCTTTGGCATAAGCGGCTGCCCTCTCCAGATGGTTCCTTTCTGGTAGGTTCTTGGTATGATAACTTTTCTACAATATTTAAAATGTGATAAACCACCAGTTGTGTAACAAAATATTGAAATACCATTGTATACTTTAGAGCTTTCATTCATAGGTGTTTCTAGCCCATTTTTGGGGGTGCTCAAGCACCACTAAATTGAATCCTAGCACCCCTAAAATTTGAGAGATTTTTTTATTTAATTGATTTTTTTTTACTGTATGTCCCTTTTTAACAAGCTAGAAAAGTGTCAAAGCCATACAGTACTTGGTTGCAACATAATATTTTAACAACAAAAATAACAAAACAAAAAAACAAATATCTGCTCCCCTTCATAGACTCAGCTTTTGGTCCTCTCCATGAAGCGACCATCCTCTCAAAACTGGACTTAAGAAATGCAAATCATCTGGTCAGAATCAGAGAGGGTGACGAGTGGAAAACTGCTTTCAATACACATCTAGGACATTTTGAGTACTTAGTCATGCCTTTTGGCTTAACTAATGCACCTGCAGTTTTTCAGGCTCTGGTGAATCGGGAGGTCCTCAAAAGACTCTTGGACAACAAACTATTTGTGAAAGCTGAAAAATGTGAGGGCGGCACGGTGGTGTGGTGATTAGCACCGTCGCCTCACAGCAAGACGGTTGATCCCGGGTGTGGGAGCCCTTCTGTGTGGAGTTTGCATGTTCTCCCCGTGTCAGCGTGGGTTCTCTCCGGGTACTCCGGCTTCCTCCCACAGTCCAAAGACATGCGATTTGGGGACTAGGTTAATTGATTACTCTAAATTGTCCATAGGTGTGAATGTGAGTGTGAATGGTTGTCTGTCTCTATGTGTCAGCCCTGCGATGGTCTGGCGAACTGTCCAGGGTGTACCCTGCCTCTCGCCCGATGTCAGCTGGGATAGGCTCCAGCCCCCCCGCGACCCTCACGAGGATGAAGCGGTTAGAAGATGAATGAATGAAAAATGTGAATTTCATGTCTCCTCTGTCAATTTTCTAGGCTACGTGGTGGAGAAGGGGCAGCTCAGACCAGACCCTGCTATGGTTAAATCAGTGGAGGAGTGGCCGGTTCCTTCTACACGTAAGCAGCTACAGAGATTTTTGGGCTTTGCAACAGTTTTTGTATTTAGCGGCTTGCAGCCGTTTTTTGTGTTTAGCGGCTTTTGTAATAAACTGTGTAGAACTTTCACTCTGTCTGTCTCCTGCTACTTGGCTCCTGTGGTTATCAAGCCAGTCTTTAACACCATTAACGTTATAACTTCTATTGTGTGTATTTATTATTATTATTCTGGAGATTTCAAGCACTTCTCTTTTTTGAAGTGTATTTTTATTTATGTATTTGTATCATTTAATACAGACAAGAAGGAAAAAAGCAGAGACAAACATTGAAAAAGTCAATTACTGTTAATGTGTTAATGTTACATGTTGTGCACTGCATTTCAAATAAAAGTCCAAAAAATAAGTTCACGGTCCATTTTTGGTACTCACTATGGGGGGCAGGTTTCCAGAAACATACATACTGTTTATGTGTATGTTGAGGAGCTGCTGTATCAAAATGAGTTGTCTTCCCCCACAAATTAGGATTATGATATGTTTGTTTTATGATTCCAATCCATTCCTCTTTTGCTGTGGCTCAGTATTTAAATAACCTTTATCAGATTTGATGGTTTAGTCACAGACTTCCCAAAAAGTGTTGTGCTTTTCTTTCACAAATGTGGGAATGAAATTGAGTTAAAATGTACAAAACAGTGAAATTTATCTTGCCTGGCCGGGCAGCTCTCTGGGTGCTCAGCACCCCTAAACCTCTGATCCTAGAATCGCCCCTGCTTTCATTTCACTTTAGTGGCTTTTGGTTGGGTAGTTGGAGCACTAGCTCAGTTAACCCCACACTCTTAGAAATAGAAGTGCTAAGTAGAACAATATAAGGTTCTCTGGCTTGTCCTCATAGGAGAACCCTTTTTTGGTGTCTGGTAGAACCTTTTGTAAAGGTTCCACCTGGAACCCTTTCGGAGGGTTCCATCTAGAACCCAACATAAAGGGTTATACCTAGAACCATCTGTGAAAGGTTCCACCCAGAACTCCCCATGAGAGGTTCCACAGAGAACCCTTACTGGGGATTCCATCCAGAACCTTTTCACTTTCTAAGGGTTTTGTGTAAAACCCACCCAGGGGGTTCCAAGGAGAACCTTTTTATATTTCAAGGGTTTCATCTAGAACCCACCCAGGGGGCTCTAAAAATAATCTTTTTCTATAACCTTCTTGTCTTCTGAGGGTCGTATGAAGAACCGTATTGTATTCTACAGATTAGGCGAACCATGATTGAATCCCGTATATTGTAACAACCAATGTTACAATAACCAATGTTTACAATGTTGACATTGAAAAAAACAGTCAAACAATTTTTAATGACAAAAAAATTATTTCAAAATCTTGGAACAATGATGGATAAGGAGGGGAGACTCTCTGAGGATAAGCCAACAGAACAGGAGAGGCTGTGTAGGTCTCGGAGCGAGGGGGTTCAGCAACATGACAGATACACAATCCAGGCACATCAGGCCGTCTTCAGCAGGTGAATTCATGGCGACATGGTAGAGGGGGAAGAGAAAGAAAGATAGTTAGTACCATTAATCAAAGGTACACTTACTACAGCTGATGAAGCAGTAAGCCATCTACAAACAACAAAGTAATGCATGGTCCAGTTTGATGATACAATTCAAGGTGTTTCAGGTATCTCTTTTGTGTTCTGGTTTTAACAGGACAACGCGGACATTGATAATTCATTCCAATCTCTCACCAGAAAATGTGTTTGAATAATCGCCCAAACCCTCTTGCTCAAGCCAATGACAAACTTCATTCTTTGTCCAAGCTGTGTAACTCATTTTACTATGGTGGCCGAGACCTGCCATCGCTGCAAATAAAAAAAATGCTGCAAATAAAATGAAACGCCGCGATGCAAATAAAAAAAAGCAATGACGCAAATAAAAAAAAGCAATGACGCAAATAGAAAAAGCAATGATGCAAATAAAAAAGCCACAACGGAAGTGAATTACCGGGGACTATGCACATGTTTTTTTATACATGTATTTTATACAGTCTATGTTTTTTTTTAATGTTTTAAGAAGAAGACGAAGAGAGAAAAGTAAGAAGATGAAAAACAAGAAGAAAAACGAACGAAAAAGTAAGTGTGTTATATGGTTAGGCCATGTAGCCCCAGGTTTGATATGAAATTGCACTGGAGGATGCTGGTGTTCCTCCATCTGTATAGTATAGACGAATTCGTATGCCGCCGTCTTGCGGCGGCGCCATTGCTGCAGTGAGTCATCAATTCATTATGCTGTCATTGTGAACTGACTCTACAATGACAGCATCATGAATAGCTGGATTGATGATGTTAGACAGTGGCCTCTGGTAACTGATGAAGGTATCTTAAATGAGTACCCATATTAATTTAGAAATTAATCATTTGTTTGAGCGATAAGCAGGAAAGATTAGAGTAACAGGGAGATAATAGACTGTATCATTAAACACTGTGTAATATAACGTTAGCATACGTTACGTGTGCTGACGTTAACAAGCTAGCAGCATGACATTTAAATATTATGGACAGGCTAAGGACAAGGATGAGCAGCAGCACAGCTGGTGGAAAAGTGAATATGTGCACAAAGGATTGAGGGTTCAAGATATGATCTTCCCACCAGAGAGCACATCATGTAGCTACATTTTATATATGCACTGTATTCTTAGCCACTCTTTATAAAAGCAACAGTTAAGTATTGTCTTCAATGGACAGATCCCTCTCAACTCAACCCTTGTCGCGATGGTCTCTGCAGCCTACAACAGCTATGCACAGTGTATCTGACATTAGAGGGACTATACAATTAACATAGTATTGTCATAAAGCTGGGGTTTGTTATGACAAGAACTCAAGCAGAGAAATAATCTTGGTTTTTATGTCAAATGTGCCCCATACATCACACATGTACAAGAGAGTTGCTGTTTATCAGCAACAGAACACAATAAGCTACTAGAACATCGTAGTTGGTGTGAAGAACAGTAACACTAATAACTGTGTACCAGATAATATCTATGTTGATTTAGAACACAATTTACTTGAACTTATGTCTATAACACATGGTCTCAAAGCATGTTGGGAAAACTCCACCCACCTACCCCCAACACACTGTAATGGTGTTTGTTCAATAACAGTACACAATTAACTTTTGTGTGGCATGGAATGATGGAAAAGACCTTGGCAGAACACAAGTAAAATTAACTAATTAAGGGGATTACAAACATCTACATACTTGAACATGGATAAACCTGGGTAATTTGAATATTTGAGGGTGAGGATCTAATAATCATGCTTTTAACAATCCTTTAAGGACTCTTTGTTCCCAAAAGGGTTCTTTGGATCAAAAAGGTTCTTACTGGAACCTTAGTGTTACAAAGAACCCTTGAAAATCCCTTTCTTCAAAAAAGGGTTTTTCAAGGATAGAACCTCAGAAGAAGAACCCTTTTGGAACCCTTATTTCTAAGAGTGCACAGCATTTGGCTCAATTTGCCCTGTACCCACCATTTTGGAAAAAATGTCTAGATTAGCAACTCAGACTAATTTTCAGATAAATGATTTCCATGGTTTTATATGTTGGCAAACCACATGTAAAATACACATTTTTTTAGACCTGAAAAACAGTCATTATACCTGACATGCCGAAAAATAACTGTGACAAGCACAAACAGTTTTTAATATGTAAACATGTACTTATAATAATCCCATGTGCTTTTTCCCATCACAGACAGATAGAAATCTTGGCAGCTTCCTGAATGTATAGTCACGTGAGAACAAATGTGCACAGTTGCTCTAGAAACCGGGGGTGGGTCAACTTACCTACTGGCTCATCTTACCCCACTCTCCCCTAAATAATGAATGTGAAGTAGTTCCTCCCAATATCTAATCTCTGTCCAATACTGAAACATTTGTAACACTGATGCAATGTTTGTGCAGTTTTCATAGTAATATTGTCATATGATAACATATACACCTTTCTGTACACATTTTCAATTTTCTTCATGCTTCAGGTGGCGGCTTTGTTCTACATGTGTATTTATAGTTTTGTTTTATTGTACTGTGTATATTAAGCATCTTTGACATAAACATTTTGTTAAAGATGAATAAAGTTGTTATCTATCTTTGAGATTTGTATTCAAATGTAAAGTGCATTATAAATAAAATCTATTATTATTTATTATTGTTAACTTCAATCCAGCCTTGTCTCCATATATGACAGTAAGTGCGATGATATGACATGAGGACACGAATAACCCATTTATGAGGCTTATCCAATTTTTGATCATATCCAGGATATGGTGTTTACATGAGCACAGAAAAATCAGGTTTTTCATATTCCCTTATATATATCTTGGTTTATTTCAGAGTACTACAACTGGAAACTTTTTTTGTTTTGTTGTTGTTGAGACTGATGGACAGAGTATGTTGCTCATATCATCACCTAAAACCACTTAACAGAGGGTACAGCTGATACCCCCTCCTCCTTTTACCAGTGGCTTCCCTAGGCTAAAACATCCGGGGCTTTAGGTTTTTTAATTAGCCCCGAATATTAATTTTCCAAAAAAAAAAAAAAAAAAAAATTTTTTTTTACTTTTTTGTTAGATCAAACAGTGTAAGATCAAACAGTGTTTTTGGACAGGTTTGAGTAACAATTAATTTTTTTTTTTTTTTTTTTAAATAGCCACTACTTTGGCTTTGGCACACAAGTGGTTAACACCTCCAGGTCGCACGTGACGTCATTCACCCAAAACAGCAGCGTCAGGCAGCAGGCGCACTTGACAACAGGCAGGCTTGACAACAGCAAGCTGTTCAGCTGTCTTTGGGATGTCACAAAAAAAGATTTCCATGTTTTTCCCCCCAAAGGTGGTCAGCAATCAAAGAGGTAATGGGAATAGAAATTATGTAAAAATGTATAATTTCGAAAAGAGTGTTGCAGCTGGAACTACTAGAGGGAAGTAGCTAATGTTAGCTAGCTAGCAGCTAGTTGATATTACATGGGAAAAAACGATCTGTTATTATTAGCATCTGTCTGTAAATGCAATTGTAGTGTGCAAGAATTGTGTACCTAAAAATAATTAAGCTTGGGCTTCTTCTAGAGGGGAAAGTAGCTAAAGTTAATGTTAGGCTATAACGTCGAACCATCTTGTTTATTTTCTTTTTCATGCATGATAGCAGCTAGCTAGCAGACAGGGATCCTGCACAGCCTGCCTCTTTTACTGTAGCTGCTAATGTGTTAAATGGAAAAACAATGTGTTGTTACCTAGCTAGCTAATGTCAGTACATGGGTGCAAACTAAATTCAAAATGGGTCATTCATTTGATGATGCCTTAATTCAATTCAGTCCAGAAGAGCAGGTACCTGTAGGGTATGTGGAGAATGCTTCTATGTCTAAAAATTTTAGCACGCGCATCTGCTTAACTCTTCTGGGCTAAGCCCCGGATGTGTCAAAATCCTAGAGATGCCCCTGCCTTTTACACACACAGACACACAGACACACACACACACACACACACACACACTCTATGAGGGGCCAACCACACTATGGACAGCCGAAAGTGCCATATATCGCCACTTTTTCAACGCGTCCTGTCTAAAGACGCCGCTTTTTATGGGCGTTTTTAATTATAACGCCATAAAAAGCGGCGCTTTACTTGTCTAAAGCGCCGTAAAAAGCGGCGCTTTTGCGGGGAGCCTTAAAACGCCGCTTTTTACGCGACAAAGTGGCGTAATACGCGCCCGTTTTTTACGGCGTTGTAGGGAGGCACAGTAAATGCCGCTTTTTACGCCTAATTACGGTCCGAAGAACGCCGTAAATAACGGCGTTTTTCCAGATGATAATGAGCCCTGCCCTCTGTTCAACACAACCAATAAGTTCAGTGTTTCTGAAACCAATCAGCGGAGAGCACAGCGAGACCAAAACAATGGATCCACAAGACTTGGCTGCTGTGTTGCTCTTTTGTATCGCCAGAGGAAATTACTAAAATTCAAAGGAGTAATTACTGATCTGCATGAAAGTAGAATCACCGTGGCTGGAAACACTGTGCTCAGAATATATTGGTTTATAAAATAAACAAAACCTTATTCATCGTATTGTACATTTAACCGTGAACCAACCAGAGCACTACCTCTGTGAGAGACTTGGGCTTGCTGACTGTGTGTGTCAGGGTCATAATTCTTCCCCCTTTGCAGCACTTCTAAAAGTGGTTTGCCTCTAGCTCTGTGTCAAATAATGCCTACTATATTTTTCAAAATGTATGAAGTGTTTTAATGTCATAATTATCTGAACAATCCTAGCTAAAACATTTATTTTGACATGCTACTCGTTACAGTTATTTCCATGTTCACCAGTAATCATGAGCACAATTTCTAATGTAAAACATATCAAGTTGCGCCACATCTGATCTCTGCAAACTGGTGTAGGCGATGTTACACATTTTAACCACAGGGTGGCAGTAGTGGTTAAAACTGGCTTTTCCCAGCTGCTGGAGCTACAAGGCTGCAACCTGTCGACCACACTCAATCAGCTGTTATTTTTAATTTCATCATAATTCTTGCAATTACTAAAACGATGTTGCACTGGAAATTAAGCTTCCATTATTCAAACTTGACTCACCTTTACATCCTCCACAGCTTTTTAAAAAAAAATACATTTCCAGTGCTGTAAATTGTTGAAATGTGTGCAGTTTAAATGTAAAATTAAACAATGTATTAAGACTTGCTTTGCTGGTTTTTAAATGGAGTATATCTGGTATGAATTTTAACAGCAACATGAACACCACCACACACTGCTGCAATCAATAATCAAGTCAGAAAAAACTTCAAAAACTATTTCATTATATTATTTTAAAGGTTGAATGAAGTCTCTCGCTGTCTGGATGAAGAGGAGGCAGCGGCAGCGGGAGTTGAATTAGTGGAGCTCATCACAGTGTGCAGCTCCTCCTTTGTCTTGATCAGAATGTGCTCCCACTTCCTTAGCCTGGGAGGAAGAGGAGAGGTTATCAGGGTCAAACTGGGTCATTTAATTGACGTGTTTTGTATTTTCTTTCCATTACTACAAGAAATTTAAGGGACAGCAAGAAGGACTTCAGCCCGAAGCTGGGAAGAATGAGACCAGTAACAGGCTCAAAACACTCCCTCCAGGTATCCTCACCTGCTCTATGTCTACAAGTCCTGAGAAAAGTATGAAGATCACCCTCCCTGATGGAATCTGATAATTGGCAGTGTAATCAGTGTAATGTTCTCAGCCATAGCCTCTTGTCAAATATGCACACCTATGCAATTAGTTGATTACAGGTGTGTGCAATTAACACATTAAATTAATCAAATAACAATATATTCTGGACCGCAATAGAAGATATGTGGCGATAGAGAAAAAGAGAAAAAAAAAGATCAAATACAAATATAAATATTATCTTCACCAACATCTTATATATGAGAAAAATATTGGGAAAAAGAGAAAATACATATCATAAATGCAGACAACACTATTAATTCTTTGTAGAATCCAATTAAAAGCTTCATTCAGAATAGTACAAGTAATTAAACAACAATTCAATAAGTTAGATATGAGAGCCTTTTCTACAAACACACTCACGTCCAATTCATCATTAAGACCAAAGTTAGTCCCAAAAGTTTGAAGTTCTGTGATCTAAGAGGCTTCTCATCTAAGAAGTTTCTCCTTTAGATCACCCCCACGTCTAGGCAGGACTACTTTTTCTATACCACAATAGCTAAAGGCTGTAATTGGATGAATAGCCTGTTTAAAGTGGACTGCTACTGGGTTGTTATTTCGGATAATGAAATGTGATTCTATAGGTGTTTTGGGGTTAGGGTTACAGTTACGCACTGTAGCTTTAAACAAAAATGTCTTTGTTGACACACAGTAAAAAATATCTTGAGACATGTATTAACCATGTTAGTGTGAGTGTGTGTCTGTAATGCACAGTTGAAAACATTCATGTCCCTTATTTTCTGCATGACTATTTCCAGGCAGACATAAATTATGTGTGTGGTTCTAGAAAGAAACACTAGAATGGCCGGAATCCCAACACTATCATCATCGCACATAGTAAAGCCTAATTATTGCATTTTACACATGATTTTAATAGAGAAATCTCAGAACAAGAAAATCAAAATTAAAAGTAACTTCTTTAATTATGAAACAATTTATTTTAATACTTAATAACATATATTGAAAAATAATAATAATTGAAAAAGCTGGAAACGAGCTGATCTAATAGGCTACAAAAAAAAGAGCCGTTTTGATCAATGGTCGCAGATTACCTCCGCTCTCCTCACAGTTACCACACACGGGCTTGTAGCATTTCAAGTGTCCAACGTTTGGTTCTGTTTGCAGTTCTTTTGGACAGGCACTGCCTCCGTGTCCGTGTCTGCTGGTGGTTGCTTCTGCTGCTGCCCAGCTTGTGCCGACTACCGCAGCTGCTTTCCCCTCCATGTATTCTGCCCTCAGCTCCTCTGACAGCTGCTGCAGGACTTTCCTCCGGGCTCTCCTGCTGCTGGTGCTCCTTAAATAAGATGCAGGCACTGATCCCAGCCAGGTCGAGGGTGTTATAGAAGACCGCAACTGGCCATCTTCCTCCGCCTTTGGACGTCCACGCCGTACTTGGTGTTGTTGTAGTACATCACAGACGCTCGTTTTGCCTTTGCCCCACTAAAGGTGCGGAAATGATGTGCGGTCAATATGACCGCTTATGGCCGGAATAGGTATAACATATCATATTTTCTTTGTCTTTTGTGTAATTTACATAAAAACTATTAAAAGTTAAAATTCAGACACTTTTAGGAAAAGTCATGTAAGGGCAGTATTGCATTTTTTCATTCAACAAAGTTATTGCACATATACATTTGAAAACGGTTAAAATTACGGTCTTGGCCAATCTATGTTACAAAAAAATGTGTATCTTGTGTTTACTTAAATGTTATAATGTGTTTTAAACAACGGAGTGTCTATTTACACGGAGGTGAAAATTAGCCTTTGCCCCGCGATCTAGCTATTTACACTTGACCCCTCACCCATTCTAATCCCGAAGGTCTTTAGAAGGGTATACATTTCATTAAAATGGGTAAATAACACCTGTGTACCTAATTATGTCTGATGAGTGACTAAACTCTGAACAAGAAGAGGTCTGTTTAGGTTTTAACAAGCCCCATTATCAGTGATAATGCTGGTTATATAGCCCTAAATTAAATTTAGATGCTCAAAAAAGGTTATATATATATAGGTTATATATATATATATATATTCATTTAATACTTAATAGCTAGCTGATTGATAGCATAGCTAGCCGAACTATTAATTTTGTTGGGGCTTCTGCTTCCAGGCTAAGGAGCGAAGGGGCTAATTGTGGACTGACATATAAGTAATGTGGGCAGGTCATTTAGCTAGAGGGGGAGTCATGTAGCTACTTTAGCTGCAGTTTTACCTAATCAGAGTTACAGAAAGCCAATAAAATATTTCTCACTGGAAAGGCAGCTGGACCAGGTGGGTTCAGGCCAGAGATCTATAAAGCCCTCTGAGATGGCCTTACACTTACTTTACTGAGAATGATTCAGGATCCCTTCAGTAAAGTATTTCTCACTGGAAAGGCAGCTGGACCAGGTGGGTTCAGGCCAGAGATCTATAAAGCCGGAGATGGCCTTACACCTACTTTACTGAGAATGATTCGCGATCCCTTTAAAAACAAGAGTCTCCCATCCTTTTTTAATAAAGCAAATATGTGTTGTATTAACAAAATATTAAAAGCTAAAGACAAAACAGATCCTGGCACCTATAAGCCCCTGATAAACTTCATGCCGTGCAGGTACTCCTTCTGTAATGTTTGCAAATTTCTTAATACTTTGCATATTGTTAAAGGCAAAGATGATAGAGCTGCTATATTGTCTTTAGATGCCCATAAGGTGTTTAACATGACAGGGGGGCCCTATTCGATTGTGACACTGAGGACATTTGGATTTGGCGACACATTCATAAAATGAGTCAAAATATTACATACTAATCCAAAAGCCCGTATATTCATATATGGGGATAAATCCAGTGTCTTCTCTTTGCAAAGTGGCCTTCGTGCACGCTATTGTGATGGGCCCTGATGCACACTAGTTACCAGTTATAAGGCACACACACACACCACTGTATATATATATATATATATATATATATATATATACGTGTGTGTGTGTGTGTGTGTGTGTGTGTGTATGTATGTATGTATGTATGTATAATGTCTTTGTATGTATATTCATAATTTCTATGGTTTATGTAGAATAAGCATTGCTACTGACTATTTTAAGCGAGAAAAAAGAAAAGAACAAGAAAAAGAGCAGGCCTGACTGTCTTACTCTGACAACAGATTTATACAGATAGGTCAAAAGATCCTGAGAGTGGCAGGGCAAGATTTGGACTGAGCGTACCCCAGTTTGAGTTCAGTCAGAGCAGATGACATGGTGGTGGTGACATAATGGTGTTGCAGTCTTTACAATTGGGCTTATCGCTTTTTTTTTTCACTTAAATAGTTGGAAGAAGTGGGGCCAGTCGAGGCAGTTTTGTGTTCAGACTCAGCTGCTGCCCTGGTAGGACTCAGAGGGGGAAGTCGAGAGCCACACCAGACCTGATGGGGAAAATCCAGACTCAGATCTACAGACTGGAGAGTCAGGGATGTAGGGTGGGGTACTTATGGGTCCCGGCCCACATAGGGATAGAGGGGAATGTGGCAGCAGACAGGATGGCCGAGGTTGCACTACAATGTCAGTATAGATATCAGGGTTTATATTGGCAGGAGTGAGTGCAGAGGTGCAGGCATCTTTTTTTCATTCAGCCACGGGTTAACGGACACAGTAAAGTGAACACAGAAGATGAAGTCAAGCTGACTAGATTAAGGGCCCCTGTCGACTGCAGAGTGGGCTGCTGTTGGTGGGGAAACACCAGGATAGGAAATGTCCGGCATGTGGAGTGATGGACACCATGCAACGTGATGCTCTGATGCCAACTGTGCACAGAAAAAATGAAGATCTTGTGTGTCGAAGTGGCTAAGCTGGGAGTGGAGACATACTCCTTATGGACTCTGTTTGGGGAGAACTACAACAAAAGCCAAAATGCCAGGAAAATGACTGATTTTTATCCTTACATAATATCCTATATTTAGGCCAGCAGAAGCCGACGGAGGTGTAGTGACCAGTGTAAACAGAGTGAGGCAGCAATGCGTCAAACGCGCCTAGTCTACCATTAAAATGGAAAAGAAGAAGAAGAAGAAGAAGTAGAAGAAAAAGAAGAAGGAAGGCAGCTTTTTTTTTTTTAAAACTAATCTTACCACGAAGGCAACAAGTTGTAGCCAATCGCAGGGAGACTGGGGCAGGCCATGCTGTCGCTATCCTAGGAAAAATCAGCGGGGAGAACAAAAAGTAAAGAAGTGAAGAGGACGAATTCGAGGTATATTGTTTATTTCACATTTATCCGGGTTGGATTTGCCACATTTACCCCTGTTTCACAGCTCAGGAAAACTTCTGAGTAAACTAAGAAATACTGCTTGCTGCACTTGTGTGCAAACTACAGTTGAATATGGAAAGATAGGCCCCAGCACCTTTCATTGGATTGCGCCGATTTGTTTTGCATAGCTGAAGACTGAAGACTCAACCAGCGATAAATTGAACGTCGCGTTAGCAAGCGAAATGTGTGTATGTATCTCGTTAGTTTAATATCGGTTAAAGTTCGTTAACGTTACGTAGACGGATAGTTCAGATTTTTTGAAGTGGGGTTTTATGATATACTTATCTATAGACAGCATATTACATACACTAGATGTTGGTCAGCATGCCCCCAGTTTACAGGCTGAAACAGGCTGGACATGACATGGAGGCTAAGCAGTGTACTGCAGTGGAGGGCTCAGCAACAAAACTTATTTTAGATACCTAAACAAAACCAATATCTGTTTAAGTATGCTATTTTGAGAGTATTTTCACTGCTTTACTTTAATGTCAGATAGTGATTTCCAACAGTAAATAAACAGTAAAAAAAATAATATATACATATATATATATATATATATATATATATATATATATATATATATATATAGTGCTCTATTCAAAGCCAGGCTCCATTGGGAAAACCAGTGATTTAACATTGCTGAACACAGGAGCTGCTGTGTTTGTGTTATTGTGTGACTGCTCAGCAACAGTAGATCAGCAGCTCCTGTGATCAGCAAGCGAAAATTACTGGCTTTCATTCATGAAATGTGAGCAGAGCTAACGTGTGTAACGTTAAACTGTTTGCAGAAGAAAACTTATGTTTTATCTTGTGGTTTGAGCAGATTTTTCCCTTAAAATTCTCACAAACCCTACAGTAAAATGACATGAAAATTGACATGGATGTAGTGGAGGACATTCTGAACAAGAATCTATTGAAAGATTTATATAACCTATGAAGGATTTCTCATATTTGATATGAGGAAATTATGATTACATTAACTTGTAATTTGAGCAGACTTTCCCTTTAAATTTCTCATAAACTGCATAGTACAATTGCATGAAAATTGACATAGTGAGGCTCACCTAGATCAAGAAACGATTGAAAGATATCTAAAACAGATTAAGCATTTAAAAAATCAAATCAAATCTAATATGAGTAAATTATGAATGTTAAAAAAGGTAATTTGAGTTTATCTTCCTTTTAAGTTTCTTATTATTATTTTACAGGAACACTACAGGAAATGACATGGACATACTGGGGCTAGCCTAAACAAGAATCTATCTAAGTTTCATATAACCTATGAAGGATTTAAAAAAAAATAATTATAATATGGGGAAGTTTGAGCAGACTTATCCTTAACTTTCTCAAAAACTGTACAGTAAAGTCTCAAGAAAATTGACACAGACATAGTCAGGGTCACCCTAAACAAGAATCCATGTTAAGTTTCTTATAGCCAAACTGTTCACAGAATGAAATTTTTGTGTTTTTGGGCATTCATCAATGTGTTAGTAGCTCCAATCTAGTTAACAAAATCTACACCTGCTTCTAATTGCTCATAGTGCCTGTTTAAAGAAGGAATGCACATAAATATTGCTTGTCATTATTAGAAATTACAATTTTAATTTGTATTGTGTTTACAATATGCAGATGCCTTTGAAACACTTAAGTTAAACATGACAAAAGAAGAAGAAAACGTGTTTAGATAAATTAGTTAGTGTGTGTATATATATGTATGTATGTATGTGTGTGTATACATATATATATATATATATATATATGTGTGTATATATATGTATATATATATATATATATATATATATATATATATATATATATATATATATATGTGTGTGTGTGTATATGTATGTATATATATATATATATATATATATATATATATACATATACATACATATATACAGAGAAGAGAATACAGAGAACGTGTGTCCAAACTTTTGGCCTGTACTGTATATATACAGTCATGGAAAAAATTATTAGACCACCCTTGTTGTCTTCAATTTCTTGTTCATTCTAATATCTGGTACCACTAAACATATAATACAATGAACACAACAAAAAATGCAGCTGGTCACATAATACTTTATGGCCCATTTGACATTCTTAAGCTTAATTGATTCCCAGGGTATATAAGAGGCCATTTCATGTCACAAGCAGCACTGCACATGCAAAGGCCTAGAGTGGTTTCCTGCTTACATTCAAGCCGTAGCACAACTCAGAAGTTGTCAGCTCTCACATAATGCCTAAAACAAAAGAATTATGTGAAGCCACAAAGGCAGCCATCTTGGCACTGCTGGAAATTGGCATGAGTGAGAGACAGGTAGCGAAAAAACTGAAGATCTCCAAGACAGCCGTTCATTACAACAAAAAAAAACAAGCTGAACATGGCACTACCAAA
>CM069301.1:42129175-42174175 GCA_035609425.1 Epinephelus awoara | reverse complement strand
CGGCCGGTGGCTGCTTGCTCCGCTGCCATTCAGCGGCTAACAAGCTGAGCTAACTGCTAACAGTCACCTCTGCAACTAACAAACTCTACAAGTCCATTCAGCAGCCCCACCGACCACAGTCAGACACACAACTGAATATTTACTGCTGAATTGCAACTCATAACTCACTCCAACGGCTGACGCTGCACCACAGTAAAGCCTGGCTCACACTACAGGATTTTAAAAATCTTAAAAGATTTTGAAATCAGGTTGTATCACACATAACGAGAATCTTCACAGATTATCTTATCTAAAATCTTCATTGCGCACTCACTACAAGATTTGAAAATAATGACCAGCACACACTACAGGATTTCATCAAGATTATCGGACCAGAGAGCGGTGCACCATGTAATGTACGTCATCTCACAAGGAAGCAGAAGTCTGTGCAGCTAAAAAGGCAAGAGGAAGAAACGCCATCTCCGTTGTCCCATAGACATAATAAAGAGTCTGTTTTTGTTTAGTTTATTATATCTATGCGCTGTCCAACGCACCCTGCTGCTCTGTTGCTCCTTCGCGGTCGCCATTTCCGTCCCTAGGTAACATTACGTCCGGCCTCTTCTTCTCCGTCTGCTTCTTTTACGGCAGTTGGCATTCACTTCCGCCGTCATCCCGATAAAAATCAAACCTGTTTGAAAATTATCGGGTCAGCCTCGACGTGTCTGTGAGCTGATCGTGGAGTTTAAGATTCATCTTTCACCAGCTCACACTAGAAGATAATCTGGGCCGAACTTCGGGGCCAATTAAGGTCAGAGACCAGATTTCTCTGCCGATTGTCGGGAGGGCCGAATCTGGGTCAAATCAGCCCGAGAATCCTGTAGTGTGAGCCAGACTTAAGTGTTTTTGCTGGCTAGTGAAACATCCTGGCGCCAACTATTTACTGGAGTTTACCAACCTGTTACTTAAATAGCATTTGAAGATAATTACAAGCTCCCCTACTCTTGGCTTTTAGCGTCTGTGGAAATGAAACATATTTTTTTTCTTAGTTTTTATTATCAATTTCTATTTTTAGCTCATCATCGTCTCGTGTTCGTCATGGAAAAAGGGTGGTTGATGAAAAATTTTCATCGTAGTTTTCATCAAAGAAATGAACACCGCTCACAACTAATGATATGAATGTGATGCCATAAAACTCTTTTTTTTCAATATGTCCAAACATGATCCTGGTAGATGCTCAGGGTATTTTTTAAGCTGATTATGATATGTGTGTGTGTCTATATCAGGCTCTCAGATGGTGGTGGCCATGAAGGTCATCTCTCTGGCCTTTGACCTTGACAGAGGAACAGTGGGCAGCCTGCCCTCCCCAGCTGAGTTCCTGGGCTATGTTCACTTTGTGGGCACTGTTGTCTTTGGCCCTTGGATCAGCTTTTCCAGTTATAAAAATGCCATTGAGGGCAAAAAAATGGTGAGTAGTTTCCAGTTTTGTCTGTGTGCATGCTATTCTTCATGTATAGCACTGTGGTG
Source organism: Epinephelus awoara (assembly GCA_035609425.1). Classification (NCBI taxonomy): domain Eukaryota; kingdom Metazoa; phylum Chordata; class Actinopteri; order Perciformes; family Serranidae; genus Epinephelus; species Epinephelus awoara. The sequence goes on along the minus strand of CM069301.1, from coordinate 42,172,672 downwards.
GTAATTATGTGGTTTCTTCCTCAGAGCTGGTTGTGGCTGTATAGTTCCTCCCTCAGCCTCTTGAAGAGCCAGACTTGTCTGCTGGTCTCCACCTGCATTGCCCCTTACCTCTTCCCTTTGTTAATTCCCATCCATGGAAACGCATTCACACAGAAGTAAGGCAATTTTTCATTGCAATCCTTGTTCTAGTGCAACTAAGGTAGTTTTGCCAATACACTGGTTTGTGAACACAATGTTTGTCTTTCTTTCCCTGCTTCCAAGATACATTTGAAACAGGTAAGGCTTATTTTTAGAGTATAGATTTACTGCTTTTTCCCCACGAGCTTTCATAAATCCAATGCAGTGTGTTTAAAATCAATATCTTGGAGGGTATTGCTCTGCTCCCATCATTTCTGTGTTCATCCTGCTAGAAAGCACAAAGTTAACTGTCTAAAGGTCAGATTAAGAGTGCTCGGCTTGGTTATAGCATCAGTGGTATGATGCTACAGTTATCCATCATCAGGAACTTTGACATAACATTCTGAACTCAAGGTCCATTTACTAGTTTTTTTTCTGGAGCTTTCAACTGCATCTCACAGTCTTCATCAGTGAATGGAGATTGCTCAGGTACCATCATGTGACCCAAGTATGGAACTTAAAGGACCATACTATTGGTTTTACACAACCCTTCCAGTATCCCAGGTGTGTTGACCCCTGGCGTGGCAGACTGGCTCTAGGGACATGGAACGTTACCTCTTGTGGTGGTGAAGAGGCCTACAAATGTCTGACAGTTAAGGTTAGAGGCAAAACATGTTTACTTAAACATTGGACAACCTTCAATGGGGCAGAATGACAAGAACAGATTGGTCCAAAACAAAACAACTGCTGAAAACAGCAGGTAATCACACACACACACACACACACACACACACACACACACACACACACACACACAAACATACAAAGTTAGGTATGATGATTTGAGGAGGAGTAAGAATGTTTGATGTACTGTTCTGCGCTACTGTCTCATTGTTGCGGTATGTAAAATTGTAAGTTGTGTCTTCAAGTAACCCGAGGCTGTGAATTGACCCCAAGTCATACGAGTCGTTTTTCAACACTCTCTGGTGGGAAAGGACCAAGAGCTGATGTGGGAGGTGGAACAGTACCAACTAGACACAGCTGGGCTCACAGCGCTGGCTCTGGCACCAAACTCCTGGAGAGGGACGTGACTCACCCAGCATGAGAGGTGCCGTGTGAGCACTGCTGTGTTGTGGAAGTTATTCCCGGGGAATGAGAGGTTTACATTGATGGGACTGAGAGGAGGTCTCTAACTGTTGTTTGCGCTCATGCACCAAACGGCAGTTCGGAGTACCCAGCATGCCTGGAGTCTCTGGGGGGTCTCCTGGAAAGGGTACCGACTGGGACTATAGTTATTCTGGGGAACTTCAACCCTCACAAAGGCAATGATGGAGAAACCTGGAGAGGGGTGACTGGGAGGAATGGCCTGCCTGATCTGACCTTAGTGGTGTTATGTTATTAGACTTATGTGCTAGTCATAGATTGACAGAACAAACACCATGTTCAAACATAGGGAGGCTCATGAGTGCACTTGGAGTGAGGAGCTCAGATATCTGGAGGTAGCTCAGAGAAGAGCCACTGCTCCCACATGTTGGGGCCAGCTGAGGTCATTTGGGCATCTGATCAGGATGGTCCCTGGGCTCCTCCTGTTAAAGGTTTTCAGGGCATGTCCAACTGGTAGGAGGCCCTGGGGCAGACTCAGAACATGCTGGAGAATTTATTTTATCTGGTCTGGGATTGCCTTGGGATCCTCCAGGACGAGCTGGAAAATGTTGCTGGGGAGAGATGTCTGGAGTTACTTACTCAGCCTGATGCACCCGCGACCTGGCACTGGATAAGCAGATGAAAAAGAAAGGACAGATGGATCCCAGTCCAAATCCTCCGTACTTCCAACTTGCATAACTGGAAACCATTTCCCAATTCATGCAAACAGCACTGCCATTGATAGATGTCTTTTTCTTACTTTCCAGAGCCCATTTGTTTTCAGTCATCTTAGCACGCTATCAGAAGCCTTGAAAACTAGTGGTACTAGTGATCTGTGAATCGCTGCTGGTGGTGCTTTCAGGTGCTGAAGTGAAGGTCTTACCAGATAACTTTTTCATTTAGCTGCTGAGCTCAGTAACAGCCCATAAAACCATTATTACAGTTTTTTTGCAATTGGTAAAACACATTTGTCACTACTGAAACTAGGGCTGGGCAGTATACTGGTTCGTACTGAAAACCGGTCTTTATTTTCGTTATGATATGAATTTTTCATATACCGCAACATCGGTGTATAGCCCAAACAATGAAAGGAACGTGCGCGGCGGGAGAGAGGGGGGGTGGTCGAGATGAGCGGGAGGGATAGCGGCTTTCCGTGCCTCCAAAAAATATGCCCTATTCATTCAGTGTTTACCAAACACGCTCAATACATGGACATGGAATGACAAACTGTCATTAACTTATTATGTTATTAAAAACGATGAAATTATGGACTTACCCATGTTTAAAATGACCTGTTGAAGTGAAAAAACGAGTGCTGACAGGAACAGACGAGTGGAGTCAATGTATAACCGGCACGGAGAGAGCAGGAGAAATGCGCTGCCTGTGTGGACAGTCAAGTGCCTGCGAGTACACTCGCAGGACTTCCGCGGCACTAATGAGCTTGGTGTGTCCTTAGCGTTAATTATAACAGCCAACTTATTGAAAAATGTTGGGTTTAAATCGGGTTCAGGCCCATAATTACAGTTAATTGGACGGGGCAGGCAGGTCCCAGACATAATGTGCTCGGGCCGGGTCGGACTGAATTTTTTGGGCCCGATCTAAGATCTTGCGGGGAGCCATTTCACCACTGCACACCACAGGTGTGCTAGAGCTAGCTAGAGTGAGAGCATAGAGAAAAGTTTAGAGGTGAGAATGGCTGCTGGAGAGAGTTCTGAAAGTGAAGCAATTGTACACGATGCTGAAGAAGAACACGATGACCCTATATGCAACTAGCAGTGGCGCTGGTACAGTGGCCATAGTGCTCGAAGGCGCAAGATAACGGCTTACCGACGATGGAGAAGTCCGCCTCCAAGTCCAATAATTTCCTCTTTCATTGGTGTCATGACTGCCCAGAAGTACCTGAACAGCTGAGCTGTGGCGGCACACAGGTATGTGGCGTGTCAGAGGAGAAACGTGCCGTTCACATTCCTCTCTTTGTGGCAGGTAACGGTCTACAAACCTCACCGCACTTCAAGGAACTGTTCTTAACTTATCAGAGGAGGAGGGTGGCTGGTTGATCTTTATTTTAATTATTTATTTTATTTTGATCCCCCCTATGTTAATCACTTATTGATGCTGTTTTTGAAGTATGAATAAGTCAGTAAGTACTTTATTCCATTCCAATATCATTGATGTATTATAGAAAAGTGATTTATCTTTCTATAAAAGACAAAAGGCACATCTGCCTAATTTTTGCTGTGGTATCGTGATACTACTCAGAGCCATGATATTTTCACTGGTATCGCATCGTGGGTCCCAATTTTGGTATTGTGACAACACTAGCACACTGAACTACAAAATAACAACAGAAAGCATTACACAAGACATTTTACAGATAAATCAGTATTTTATTATAGAATTAGATCTTTGCACTTTATTGAGTCTACTGAATTATTGTATTGTATCTTGTAACAAGAATGAGTCAGCAATGCAGCAATTTGCTTCAGTTACATTTATTTATGTTTTCAGTATCTTGGCAGAGTGATTCACAGTACTTCAAATATAACATTCACTCCCGCTCTTCTGCATTTGGCCACATGTTTTCGTCAACATCACATCTTATGTCTTCTCTGGCAAAGCACCTTGGGAAGAATCTTTTAGAATGTCTGATCCAACCCTGGCAGGTTTCAGGTGTAATATCTCCACACCGTGCATTCATGGCATCCAGCAAGGACAGCTGGTCATGTGGAGAGTGGTCAAAAAGCTTTTACCTCCATGCAGAGAAAAACTCCTCTATGGGGTTCAGGAGGGGTGAGTATGGAGGCAAGAAAAGGACAGACATCCTGGGATGTGCAGCAAACCAATCAGTGACTGCAGCAGAGTGGTAGAATGCCACATTATCCCACACAACAACAAATGTTTTGTTTCTTGCGCTTTGACCTCTCTCCCCTGCTGGCACAAGCTGATTATGGGAATCGTTTAAGAAAGAAATTAGCCTCTCTGTATTGTACATACCAATGAGAGGTTTGAACAAAAGCACACCATTATTGGAGAGGGATGCACACATTGTAATGTTTGCTCCCCTCTGGCCTGTGACGTCCACAGTTGTCCGCTGCCCAATAATGTTTTTTTTAGTTGGTCTGGCCTCCATCTCCGTTACTGTCTAAAATGAAGTAAACCCACATCTTTAGTACAGCACATTAGGCATACCTATGTATGTATTCTGTTTGGTAATTGAACAGACATCTTACCTGGACATATTGATAACGAAGTTCTTTCACACATTCTCCATTTCTTTCAAATGGTACTGTGTACAACTTGTTCATCCTTATTTTATGTTTTTCAAGGACTCTGGCAATTGTGAGGGTCCTAAGGACAGAGGGATGTTGTATGCTGTAAAGCCCTGTGAGGCAAATTGTGATTTGTGATATTGGGCTTTATAAATAAAATTGATTGATTGAATTGATTGATTGTTGTTGTGGTGACCGAGTTCACATTGGCAAAAGTAACATTGTCTGCCAGCATTCTGTCTCGAATTTCTCTCAGTTTTATGGCATTTTTTGCAATGGCCACATCAATGAGAGCAGTTTCCTGGGCATCTGAAAAAAAATGTCCTCTCCCTCCTGTAGGAGGCAACCTTTGAATCCTGCATACAGCAATATAAAAAACAAAACAATCAAAAAATGTGAGTAGATGTGAAATATAAACATAGTGTACTGTACTGTAAAATGTAGTTCAATAGTTGAGGGATGCATGTCTCACCTGTTCTTTTGCCGGAAAATTCTCAGTATCGATGCAACTGTTGAGCGTTTTGCTGCCCCCTTAACCTGGCCTCTCTCAAAGAGAGTCCATGATTTACCACATGGTCAATAACTGTGGCTCTTACCTCATCAGAGACCACAGCTCTTGGTCTTCCTCTCCTTCTTCCTCTCCCTCTCACTGCCACTCTTCTCTCTTCACCAATCTGTTCTCTTTGATCCATATTTCCAAAAAACAAAATTCAGACGCCATCCCCTTTTATCTGCTTGCTATAGTGATGAGGCCAAACGGAGGTCACCTGGGTGGGTTTTCAGCTGCAAACTGCACTCAACTGTGTTTGGAATTATTATTTAATTTTATTGTCAGTATTTTGATATTATTTTTTTATAGATTTCAATGTGGCTGCAGCAGAGATGCACATTCTGTTTTGATTGTGTTTTTAACTCTTTAAATATATTTTTTCGGGCATTTTTAAGCCTTTAATCAATAGAACAGATGACCGTGAGGGGGGGGGGGGGGGGGGAGTGACATGCAGCAAAGGGCCACAGGGTGGAGTCAAACCTGGGCCGCTGCGGCAACAGCCTTGTACATGGGGCGCCTGCTCTACCACTAAGCCACCGACGCCCCGTGGTTTTTAACTGTTTTGAACGAAGTCTGTTAGCATTTGAAAAAAATGTGCTTTAAAAGTGTAGTGTTTTGCAGGTGGTGAACTCTGACTGAGAAAAGAGTTCATGCATTTTGGTAACTGTGGTCACTGAATGCATTTTGTGTGAAAGCAATGAAAAGTGATTCACAGTTTGCTCCACATACACTTCTGTTTTGCTGACTGTGTGAAGAGTTTTGATACTCAAATAAACACAAGAAGTTTGTGCTCTAGAAAAGGATCAACACTCAGTGAATACTCTCCTAAACCTTATGATAAGCTATTATGGCAAGGCTAAACTATACAGACCAATGAGCAGTGATAACTAACATGTCTTTGGGGTCATCGGGTGGGAACCTCCTTTCACCAGTGTTTCGTCTAGTTGGTCCCACGACACCTCCAGGAGGCTGGACAGTGATCTCTGGCGTCCCAGAGACACTCCCCTAATGCCAGGTCTCACTGCTCTCCACACCAACACAACAACCTCCTTAACCTTACTTACACATGGCTTTCTCAGCCCAAACAGCACTGCCACCTTCAACCAAACCCAGGCTCCGTACAAGCAAGCTCCAGGTAGAAGCTGTGCTGATACTACCTTTCCTAGCACATTCACCATACTCTAATTCACACACTACATAACTTAACTAAAGTGTAAGCTAAAGTTAAAGGAGATAACTGAACTCACAGGATCAGCAAACACATGGCCTGCTGCATGGCCTCAAAATGGCCACCAAATGGATTCAACTAGGCCACACCCACACTTAAATAACCTTCCTCTTCCTCCTTACTAACACATGGCTTTCACAGCCCTAATTCACACTCTAATTCACACACTACATAACATAAGCTAAAGTTAGAGGAGATAAATAAACTCACAGGATCAGCAAACACACTCACCCTGCTGCATGGCCTCAAACAAAATGGATTCAACTAGGCCGCTCCCACACTTAAATAACCTTCCTCTTCCTCGTTACTTAAACATGGCTTTCATAGCCCTAATTCACACTCTAATTCACACACTGTAAAACATAACTACAATATAAACTACAGCTAAAGGAGATAAATGAACTCACAGGATCAGCAAACACACTCACCTTGCAGCATGGTCTCAAGCAAAAGGGATTCAAATAGGCCACTCCCACACTTAAATAGCCTTCCTCTTCCTGGATTTCCTCCTAAGAGGAAGTGGATCTCTCCACCAGATCTCCAGGAGTTATGTGCCTTGCTTAGTAGTTCCCCCTGCTGGCCCCCAACTAACATTATTTTTTCTGTAGTAAATGAACTTGCTGGTTCTCATGGCTTCATCTGACATTTCCTTCACTGTCTTCTTCAAACTCTGTCCCCGCACTCCGAGTTCCCCCAGGAGCGAGATAGCTGATCTTGCTATAAATCAGTCTTCCCAAGGAACTGTCAGTTCAATGAAATAAACTATCCGTTGACTCAATGACCACAGCACTATGTCAGGCCTCTGCTTAGTACAAACTATTTCCTGGGGAACAACAAGCTTTCCCCCTAAATCTACCTGCATTTCCCAATCACAAGCACCTACTAGGCGGCCACACCCTTGCCTCCTTACTAACTTATCCCTTCTGTATTTCTCTCCCTCACGGACAAACTGAACTGCTAAATTCCTATTTTATAACCTTCTGAATTTACCTCGTTTCCCTTCGATTCCTGCAGCTAAACATTTCAACACCTGGTTATGACGCCATGTATATCGGCCTTGTGACAAACTAACCTTACAGCCTGACAAAATATGCTTTAAGGTTGCCGTACCTAAACACAATGGGCATGATGGGTTCTCATTTACCCACAGTTTTAGGTTCTGGGGAGTTGGTAGCACATCATATGTAGCCCCTACCTGGAATCTAATACTATTCTCCTCCATAGTCCACAGGTCCCTCCAACTAAGTTTCCTCTTCTCTACACTTTCCCAATTTAACCACTGTCCCTGTTTAGCCTGGGCCACTACCTTTGCACCCCTTACTATCTCCTCCTGTCTACGTATCTGTTCCACAACCAGCTTTCTTTTATCTTTGGGACCTGCTGTATTCCAAACCGGTTTGTCTGAGCCAAGCCCCAGGCCTCCCCGGCCAAACTGAACATTACCTACAATCTCCGCATGCCTTAGAGCTGCCTCTGCCTCCTGAACTGCCGTTCTTGGGTTCCACTTCCTCCCCTTGGTTGGATTTGGAACCACACTCCTAACTACTACGTCCTTACTCCCAGATAACAAGAGCTCTGTCCTGACCTTGGTACATTTAAATTCCTCTGTCAAACTAGATACTGGCAGCTGAATTATCCCTTTTCCATACAATGCAACACTACTTAGGCACCTAGGAACACCCAACCACTTCCTAATATAGGAGCTAACTGACCTTTCAATTCTCTCCACAACAGATATTGGGATTTCATAAACTGATAATGGCCACATTAACCGAGGATATAGTCCAAATTGTAAACAACACAACTTCAATTTTCCTGGAAGCTCTGACTTATCTATTCTATCCAATCCTTCAGCCACATCTTTTCTAAATTTCACCACCTGTTCCTTATCATTCAACTCTACATTGTACCACCTACCTAAACTCTTCACTGACTTTTCCCTAATTGTTGGGATGTCCTCATCATCTATGACAAACTTCCTATCACTTACCCTCCCTCTACATATCGAGATGCTTCTAGATTTACTAGGCTTGATCTTCATGCTGGCCCACTTCAGGTTCTTATTTACCTTCTCTAGTAGCCTCTTTGTACATGGCACTGTTGTGGTCACCAGTGTCATATCATCCATGTAAGTCCTAACTGGTGGAAGATGCAACCCGTTCTGCCGTCTCTCTCCACCTACCACCCACTTAGAAGCCCTGATGATTACTTCCATCGCCATAGTAAATGCTAATGGAGAAATTGTACACCCTGTCATGATACCTATTTCTAGCCTCAGCCAACCTGTTGTGAAATGTGCCGTACTTAGACACAACCTAATATCCTGAAAGTATTCTTTCACTAAGTTAACAACTACCTGTGGCACTCTGAAGTAATCAAACGCACTCCAAATTAGGCTGTGGGGTACTGAACCAAATGCATTTGCCAGATCTAAGAATACTACATGTAGGTCCCTTTTGTTAATCTTCGCTGCCTGAATCTGGTGCCAGATCATGCTAGTATGCTCTAAACAGCCTGAAAAACCTGGTATTCCTGCCTTCTGCACCATGGTATCAACTAATCTATTCCTTTCTAAGTAGCTAGCTAATCTCTGCCCAACTACACTGAAGAAAATCTTCCCCTCCACATTCAAGAGGGAAATCATCCGGAACTGGCTAATGTCCACAGACTCCTTCTCCTTAGGAATGAGGACACCTCCTGCCCTACGCCATGCTCTTGGTATAACTTGTTTTTCCCAAACTATTCTTAGCTGTTTCCACAAAAATTTAAGTGTATCAGGCGCACTTTTGTAAACCCGGTAGGGGACTCCATTAGGCCCTGGGGCCGAGGAAGCCTTTGCACGCCTGACCACCTCCTGAACTTCCTTCCACCTAGGTGGCCTAACGTCCATCTCATGCTCTATTGCTCCTAATGGAGGGATATCGGGTGGGAAACCGACTATCCTGTTCTTCTCTAAATCTGAATATGTGTTTCTCAAATATTCTTCAACCTCTAACCTTTCTGCTTTAAGCTGCCCTCCCTTTTCCTGGCTGAACAATCCTTGAACAAACTTAAAAGGGTCCTTGAAAAAACCTGTCGTAGCATATTCCTTCTTCCTCCTCTTTTTCCTAAGATGCTCTGCCCTGTGTGTAATGTGACTTCAGTTCTGACCAATGCTTGTTAGCAATTGAAAAAAAAGGCGATTACATTTTCTGCAGAGTGACTGTTATAGGGTATCAGTTAGAGCCAGAGTATACAACTGACTACATGATGCTGATAAGAGTGTAGAAATTTTTTTTTCTGCAAAAGCTAAAATATGGCAGCACACTTTGGGAATTGACCAACACTAACAAAAAACGTAAGCAAATAGAACTTTAACATGCAAAGCACTGGTAAAGTCCTTTATGTCATGAGACAGCAAAGATTGTATATCAGCTGATGGTGTGACCAAAGTTCCCTACTCCATGTAGACTTACTGTGTATGACTATGTTTCTGAAATTTTGTTTGTGGGAATAATCAGATTGAGCGCCTGTAAGTAATCTGTCAGTATGTTTACATGGAATTAGAGACATTGGATTTATTGTGTTCATCCGACTACAACTGGACTTTTAAAATACATGTAAACATGTTAGTCTGGCTGAAATCATACTAAAGTCGGACTATCACACCCAGATAATGCGAATGGGAGTGGAATTACCCCTGCATGTATACAGTCAATGGGACCCAAACTTGCCGAGGCGCCATGCGCAAGCTCCACAGTTTCCCACCCCAGGCTTTGACCCAGAAGTTGAATACCATTAGATGTGTAGCAGACGAAGAAGCAGTTAACAACATGTTGAAATCTACATCCAGCGTGCATCTCATCTGTACAAAAAGTAAAGCGTACAGCATGTACAAGATGTACAGAGCTGTAAAGTTGTCCACCATGGAACCAGTTTGCTGCTAGCTAGTTGTAGCTAACTTGTTTGTCAGTTGTTTGGTCTGTGATGTAATTTGTCAACCAGACAAAAGGTCCATGACTAATAAGCAGTCTCATGCATGGAATAGTAGCGAACCTGGGCAAGTACTTTCATCTGAACTCTACTTGTGCATTCCATTGAAATCCCACCTCCCTGCTTATTCATTGGCCAGGAGTTCTGTTACTCATCCACGCCTGTTGCTTTTGAGCCCCCCTGGGCCCCCTTTGTCTTCGGTTCATCAAGAATTTCCTCAGTTTTTGTGTTCTTTCACTATATACGTAAGTGATAAAACAATGTTCTCTTCACAAAATCGTTGCAACATGTGTTCCAGATGTCCTCTTCCAAAGAAGTTCAAGTGGAGGTGATGAAAATGTTTGATTTTGGTAAACAAACTAAAGATAATGAGTGTCTTTGACTTGTATGTGGTGTGCTGCACAGGTGGCTACATGCTTATGAGAATGCAGTATCCTTCCACTTCAGTAACTACTTTGTGGGCCACCTCAGTGAAGGTACCAGCATGCTGGCCGGAGCAGGCTTCACTGAAGAAAAAGACAATATCAGATGGTAAGTTCAGCTGGGGTGGAGCCGAGGGTTGTACTACAAAGCAAGGTTAGTTGGTCAGTGTTATATGTTGAGCCTGAAGTCAGAGTTTTCACTGTGATGAAGTAGGGGTGGGCCATATATTGGGTTTCACCACTGTCTTCTGTCTGTTCACCCGTACTGGTTTGAAGCTGGCTCGTTTACACTTACGTACATGTAAAGAGACAAGTCAACCCGAAGTCCATTAATTTCTATGAGAATCTCTGTGATATCTGGTGTGCCTGCATACCTCTTCCCCTCTGTAATATTACGATCTGGAATTTGCCTTGTGTACGTTCAAAAAACTGAACTTTTGCCATGGATTTTGGAGAGACCCTATGACAGTATTCTAGCTTAGCTAACAGGCTGCCAACTAGTTAACAGGCTATTTTCTTCAATTCATTTGGCTGTGTTGATTGTCAAGTGAGTTTGTATGATTGAAAAGAACATGTTTATTTAGTTTTAACACATGGTGAATCTGAGTAATGTTATTCTGCTAAAATATGGTATTCCATCATACAGTCATATTGTCATTAACAGTTTGATATGAAATACAGTCAGATTTATCATTTTAAAAATGAAACAATTCAATGTTACAGTCAGATTGTCCTTAATCAGTTTGATATGAAATACCATCAGATTTATTAGCAGTTTGATGTTAAATATAGTCAGTAAAGACCAGTCAAAATGACCAGTTTATGAGCAATTCAGCTGTATTTATACATTTAAGTGTAAAAGTAATTGGATGAACTTGTATGAACCTGAGTTAATTAATGAAGTAACTTGAAGTCAGACAGAAGGAAAAGTGATTCTAAACCTTTTGATGGTGTTTTTGGATGTTTATTTGTGAATGAAATGGCAAGTTCTGACAAGTCAGAAACGACTCCTGTTAAAGACATGGATGAGGCTGCAGCGAGTGTGTGTGAGAAATGGTGTCAAAGGCCGTATTGAGATCAAGTAGGATGACAGTGGTTAGGGGTCCGGAATCAGCTGCCATGAGGAGGTTATTTGTGATTTTTACCAAGGCTGTTTTTTGTGCTATGGAGGGGGTGGAAACCAGGCTGGAATTGCTCATAAAGGTTATTGTCAAAGATATGAGCATGAACCTGAGATGCAACAGTTTTTTCAAGGATTTTAGAAAAGAAAGGTAGATTAGAGATAGGATGGAGGTTATTGAAATTGTTTGGGTCTGAACCAGATTTCTTAAGAACCTATGTTACTGCAGCTGATTTTAGGGCTGAAGGAACAATACCAGAGGTGAGGGAGGAATGCATGATAGCAGTTATAAGGGAGGACAGAGAGGGTAAGCAGGCTTTTACTAGGATAGTGGGAAGAGGGTCTATGCCAGGTTGTTGGCTTGGATTTCCTGATGAGGTCAGATATTTCTGCAGCAGGTGGAAGTTTGAAACTTGTAAGTGAGGAGGTGGGAAGGGCTAAAAGAACTGGAGAGGTCAAACTGTGGGAGGTGGTTAGTGAATATTGTCTATTTTGACTTGTTTGACTTTGACAAATGACATTAGGGATTTACAATGGGCAGCTGAGTACTGATGAGGAGCAAGATAGTCTGTGGGTCATAGTATGGTATTGACCGTGGAAAACAGAGTTTTCCCTTCACCTGAGCTGATTAGTCCTGTAGTAGGTGGATTTTGCTGCAGAGACAGCATCCTTGTAATGGAGGATGTGGTTATTGTACATTTCTTTGTGAATGTTAAGTCCAGTTTTTTTGCAGAGGTGTTCCGCAAAGAAAACTTACAGACTGTGAGTTAACGCTATTCTTTTGGAGTTTTTTGGGCCAATTAAGTATTAACTTTGCATTGAACTTTTAATATACACTGCTTAGTATTTAAATTGTTGCATGGTGTTGTGTTGTTATTTTGTGCTGTCACTCAGCGTAGGGTCTTTGTTCTTTGGTGATGTACAGTACAGGCCAAAAGTTTGGGCACACCTTCTCATTCAATGCGTTTTCTTTATTTTCATGACTATTTACATTGTAGATTCTCACTGAAGGCATCAAAACTATGAATGAACACATGTGGAGTTATGTACTTAACAAAAAAAGGTGAAATAACTGAAAACATGTTTTATATTCTAGTTTCTTCAAAGTAGCCACCCTTTGCTCTGATTACTGCTTTGCACACTCTTGGCATTCTCTCGATGAGCTTCAAGAGATAGTCACCTGAAATGGTTTCCACTTCACAGGTGTGCCTTATCAGGGTTAATTAGTGGAATTTCTTGCTTTATCAATGGGGTTGGGACCATCAGTTGTGTTGTGCAGAAGTCAGGTTAATACACAGCCGACAGCCCTATTGGACAACTGTTAAAATTCATATTATGGCAAGAACCAATCAGCTAACTAAAGAAAAACGAGTGGCCATCATTACTTTAAGAAATGAAGGTCAGTCAGTCCGGAAAATTGCAAAAACTTTAAATGTGTCCCCAAGTGGAGTCGCAAAAACTATCAAGTGCTACAACGAAACTGGCACACATGAGGACCGACCCAGGAAAGGAAGACCAAGAGTCACCTCTGCTTCTGAGGATAAGTTCATCCGAGTCACCAGCCTCAGAAATCGCAAGTTAACAGCAGCTCAGATCAGAGACCAGATGAATGCCACACAGAGTTGCAGACCCATCTCTAGAACAACTGTTAAGAGGAGACTGCGTGAATCAGGCCTTCATGGTCAAATAGCTGCTAGGAAACCACTGCTAAGGAGAGGCAACAAGCAGAAGAGATTTGTTTGGGCCAAGAAACACAAGGAATGGACATTAGACCAGTGGAAATCTGTGCTTTGGTCTGATGAGTCCAAATTTGAGATCTTTGGTTCCAACCGCCGTGTCTTTGTGAGACGCAGAAAAGGTGAACGGATGGATTCCACATGCCTGGTTCCCACTGTGAAGCATGGAGGAGGAGGTGTGATGGTGTGGGGGTGTTTTGCTGGTGACACTGTTGGGGATTTATTCAAAATTGAAGGCACACTGAACCAGCATGGCCACCACAGCATCCTGCAGCGACTTGCCATCCCATCCAGTTTGCGTTTAGTTGGAAGATCATTTATTTTTCAACAGGACAATGACCCCAAACACACCTCCAGGCTGTGTAAGGGCTATTTGACCAAGAAGGAGAGTGATGGAGTGCTGCGGCAGATGACCTGGCCTCCACAGTCACCGGACCTGAACCCAATCGAGATGGTTTGGGGTGAGCTGGACCGCAGAGTGAAGGCAAAGGGGCCAACAAGTGCTAAACACCTCTGGGAACTCCTTCAAGACTGTTGGAAAACCATTTCAGGTGACTACCTCTTGAAGCTCATCGAGAGAATGCCAAGAGTGTGCAAAGCAGTAATCGGAGCAAAGGGTGGCTATTTTGAAGAAACTAGAATATAAAACATGTTTTCAGTAATTTCACCTTTTTTTGTTAAGTACATAACTCCACATGTGTTCATTCATAGTTTTGATGCCTTCAGTGAGAATCTACAATGTAAATAGTCATGAAAATAAAGAAAACGCATTGAATGAGAAGGTGTGTCCAAACTTTTGGCCTGTACTGTACATCTTTTGTAAGGTGTTGAGTTTTAAACAACTAAAAGACAAAAAAGAAAAAAAAACAAACAAAAAGAAACCACAACTAACTAAACTTGACCTACTATTTTACATGCCAGGAGAGAGACCTGGCTGGCACCCCAGGAAAAACAAGACTAACCTAAACTAAACAAATTATATCTAAAACAAAGCATGGCTGCCCCTCCCTGCCTCCGATTGGCTTACCCTGATATTCTACCATAACCCTAACCAATCTCATTTCTCATGCCTAAACCTAACCAACCCAACCAAGGAGGGCACCAAGTTCTAGCCAATCAGAATAGTCTAGATGGAAATAGGGGTCCACGCGCACCCCCCGGAGTTTTTTGTGGCACCTGATTTTTCTTAATCCTTTGAGTGTCTATTTTCAGATTTTGCCAGGTACCAAGCTGAAATAATGTCCCAAAGGCTTCATTTTCAACCCTTTATTGCACCTATCCCCAACCGGAAAAAGAAAAACAAAATACAGAAAGTGGTGTAACTTTTGAACTAAACAACATACAGAGACAAAAACACACACTTTTCCATACAACTCTGACCCAAGGAATTCAATGGAATGATTATTTTTGACATTTGACAACATCTTGACTCTATTTCTGGACAAAAACAACGAAAAACAGCAAAAAATGTACACTTGACAACTATATTTTCCTATTTTCATGTGCATAGAGTGATTGTTTTTCACTACCTCTTTTTCCTTAACTATTTAAGTGGCTATTTTAAAATTATACATAGCAGACTAAAATATAGGCTAATGTCCCCTGGGGGTTATTTTTAACAGTTTATACTATCCTGAACCTGAAGAAATTGAAAATAGCTTTGCTTTTGAAGTAAACATGTTTCTATTCAATTCAGACTCAAGGAATTCAATAAAATGGGTAGGCCTAGCCTACTAATAACATTTCAAACCTTACTGACTATTTCTAGGAGGGAGGGGGAAAATCAAAAATACAGAAACCTACCTTTTGTCCAGAAATAAAGTTGTCCTTGTGTCAGAATTGTATGGAAGAATGTGTTCATGTGTCTCTCTGTGTTGTTTACTTTAAAAGCTAAGCAATTTTCAATTTCTTTGGATTCAGTATAGGTGTAATACACTGTTAAAAATAAACCCCACGGGACATTATTTCAGTCTGCTAGCTGGTATAATCTTAAAATAGACACTTAAATGATTAAAAAAAGTACAGGTGGTGTATTTTTTTTTCATCTTAGGTGCATGGAAAAAAAGGAAAATATAGTTATGAATGAATTTTTTTTTGTCATTTTTCGTTGTTTTTGTCCAGAAATAGCGTCAAGATGTTGTCAAATGTCAAAAATAATCATTCCATTGAATTCCTTGGGTCAGAGTTGTATGGAAAAGTGTGTGTTTTTGTCTCTGTATGTTGTTTAGTTCAAAAGTTACACCACTTTCTGTATCTTGTTTTTCTTTTTCCGGTTGGGGATAGGTGCAATAAAGGGTTAAAAATGAAGCCTTTGGGACATTATTTCAGCTTGGTACTTGGCAAAATCTGAAAATAGACACTTAAAGGATTAAGAAAAATCAGGTGCCACAAAAAAATCTGGGGGGTGCGCGTGGACCCCTATTTCCATCTAGACAAGAATGAGAGTAGGGTGGGTCATGATTGCCTTTGCAGTCCTTGGACAATTTTTTTTTTTTTTTTATCCACTATATTCCCATTTAGTTATGCCTCCATTAAACAAAGCAAATTATGTTCTATGTAGACGTACAGGCTGTTCACCGAGGTGCTTCATTCACCCGCCCTGTTGGCTAGGGACCTGACGTTCCCCATGCTAACTAATGGAAAATAAGTTTTGAATTTCTCATGTGACTGCCAAAGTGAAACAGTCATCATATCACCTCTGGTATGACAAACCAAGCTACCTACTGGTCAGCACCAGAAGAAGAAAGTCATCACATTGTTCAGACTGCAGACTAGGTGGAGGGTTGAAGAAGTGAATCCCTTGTACTATATTCCGTAATAGCACCATCTGTGTCTGTGTGTTTACCATACAGGGATATGAGTGTGGTGAAACCTCTCAGTGTGGAATTACCTCGCTCCATGGTGCTGGTAGTGACGTCCTGGAACATCCCCATGTCCCGATGGCTAAAAACCTGTAAGTCCTAGCCTGAGCCCTGTCTGTTAAACTGAAACAGAAGTTGGTCACTTACTGATCTATCCAACGCTTCATGGAGCGAGTTAGCTTTGAACCTACTGGGCAGACATTCATGGTCCCCAGATGATGATTTCAAATACTTTTTGGATTCCCCCTAACCTCTCTTCAGTTGCTATCAACAAACCAACTTCTTCACTTAAACACGAGATGTAACATTTAACTTTCAAGTAGTATGACTTTACTGACTTCGATGTCCCACAAAATGATATTGTCTATAACTGATGTATGTCCTGATAAGATATTAGACTGTGGACTAAACAAGCACATTGGAGATATAACTATAGCCTTGAACATGTGAATGGCATTTTACCTGTTTTGCATGGACGTAATGATTTAAAGCCAGATTAATGGATAATGAAAATAAAAGTTAGTTGCAGCCCAACTGATATTTACAATTTGTCTGTTGTTGGGTAAATGGTAGACCTGCACTTGTATAGCGCTTTTTAAACTACGGGTCACATTCACCCATTCACACACACATTCATACATTGGTGGCCGAGGCTACCATACCATGCCACCTGCCACTCAGTTTTTAACACACTAACACACTGATGGAACAGCCACAAGTTGGGGTTCAGTATCTTGCTCAAGATTACTTCGGCTGGAGGAGCCAGGGATTGAACCGCCGATCCTCCGATCGGTCGATGACCCGCTCTACCTCTGAGCCACCAGCGACCCCGTACTATCACCTCATTTGACACTTTTGTAATTCTGTATTTTAATGCTTTTATGGAAGGTACATTGTGAAAAAAGCCACCGCTCATCTGTAGGCAAAACACTTAAAAAGGTGCTGGAGCTGAACTTAGAGCGTTACAAAACAACAAAACAGCAGCCGCACACTCAAACACTGTGCATATATCAGTTAAATGCAAGCTTTTGGTCATTGTGACCTTCTTCAGGCAACCTGAACCTGCCTGAAGAAGGTCACAATGACTAAAAGCTTGCATTGAACTGATACATACACAGTGTTTGAGTGTGCGGCTGCTGTTTTGTTATTTTTTATGGAAGGTACATTAAAATGTAACTTAAATTTTTTATTGTATAGTCGTAATGTTGTGTGTATTTACTGTGTTCTTCTGTTTGATGCTCATCAGATGTCTTTAAGAATGCCATGAAACTGGGGACATTTCCAGCGATCGTGGTGACATACACAGCCAGTGCCTTACTGCATGTTAGTAAGATGATACACTCTTTAACAGTACTTCAGGCCATTTTAATATACAGTATGCTAAAATCATGTTAGAGACAATTAATCTTTTGTAGGAAGTCTATGTACTGTCACTTCAGTATGGGAACGTGATTAACTACAATCTGTTATCCTCCATCTGTGCCATGTGTCTTTAAATGTCCACTAATAGAAAAGCTGTGAATGTTAAGGTCTATTTGCTATCTTACTACTTTGTAATATTACTTTTTGAAACAGAAAACACATTCTATTTTGTGATATTTAATAGAAATGACATACAACACCGTCCAACAAAAGTTCAGTTCACAATGCAGCTTCAAATCCAGAATGTTGTCATATTGTTGAAGTTTTTGTTTTCTTGCTGTGTCTCCTCTGTCACCCAAAAACATATGAACTTTGTTGTAAACAAATACCATGTGCACTGCTCTGCCCCTCCCACCTCCTGAAATGTGAGCTTCTTCATGTTGCTGACACCAGACACTAGAGGTTCAGTTAGTCTGTTTATGAACACAATATCATGTTTATTAGGGGTGGGAATCTCTGGGCACCTCACTATTTGATTCAATTCCGATTCCGAGGGCAACGATTTCAATTATAAAACGATTCTCAATTATAAAACGAGCCAATAAGAAAATTTACAGCAGATATTGAAAAACATTTTTGTAATAAAACTGGGAATACATATCCAGTGCATACAAACTGTAGGCCTATTACTTACTGAGGTTGAGATGACTACACTCTACCAGTCTCCTCCGGTCCATCCTCGTCATCCACAAATCTTAACGGGACTCTCCTGTCCCTCGTCGACCTCCTCGACATTTCTCCTCCAGTATTTACAAAACTATAAGTGACTATAACTCTCTATAAACTATAAAAAACACGAACTATTGCAAAAAAAGACGAACGATGGCAAAACTACAAACTACTTTTTAATTTGCCAGAAGGTGTCAGAATAATAAATGCTGGTTTAGCTAGTTTGCATTAAATCAAACCGGTTTAAGCTCGCACCAAGACCAGATGGGCAAAATCTGGAAATAGACCCAATGCTATGCTAACAAGTTTTTTGCCAGGGGCTATGTTTGATAAACATAAACTGTAATACTTAAATTCTGATGCCAGTGTGTTGTACAGAGTTAAAAGATAAAAGCTCATTTTAATCCACAGTGCCGGGGCAGCTGAACAATAATTCAGACAGCATATACATCAAGCATTATAAAGTACATACATCAAGCATTATAAAGTACTGTTCACTAGGATGCATATCATATTTTCAGAACAGTTGTTCTTGTTTTATGAGTGAATGAAGGTTCCTAAAATTAAAATTGATGATTGCACACTTGATTCTCCTTTAACCACCTTTTCAGCATCAGAGAAAAGCAATAAAAATCTGTGGAAGTTTTGATATGGGATGGAAGGGAGTTCCACTTAAATGTAAATGGTTGGCTGAGAGGATGGCAGTCACTCCTGAGTGTACTGTTTTTCATTTTAACATGTATTTGAATGGATTTTTTGGCTGGACTACAACAGTGAGCAGAAGCATTGAAAGCAAAAGTCTATGACTGAAGGAATGCCTCCACTTCCTGTTTAAAATTAATAGCTATTGTTTAAAATTAAGTAGGGATGCACCGTAATGAAAATTTGGGGCCGAAGCCGAATAATATTAAACGCTTGGCCGAATACCGAGTACCGAATACTGAATATCGTTTTGTTTTTCATTAGTTTTTGCAGATGAACCCCCTCCAGATTAGTGTTGTCACGGTACCAAAATTGGGACCTACTGTACGATACCAATGAAAATATCATGGTTCTGAGTAGTATCAGGATACCACAGCAAAAATGAGGCAGATGTGCCTTTTGTTACTTATAAAAAGATAAATCACTTTTCTATAACACATCAATAATATTTCAAGGGAATAAATTATGTATTGACTTATTCATACTTCAGCATCAATAAGTGATTAACATAGGGGGGATCAAAATAAAATAAATAAATAAAATAAAAATCAACCAGCCACCCTCCTCCCCTGACAAGTAAAGAACAGTCCCTAAAGTGCGGTGAAGTTTACGGGCCGTTACCTGCCACAATGACAGAAATGTGAACGGCTCGTTTCTCCTCTGACACGTCACATACCTGTGTTCAGCTGGCTCGGCTGTTCAGGTACTACTGGGCAGTCATGACGCCAAGAAGAGGATATTATTGGAGCCCACTTCTCCGTTGCCGCCGGTAAGCTGATGGCCACCGTATTTGACAGGAATACATTAGTGTCTGTGTCTGTGACCCTGTTCAACCCACAACCGGTGGGATTCACCTGTCGATTCTGCTGGTGGTTGAAATCTGTACTCACACAGCGTGCTGAATGATTTAAGCCTATTTTGTGCGCTCAAAACTATTTTTAGTCGCAAATGCGAGTGCGGTGACAGACGGATCACCACACTGCCGACATTTTACTCCGCCCGTCACGGCGCGCTATTTGATTGCGTTATCAAAACACGCTGCTATTATTTGGCCTTGCTTTTAACCTATTCCACTGAATACCAAATGTGTGGGTTTTTTTTCAATATTCAACTGAATATATTCGGTTACCAAATATTCCGTGCATCCCTAAAATTAAGTGCCTTCTAGCATTTTATACACAGTCCAACCATATACTAGGTTTTGACCATATGACAGTGTGTGCAACAAAACGTTGAGCCTCTGTAGCACTAGGGTTATGTGTAAAAACACACAGCCCTGAACACTGATCTTGGAAAGAGATATGCATATGCATATGCATATGAAAATGATTTTGATTAGAGATATAGTTTGGCAGTATTCACTTTGTGTAAGATGCTGAATGGCTCAACGTCATTACTCAAGCTTAATGTGCTGTCTGTTGTCTTCAGGGTCTGAGCTTTCACCTGGGAGCTGTTCTGCTCTCTTTGGGCTTCATCACATATGTTGAACATGGTATGGAAAACACATCAGCTGTACAGAATACATAAAGTTCTAATTGTGTCTAATGATGTTTTATTCTGCCAGCTCTGTCTGTGTTGTATATACTTGCCTCCTGTTGCTGCCTCTTGTTTCTCAGTTGACTTACCTTGTTTAATAAAGGTAAAATAAAGTAATATACATACATACACATATATATATGTATGTATATATATAATGTTTGGACACACCTTCTCATTCAATGCGTTTTCTTTATTTTCATGACTATTTACATTGTAGATTCTCACTGAAGGCATCAAAACTATGAATGAACACGTGGAGTTATGTACTTAACAAAAAAAGGTGAAATAACTGAAAACATGTTTCATATTCTAGTTTCTTCAAAATAGCCACCCTTTGCTCTGATTACTGCTTTGCACACTCTTGGCATTCTCTCGATGAGCTTCAAGAGGTAGTCACCTGAAATGGTTTCCACTTCACAGGTGTGCCTTATCAGGGTTAATTAGTGGAATTTCTTGCTTTATCAATGGGGTTGGGACCATCAGTTGTGTTGTGCAGAAGTCAGGTTAATACACAGCCGACAGCCCTATTGGACAACTGTTAAAATTCACGTTATGGCAAGAACCAATCAGCTAACTAAAGAAAAACGAGTGGCCATCATTACTTTAAGAAATGAAGGTCAGTCAGTCCGGAAAATTGCAAAAACTTTAAATGTGTCCCCAAGTGGAGTCGCAAAAACCATCAAGCGCTACAAAGAAACTGGCACACATGAGGACCGACCGAGGAAAGGAAGACCAAGAGTCACCTCTGCTTCTGAGGATAAGTTCATCCGAGTCACCAGCCTCAGAAATCGCAAGTTAACAGCAGCTCAGATCAGAGACCAGATGAATGCCACACAGAGTTCTAGCAGCAGACCCATCTCTAGAACAACTGTTAAGAGGAGACTGCGCGAATCAGGCCTTCATGGTCAAATAGCTGCTAGGAAACCACTGCTAAGGAGAGGCAACAAGCAGAAGAGATTTGTTTGGGCCAAGAAACACAAGGAATGGACATTAGACCAGTGGAAATCTGTGCTTTGGTCTGATGAGTCCAAATTTGAGATCTTTGGTTCCAACCGCTGTGTCTTTGTGAGACGCAGAAAAGGTGAACGGATGGATTCCACATGCCTGGTTCCCACTGTGAAGCATGGAGGAGGAGGTGTGATGGTGTGGGGGTGTTTTGCTGGTGACACTGTTGGGGATTTATTCAAAATTGAAGGCACACTGAACCAGCATGGCTACCACAGCATCCTGCAGCAACAAGCCATCCCATCCGGTTTGCGTTTAGTTGGACGATCATTTATTTTTCAACAGGACAATGACCCCAAACACACCTCCAGGCTGTGTAAGGGCTATTTGACCAAGAAGGAGAGTGATGGAGTGCTGCGGCAGATGACCTGGCCTCCACAGTCACCGGACCTGAACCCAATCGAGATGGTTTGGGGTGAGCTGGACCGCAGAGTGAAGGCAAAGGGGCCAACAAGTGCTAAACACCTCTGGGAACTCCTTCAAGACTGATGGAAAACCATTTCAGGTGACTACCTCTTGAAGCTCATCGAGAGAATGCCAAGAGTGTGCAAAGCAGTAATCAGAGCAAAGGGTGGCTATTTTGAAGAAACTAGAATATAAAACATGTGTTCAGTTATTTCACCTTTTTTTGTTAAGTTCATAACTCCACAGGTGTTCATTCATAGTTTTGATGCCTTCAGTGAGAATCTACAATGTAAATAGTCATGAAAATAAAGAAAACGCATTGAATGAGAAGGTGTGTCCAAACTTTTGGCCTGTACTGTATATATATATATATATATATATATGTATATATATATATACACACACACACACACACACACACACACACACACACACACACACACCTATCTATCTATCGATCTATCGTATGTATATGTATGTGTGTGTGTGTGTGTGTGTGTGTGTGTATATATATATATATATATATATATATATATATATATATATATATATATATATATATATATATATAAACTGTGAAAGGCATAGCAACCTGCTGAACAATTACATCCCAAGTCTGCTCGAAAGCAGGATAGCGCTTTAAAAACAGACCCCCCGCAGACGGCCCAGGGAGATAGTTCTTTCAGTAGATCTGGAATAAATAAGATTTATGAATCTATAAATAATAACCACATTATATGTGGTGCAAAACCATGTGAAAACCCACAGTGATGCTAGAGAAATTAGTGATGAATCTATTGCAGCACCTTTAACTCTTCCCATGAAAGTAAGCATGTCTCAAAAAATAGATGTATATAGTTAAAAAAAACTTATGGAATGTTAAGTATTTGTCCTTTTTGTTTTGTAAAATCTGATGAAAAACAAGTTTGTTTTGTGTATTTTATTTTGTCAATGACAGAATTTCAATACTTTCATCAATAATTCTGGTTAACTGACTCGCATAACATTTTAGCTGAGGTTGGACAGATTTTAGGGATATGACACACTTGAAGATGCTGCAAGAAATTACATCACAATGAGCAAAAATACCAACAAATCAACTGGCAGGCTGTTTCTTTCGCAGAGTTCAAGGGGTTAATCTGCTCCCATTATTCCTGGTGTCCTGAAGAATTTCTGTGGTAGTGTGAAGAAAGAGTAGCCCGCTTATTTCTCACCCCTGAATGATGAAAGGTTGTCCATTTGTTCTCTCATCCGTAGTTCTGAGAAAGAAGCTTGCATCCATCTTCAGTGCCTGTATCATGTCCAGGCCCTGCACATCTGAGTGCAGCCATCAGCACAAGAAGGTATAGCTTCAGCATCCTTTAGTAATGCAGTTATGGGGGGCATGATAAAAAGAAATCACAGTATTGTACTGTGTCAGAAGGGATACAAACTGCTGAATAACCTTCAAACTTAGGCCCTGTCTATATGTATCCAGATATCTTTGTAAATGGATATTTTTCTCTATGTTTGGGCCTCTCGTCCACATGCAAATGGAGTGTCAGGTACATTAAATGAAAATTTAAGGCCTTCTAAGGTGAGATTTATCTAAACACCGTTTACTATTTATCTGTGTGGACGTGTAAAACGGAACATTTGGGAAATGATGATGTAATCTTCTAAATTATGCAGACCTATACCTTACACTTACACTCACTTCACAAACAGAGATATCTGCTGCATCCCATTGTTTGTACTCCACTGCAGTGTCCAGGATTTAAAATCCACTAGAACTGACTATTCTGGATCAGGACTGGTCGAACCAGCGGATGTTGGGACACTCTCTAGAGTGGGATTGTTGTTGTTGTTGAGGTGTGGAAGGAATACTTGCGCATATCCAGAGCATCACTTGTATGTTCAAGTGAGCTTCTTTGTCATTAAGTTGAACAGGAATCCCTGGTGATGAGATTTCCAGTAGGTGTTTTGAAAAAGGTAACATTAACCTGTACGCTTCAGACAGACAGTTCACCCCGCCAGGCCACAAGCAGAAAATCTAGTGAATAGAAGTCTTGTGGCTCACCTATTTTTATTTTTCACCAAGGGGCACCAGTTATGTTAGGAACAACAATTTTAGGCATCACACGGAGGCACCATTTATGCTGGGAACAACAATGTAAGGCCTCACCAAGGAGCACCATTAATGTTGTAAATTATTCTGGTGATACTATGTGTTGTGATCTAGGCACTGGTGCTATGTAACATGGCAGCACCATTTGTTGGGACTTAAGCCTTAACACGGGCCTGACCTTGTAAAAGATCTCCAATTAAAGTATCAAATTGGCTATCAGAAATAATTAATAATATTTATTGTTTATGTTAAATAATATGACTTAATTTACATTAAATCACCTCGTGGGACACCATTCCCGAAAGGGGAAACTGATAGCCAGATAAAGATATCAGTCTCATAAAATTCCCCACCAAAACTTAACTATCAATTTGGAATTTGTATTAATAATTAAATTAATAACAGTAACCAAATTTAATAATAAAGCCTGTAGGATTTTGGAGTTCTTTATGAAGCAGAGGTTGACTTTTCATTCACTCTTGTGCAACATTAAACAGACAGCAGGTATTTGTTTATTTGTTTATTTATTAGGATCCCCATTAGCCATCACTCCGTTAGGGGAGTGATGGCTATTCTTCCTGGGGTCTTCACACAGGACACAATTAAATACATGGTAAAAACATACAGAATAACAATAACAATCTAGAATCATATATGATAGTTACAAGGAAAAAACTACAATATTAAATTCAGTAATTTACCACAATGTGGACTACTAATTGCAATTGGAAGAAATTGTTAAAAACAGTTTTAAAGTTTTGCAAACACACCAAATTGATACCTAAGCTTATGAAACGGAACAAAACAAAAACTAAAAAACAACAAAACAAAAGAAACCAAGAAGTCAGATATTATACACTCACCTTTCTAAAATCATCTTTTTCAGTTTGTCTTTAAAACTACTTCTGCTTTCCAGTGATAAGAGCTCAGGTGGAAGCCTGTTCCACTCTGCAACAGCACTGTACATAACTGTTCTCCTAAGTGTGTTGGTTCTCGGCAGACGTAATGTGAATCTGTGGTTTACTGCTTGTCTTGTCTCATGGTTATGTCTGTTATTGGTTGGCAGTAGTTGTAAATATAAGCAGTTAGGTTTACCAACAGTATATATATTCTTTACAAACAGAATAAGACTGCATGTCAGTCTGTCTTTTACCATTAGCCACGATAGTCTGTCATGCATTTCTAACACATTCTCCCTTATGGAGCACTGAAGTGCAAGGCGAGCTGCTCTATTTTGAGTTAACTGGAGTTTTGACATTTCATTTTGTGATACACAAGACCAGACTGTCGGACAATAGTCCAGATGTGAAAGGACTAGAGACTGAGTTACAGTTTTTAAAGATAACTCATCTAAGAGACTAGCACTTTCTTTAATGATGGAAATACCCCTACTCATCCTTGTGACTATACTACCAAGATGAGATGTCCATGACAGAGTTTCATCCATAGTAACCCCAAGCAGTTTAGCCTCCCTGACCTGTTCAATATCAGTATCATTTAGGGAGAGAGATAGTTTGTGATCCGACCTTAAGGCATATTTAGAACCTAGCATTAGACAGTTGGTTTTAGAAACATTTCATTTCAATTTGTTTTCATAAACCCATTCTGAAACCAACATAATTTCCTTTTGAAATGTATTATTGACCTGTTCAGAGCTTAAGCCTGATGCAAACATGGTGGTATCATCAGCATAAATCGGCATGCCTGCATTCTTTAACATATAAGTAATATTATCTACGAAAATGGAGTAAAGGAGCGGTCCTAGGCAGCTGCCCTGGGGAATTCTACATTCAAGTGTAATTAAATTTGATATTGAGCCATTAAAAACAACACATTGCTGCCTGTCTGACAGATAACTTTATGGCAGTATTTCTGAAACCATAGGCCCTCAGTTTCTTGATTAATAGGTCATAGGGCTGTCACTTTTTCAAAAACTCAAGTTCAACCAAATTAGAAATGATCGATAATTCGTTTGGATAAATTCGAATTACAACAACAACAGATACGCAGCACTTCTATTTTTGCCGGACGCCGGAGCACAACGCAGCAATACAGCACAGAGCAGATCGTGCGGGGCAGGAAGTCGTGCAGAGAAATACAATAAAACATCTGGTTAATTTTCAAAATAAGATACACAGTGTTCACGGCGGATCATATTTCCCTGCACTACACCTTGAAAACTACATAATGGGCAGAGGCAGGCCTGAAGTCAACAGGTCAGAGGTTTTCAGACGTCATTTCACCCCGTTGACACCGTGGACGAGGAGATATTCATCATGGCAGTGCACCGAGATGTCTTCCGGCGGAGCTACACCGCTCCGCACAGCAAACGCAGCCGGTGGGTATTGACGGACGGCGGAGCACGCAGCGGATAACCAGCGCTGCCGTTCCGCAACAGACACGCATCCAGTGGAAATCCGGCGTTAGACAAATGCTTCTTACAAAGTCGGCAAACAGCCTTATCTTTGTTCGTAACTTTGCCATCCACGGCGTAGAACCCAAAATACTTCCACACGCTGCTTCTCAGATGTTTTGGTGTCGTGATTGTCCGCCCGGGACGGCTTTGCTCGCTATTGTTCCCATTTTCAATGCGAAACAACGCGTTAACATTAGCTTAGTTTAGTGATAGGTCAATAGGGCATGCAATAGGTCAAGATGATAGTGAATTCTTTGAGCGCCCTCTGTTGGATCACACGGCGAACTACATCAAACGGTCTGATGCGCCTATAGAGACTGCAGCTTGCATTTCGAACAGGTAATTACAGCTCGAATATGAACTTTTCACCCCTCCATCAAACGAATGTCCGAAATTCGAATAAAAAGTGACAGCCCTAATAGGTCATGGTCTATAATATCGAACGCATCACTAAAATCCAAAAGTACTGCACCTACCGCATCCTTTTTATCAATATGTTGTAACCAACAGTCTGTTAAAGATGTTAAGGCAGTTGCTGTTGAGTGAAATTATTTGTGTGACAGGTGCAAGAGAGGAAAGATATGTGAAAATATAAGAAATATAAAGAATAGTATTTACAAATATATATAGTTAAATAAACAGGAATTATTAACAAACATAAACGTAAATATATATATATATATATATATATATATATGTGTACAGTACAGGCCAAAAGTTTGGACACACCTTCTTATTCAATGCGTTTTTTTTATTTTCATGACTATTTACATTGTAGATTCTCATTGAAGGCATCAAAACTATGAATGAACACATGTGGAGTTATGTACTTAACAAAAAAAGGTGACATAACTGAAAACATGTTTTATATTCTAGTTTCTTCAAAATAGCCACCCTTTGCTCTGATTACCGCTTTGCACACTCTTGGCATTCTCTCAATGAGCTTCAAGAGGTAGTCACCTGAAATGGTTTTCCAACAGTCTTGAAGGAGTTCCCAGAGGTGTTTAGCACTTGTTGGCCCCTTTGCCTTCACTCTGCGGTCCAGCTCACCCCAAACCATCTCGATTGGGTTCAGGTTCGGTGACTGTGGAGGCCAGGTCATCTGCCGCAGCACTCCATCACTCTCCTTCTTGGTCAAATAGCACTTACACAGCCTGGAGGTGTGTTTGGGGTCATTGTCCTGTTGAAAAATAAATGATTGTCCAACTAAACGCAGACCGGATGGGATGGCATGTTGCTGCAGGATGCTGTGGTAGCCATGCTGGTTCAGTGTGCCTTCAATTTTGAATAAATCCCCAACAGTGTCACCATCAAAACACCCCCACACCATCACACCTCCTCCTCCATGCTTCACAGTGGGAACCAGGCATGTGGAATCCATCCGTTCACCTTTTCTGCGTCTCACAAAGACACAGCGGTTGGAACCAAAGATCTCAAATTTGGACTCATCAGACCAAAGCACAGATTTCCACTGGTCTAATGTTCATTCCTTGTGTTTCTTGGCCCAAAAAAATCTCTTCTGCTTGTTGCCTCTCCTTAGCAGTGGTTTCCTAGCAGCTATTTGACCATGAAGGCCTGATTCGCCTCTTAACAGTTGTTCTAGAGATGGGTCTGCTGCTAGAACTCTGTGTGGCATTCATCTGGTCTCTGATCTGAGCTGCTGTTAACTTGCGATTTCTGAGGCTGGTGACTTGGATGAACTTATCCTCAGAAGCAGAGGTGACTCTTGGTCTTCCTTTCCTGGGTCGGTCCTCATGTGTGCCAGTTTCGTTGTAGCGCTTGATGGTTTTTGCGACTCCACTTGGGGACACATTTAAAGTTTTTGCAATTTTCCGGCCTGACTGACCTTCATTTCTTAAAGTAATGATGGCCACTCGTTTTTCTTTAGTTAGCTGATTGGTTCTTGCCATAATATGAATTTTAACAGTTGTCCAATAGGGCTGTCGGCTGTGTATTAACCTGACTTCTGCACAACACAACTGATGGTCCCAACCCCATTGATAAAGCAAGAAATTCCACTAATTAACCCTGATAAGGCACACTTGTGAAGTGGAAACCATTTCAGGTGACTACCTCTTGAAGCTCATCGAGAGAATGCCAAGAGTGTGCAAAGCAGTAATCAGAGCAAAGGGTGGCTATTTTGAAGAAACTAGAATATAAAACATGTTTTCAGTTATTTCACCTTTTTTTTGTTAAGTACATAACTCCACATGTGTTCATTCATAGTTTTGATGCCTTCAGTGAGAATCTACAATGTAAATAGTCACACTTTTTCACACCACTGTATATGTATATGTATATATATGTATGTATGTATATATATATATATATATATATATATATATTCTTTTTCTGCTTCCACCTTTCTTACTTTAACAGGGATGTGACTCTGGATGTATCAAGTCTTAAACCCTTTTTTGGTAGTTTAAGCATCTTTGCAAAAAGAAAACGTTAGAGATCACAAATACCCGTATAACCTTAATCCAGCCTTTGCTGGGACTTTCTTTATTACAATAGTTTATTTAGCTTCTCCAAGCTCCTGATGCATTATACTTTAGCCTGTGTTGGATTTACATTCAATTTGACAAATACTTTACAATTGTGGGTCCACGTAGACTGCAGCTTTCCCTGTTTCCTCATGAATCTTGCTTATTTTGCAATGTCAATGTTTCTTTTGATGAGATGCTCATTTAGATATATATCAGTGCCCTTTAGCTTTCTGCTCTGTTTGAGTAGGTGAACTTTTTTCTTTCTATTGGCAGAGAGAGCGAGAGAGAGAGAGACAGAGAGACAGACAGACAGAGACCGACACTTTATTAGCAGGCAGAGGAAGGCTGGAAATAGCTGTGGTTCTAGTCATTGTTGTGTCCCTGTTCCGAAGGTGAAAATCCGAGGAAGCTGGTTGCTCGGGGTCCTTGCAGAGTTAGACGCTGGGGTGCAAACTCAACTTGGTTCTCCTTGTAGCTGGAAAGTTAGCTGCAAACCTTGTGCTTGCACCTCTAACTTTTCTGGTTCAGGTTAAGAGAGCCTGTGATCAATTTACGTTTGATGGTTCAGGGCAAGGAGGAAGGGTCTGAGCTTGTTGGCAGCCCAGGAGAAAAAGGAGCCTGTCTGGGCACTAGAGGGTGACACGGGAGTGGTTTTTTAGTCCCGTCCCATTCCAGTCCCACAAAAATAATCCCATCCCATCCCAATCCCATGAAAAAGTTTCCCATGTTGGTCAGGCAACACATCATAAGAACCAGTTCTGAGAGAGAAAAATGTAGTTAAAGTATTGCAGTAGAAGTAGTGATTGACTGATATTATTATGTATGGCATCACTAGATTATTAATACTGAAGCATCAATGTTAGAGCAGCATGTTACTGTTGTAGCAGGTGTGCAGTTAAGTTGGTCGTATTCGCTCTTTTTGTTGAGATGGTTTTAGAACAAACCCGGCACACCCGCACGTCCAAATTACTGGGCTCCCCTCTGTCATTTGGTTTAAATCCAAAACACTCCCAGACGATGCACGGCAGTGAACGCTCTTGTCGTCCAGTCTCTTTGGTGGAGAGAGACGAGGATAACAAACATGCATGAATATGGCAATTAATCCCTTTCAATTTACTGTGCAATAAACCGATTTATCTCATATCGCAACAGGCCTAATTATGATTCCCAGTCCCGCCCGCTCCTGTTGACTTTTTTTTCCCATCCTGTCCCAGTCACGTGAAGAATAGTGAAACTGATTCCCATCCCATGGGAATCCCACGGGAATCACGTGACCCGTGTGACGAAAAAATGTCAGCCTCTACTGGGCACCTCTGGGCTGCTCCACAGCTCAGGGCGAAGAGGTATGAGCTGCGCAGCAGCTCAGAAGCAAAAAAGCATCTGGGCTGGTCCCAACCCAGCAGAAAAGAGGAAGATCCTGACAGAATGCAGGTCTTATCTTAAGCCTAGTTCACATTACACGATTTTCACCACAATTTTGATGTCGCAGAGGATCTTGAGAGCCACCTTGGGTCCGAGGTGAGTCAGCAGATAGTCTGCCACAACGAGTCCTCGTGTGTGAACAAGCCTACAAGCAAGTCGCCCCCTTGTCTGCAACTGGGACTGGATATCTGGCATGCTAGAAAACTGGAGAAGTGTGACATGACTGACAAAGAGCATCAGTCAATGAGAGGTGGGATACGTCCCACGTCAGTATGCAAGAGGGTGGAAGAAATGTGAGGAGGACAAGCTGCAGGGTTGCCACTTGCCAGGTCCACTTATTAGCCCCGACTTTGGGCTTGTTTCTAAAGTGGAGTTGCTTATTTGGGCTTGCGCTCTAAATGTCTCCTTTCTCTCTATATATTCACCTAATAAGTTATTTAAATGCATAGTAGTCGCTTCTATGGTTCTTGTTTCCATAGCCCTGATTGCTTGTTTTTCTCCCAAGATCTGGCAACACTGACAAGCCACAACAGTGGCGGCGTCCACAGGATCAAGGGGAGCGCGTTGTGTTTGGACCCAGGCCGTGGAGACAGTTCTGAACACTGGGAAGAATATCAGTGCCTTTATGATGTGTCGTCTCCAAGTTTGTTGATGTCACCACATTATCTGGGGCTCTGTTGGTGAGGGTTCGGTGGAGAAATCTTGTGGTGTGCAGAAACAGGTCGTAACACAGTTGGTGAGACTCCCGCTAACAGAAACACACTTCTCCAGGTATGAACACTTAAAAGATTATGATAGTCTCCACAACGCAAAATCAGGGTGAAAATCGTGTAATGTGAACTAGGCTTTAGAGTTTGTCTGGTGACATCACAGAGGGGCATGTCACTGTAACAGTACTGTCCAATCAAGTTTGACAACTGGTCTCACTGGGAGGGGTGAGGTGACCTCCTGTGAACATGAGTGTCAAATAGCTGTCTCTGTTTGAAGAACAAAGAGCATGCAGAGAAGAAAAGCCCTCACATGTCCAGTTTAGATTTTAACAAATGACGAATCATCTGTGGTCCTGTGAATCCCAACATTACTCAAGACTTCCTGTTTCCATTTCAAAATAAAAGTCCCCTGACAAGGTTTTTGTGCACAGAATCCATTCAATCGTTGTGTAACATGAGGCTTTTTGTTGTGAAGTATTTACAGGACCATGTTGTTGATAATGCAGTGGCATGAACAACAATAATGATGTGGAGTACCAGCTTTCAGTTGTAGAAAAACAGTATTTACAGCAGCAGCACTGCAGCAACAACGCTGTCTGTGTGAACATTGGGCGGGGCACAATCTGTTTACAAAAATATCTGGGTACGTATAGACAGGGCCTTAATATCTAAGTTTACATGCCACTTGGGAAGTGATTTCAAACTTGATTAAGAATCGTTTTTCATCTATATCTATATGGATTTAAAGGGAAGAAATATTGAATAATAACTAAAAACAGTGAAAATCAATCTCTCCAAAGTGATCTACATTAATTACATAAAAAATACAAAGTGCTTGTTTGCACAAGGATCTATCTCCCAGCATCACTGCTGGGAGTGGTCAGAAATGTGCTTCGTTGCACCTGTAACTTCACTCAGCAGTGATTTCACAGAATGCTGGACTACACCGTTGCATCATTGCAGGAAGGTAAGAGAAGTTAAGCCAGTGGAGGCCAGCAAAGATTTTCAGAGTTAAGTTACTCCTGAAGGTTTAAAAAGATTGATGGACACTATAAAGATGTTCTTGCGGCTGTTACAGTTTGTTCTTTTTCCTTTGGCCGGTAGGAGTATTGGGTGATGTTGCTGAACCTGGTTTTCAGCCTCCTGACCATCTTCCACCTCATCTATCTGGGCTCCATGTTTGATCCTGGGGTTGATGAACAGGAAGTAGAAGAGGTAAGAGGATCCTAAGGACTGAAAAATTTTTACATTTTAAATGCCATGTAAATAGCAACATGATATACAGGATTCCCATAGTCATAACCTGGAAAAGACATGGAATTTCCCAACTGCATTTTCCAGGCCTGGAAAAGTTGTGGAATTAATGAAAATCATCTAAAGTTTTGGAGAAGTCATGGAATTCGTTGTGTTTAATGTTTTAATTAGTGTTTAATCTTCCCGGGATAACCTTCCATGTAATGTAACTAGGGATGTTGTAGTTGTAAATGCTATAATGTCCTTATGTTTATTGATAATCTGCTGGTCAGCTGGCACTATACCGAAGATGGCAGAGTAGGCGTTAGGTTGCAAATTTATGGACAGTGCCTGTGAGAGAATTCTGAAGATTGCTGACCAGTAATCTGAGAGGGAAGAACATGACCAGAACATGTGTGTTAATGTTGCAGAGGCGATATGACATCTGCTACAATTCTCATCCACCTAGGGATAAATTCTGGCCAGCCTAGACTTGGAGAGGTGGGTTCGGTGCCAGACTTTAAACTGAATTATACCTAGCCTAGCACATGAAGTAGTTCCATTAACTCTCTTCAGAGCTTCAGTCCAGGATTCCTCAGGTATTGCATCCCCAAGCTCCTCCTCCCATTTCCCTTTAATTTTATTGAGAGAGGTGTCTCCGAGAGATGATATGTTGGAATAGATTCTCGAAATGAAACCTTTTCAATTGGAGTGAATTTGGAGGATATCATCCATAGCAGTAGGGTGAGGTACATTGGGGAAGTTTGGATCTAGATTTTGCATAAAATGTCGGACCTGGCAATATCGAAAACGACTTGAGCCGGGGAAGTTGAATTTTGAGAGAGATGACCAAAGGTGGAGAAGATACCTTCGCTGTAGAGATCTTTAAATTTGGAGAGGCCAAGTCTTTTCCACAGGGTGAACGTGTTATCTAATCTAGACGGGACAAACAGGTGATTGTCACAGATAGGGGCCAGAAGAGAGAAATCTGTTAAACTGAAGTGGTTTCAGAATTGTGACCAAATTCGTAAGGTGTTAATGACAACAGGGTTAGAGGTATAGCGTGGAGTAGACAGAGGGAGTCTCGAAGTAACCAAGGCGGAAAGCGATGTCAGAATGCATGACTCATTTTCAATTTCATCTGGAGCATGAAACCAGTATATGATTTGCTGAATATTAGCTGCCCAGTGATAGTGAAGCAAATTTGGCAAACCCAATCCGCCCTGGGATCAATGACGCTGCAGAAGCCTTTTTTGTAGTCTAGCCCCCCCCCCCCCCCCCCCCCCCCCCCCCTCCAAATGAATGATGATATGGTTTTATCAATGGACTGAAAGAAGGATTTTGGGAGAAATATAGGGAGACATTGAAAAAGATAGAGGAATCGGGGTAGCACATTCATTTTAATACAGCCAGTGAGAGATTAATGGACCTCCAATTCTGTAAATCGTTTTTCAGTTTATCAATGAGAGGTGTGAAATTTTCTTTGTATAGTTTAGAGAAAGTCCGTGTAATATTGATTCCTAAATATCTAAAGCCAGATTAAGATAGATGAAATGGCAGGCCCCTTTGGAATTGCAAGAGCTAGGTTGTTCACCGGAAAGCACTCACTTTTCGTAAGATTAGTCTTATATCCCGAAAAGTTACCAAATCTATGCAACATCTGAACTATGTGGGAGACACACCGCACCGGGTCAGACACGTACAACAGTAAGTCATCGGCATACAGAAGTTTAATCCAGGCAATGAAAGTGGGTCCCAAACCAAAGGCCTGCAGACATTCAAATAAATACGCCCACTCCACTCTGTCAAAAGCCTTCTCTGCATCCAGGGAGATAACCACTTCTGGTACCTCCGCGGATACAGGAAAGTATATGACATTGAGAAGGCTCCGGATGTTAGAGAAGGAGTGACGACCAGTCATGAAACCTGTTTGGTATGGGGAGATCACCTCATCTGTAACAGATTCTAAACGCCGGGCAAGTGCCTTAGCTAAAATTTTAATGTCACTATTTAACAACGAGATAGGCCGCTATGATCCACACTGTGTTCTGTCCTTCCCCGGTTTCGGTATAAGTGTTATGGATGCCTCAGTTTGTGGCAAGGCCCCGGAGCCCAGTGAATCATTAAACATTTCTAGAATAAGTGGTGCTAGTTTGGCTGAAAACTTTTTGTAGAATTCAATTGGATATCCATCAGGGCCCGAGGCCTTGCCACTTTGCATCGCCGAAATTGCATTTAAAATTTCTGTTAGTCGAAAGGGTAGTTCTAGTTCTGCTTTATGGATGGGATTGATAACAGGGGCGTTTAAATTCTTGAAAAAGTTGTGCATATCCGTATCATCACTGGGTGCTTCCGAAGTATAAAGTTTTGAGTAGAATGCTTTGAAGGTATTGTTGATTTCGAGGGGGTCTGTAGTAAACTCCCTGTTTTCTTTTTGTATTTGTGTAATCTGTTGACCGGAAGATTTACATTTTAATTGATGCGCTAGCAGTCTACCAGATTTTTCGCCATGTTCATACACAAAGCCTCGTGATTTCAGTAATATACATTCTGTCTTTTCAGATGATAATAGTTCATATTTGGATTGAAGATCCAGCTTATTTTTATAAAGTTCTGGAGTGGGAGAGGCAGAGTATTGCCGATCTATGTCAAATATTGAACTGAGAAATTGTTCTTGTTCTTGCTTCCTAGCTTTATTAACGCTAGATGTGTAAGAGATAATATCCCCCCTTATTACCACTTTAAGAGACTGCCAGAGCAAGGAGGGGGAGATATTATCCTTCTTGTTGGTTTCTAGGAAATTATCAATGGCTGTTGAAATCATTTGGCAGAATCCTTCGTCTGTCAGTAGTGAAGTGTCAAATCTCCATGGGGCCCGGTCAGAGAGGTTAAGTGGGAAGGAAAGATCTAATATTACTGGGGCATGGTCGGATTCAATTATGGTGGAATATTCTATATTTTTAACAAAGGGGAGTAATACACTGTCTATGAAAAAATAGTCAATTCTGCTATACGAATGGTAAACATGTGAAAAAAAGGAGAATACTTTACTATGAGGGAAGCGGAAGCGCCATGGGTCAAAACAACCAGTTTGGTTCATGAACGACGACAATATTTTAGCCATTTTGGAGGGGGTTTTGGACTTTGGGTTGGAACGGTCCAAGGAGGGGTTGATTGTACAGTTTAGGTCTCCTCCAAAAATTAGGCAGCGTGAGTTTAAGTCAGGTATAGATGAGATTAGTTTTTCTATTAATTTCTCATCGTCCCAGTTGGGTGCATATATATTAACCAATATAACAGGTTTGTGGTACAGGGACCCTGAAACGATAATAAAACGGCTTTGTGGGTCAGATATAATGTTAGTGGCATTGAAGAGTGCTTTTTTATGAATTATAATTGCTGTGCCACGTGACCGGGAGTTGAAACTTGAATGAAAAATTTGGCCAACCAAGGTTTTTTTTTAATCTGATGTTGTCTTTAACCATTAAATGTGTTTTCTGCAAAAAAGCAACTTCACATTTTAAAAGTTTAAGATGTGCAAATATTCTGGCTCGCTTTACAGGTCCGTTCAGACCTTTGACATTCCATGAAATAAATTTTACATTTTCCCCCCCTGTACTCTGATTAATTCCCTGTGTTCTGTTCATGGTCTACTAGATCTATCAGTAAGGTTTGTGGGAATACATGATCCGTTGCACCGCAGCCCAACATTCACTCCAAAGAGCATATAAAATCCTCCACTTAAAAATAGATAGTAAAATGGTGAAAACAAACTTGTAAAACTGCTGAGATGGGTTTGAAATCCAGGGATGTGCACACCCAATACCCTAATAACTCTGACAGAACCCCCAATTACCCAAGATAACAACAGAACGTGATACAACAAAATAAAATCAATGTGATTGTGGCAAGGTGAGCGGTGTATTAAAGGTTGCTGACAACGCCACCTGGGGGCTTCCACCCCAGGATATAACAAGATTTGTAATTTACCAGTTTTCAATCTAGAACAAAGGCCGTTAAACACAGTTTAAAAAAAAAATCCCACAGGACAAGAGCGTGATTTCCAATTATAACAATATTTTTATTAAACAATTAGTCTAAAATGAGCAACAGACTAAATAATAATAATAATACTAATAATAATGATAATAATGATAAGAAGTGATATAAGGAGTTACCAAAAAGGAAAAGGAGGACAGGGCTGGGGGCTTACCACGACAGCGGTAACGAAAAGGGGAGGGATCCAAAAACTACACTGCACCCGTGACACAGCAAACCAAAACGTGAAAAAGGAACCACCACCAGGGGAACCGCTGCCACTCTGGGCCCTCAGCACCTGTCAAAAGAAAAGGACACAATTAAAAACATGAAATCAAGGTAACTCTCAGACACACCATAACCAAAATATCAGTCACCCCAAACCCAAAGGAAACTATTCTAAATCACAAATTATCAAATTAAAGAACAAAAAAAGTTTCTAAACAATAAATCAATCTAAACCAAAAACCCAATCAATAATAATTCAAAAAAAAGAAACAGAAAAGAAATCAACTCAGGTAAATAATTAAGTGTCTGCCACTCCAAATTAATTAAAAGGCAGTCTTTAGAGGGGATGGCTCTGTGTCACGGAGGGTCAGAACGCCCCCTTCCGGCTCACGTCGGCAACTTAGGCTGTACTGCCACGGCTTTGGCCGCAGTTAATGGAAACCGTTAAGAGAGTCAGTTAAGAGCCGAATCACAACTAAGGCGATTGGAGTCCCAAACGAGCCAAACCCACGGAGTAACTGCACAGGAGTAACGAGGGAGGGAAAAAGAGAGAGAAAGTCAAGACAGCAGCGAGGCTCACAGCGGCCAGTAACGGCCGCGCACTGCAAAATAAACTAATTAACCTAATTAGAATTTGGATATAAAACATTACAAAAAGTAACAAAAGCTACAACTAAACATTTCCTACCGGAGAGCAGGATCAAGGTGTCACACAGCGGCCGGAGGAGGAAGCCCGCAGCCCAGACTCTACCAGTGATGGCTAGGAGAGAACAATAATCAATACACCTCACCAGACCATCGGCAGCTTAATATAAACGGCAGACAACTATGCGTCTTACCCACAGAGAGCGCACCGCGCGCGCACAGGCCCGAGGGAGACAGCCCGGCTCCCGGCAACCCCACACTGCTGGATGTAGCGAAACTGGGGTAAACACAAGGCCCACAGCACTGAATAACTCAAGTGGAGCAGAGCATGCATACCTTTGTTTTGAAACCTGATCTGCGAACCAGTGAGACGCCGCCACACACGGCTGTCGGCTCCGTGAACGAGGCAGAGGAAGCAGAAAAGGAGGAGGAAAGGTACGACCAGGTCTATTTATAGGGGATCGTTCGCCAATTGTCTGCCACACTGCCCCTCACGGTGGGGAGTGTAGCGCTATCCTGCCACACCTATGTTTACCTCCCCAACTGAGGAAAACTGCAGACTCACCACATCACCCCTGTTCTTCCGGGAGTGCGTTCTCATTAACCCTATTTTCACTTGAGGTACTCCCACTCATTTTGTGCAAAAGTAATAACACTATTTAAACGTATAGCAATGAAGATATCAGAATAAAGAAAAAAAGAATTTATAAACAGAAACAATAACGGCTGGGCTTTAACTTAGCATCAAGTATTAAATTGCCAATTCAAAAATAATATTTACATGCCACATGGGCTGTTTCACCACTTGTGCCTAGAGTAACCAGACAGCAAAAAAAGAAAGGAATAAAAAGGAAAAGAAAGGATACCTGAGTCCAGCGATGAGAGCAAGTGTAAATACTGTTTATGTTAAGTCCAGTTAGTTAAGTCCAATGCCTGGTGTAGAGGTCATTCTTCTCAATAATGAGCGCCAACAGTCACGGTTGTTTTTATCACTCCTTGCTTACCCGGCGGTTGTAAAATTCCTGGGCGTCTCCAGGTGACTCGAAGGTGAGCGCCTGCGCCTCAAAAGTTACCACCAGGCGAGCCGGGTACATCAGGCGGAACCGGACTCCCTTCACGAAGAGTGCCTGTTTCACATCGTTGTAGGCTGCTTGTTTCCTCGCCAGCGTGGAGCTCAGGTCGGGGTAAAGCCTCAGAGCTATCCCCTGATACTTCACCACATGGTTCCTGGACCATTGTAGGACTGCCTCCCTCTGCTGAAAGCGAAGAAAGCGCACAACGAATGGTCTAGCTGGTTTTCCCTCTTTCGGTTTTGGACCAAGTGACCGGTGAGCCCTCTCCAGTTCAGGCGGCTCAGTAAACACGTCGGGACCCATATACTCCACCAGGAGCTCAGAGATAAACTTGACCGGGTCCTTACCGTTCTCGCTGCCCTCCAGGATGTTCACTATTCTCAAGTTGGATCTGCGTGATCGGTTTTCCATGTCGTCTACGCGGTCCCACAGTGCTTGGTTCTGGGTTTGGAGAGATGTAATTGTGGCTTCTGCTGTAGTCAGTCGTTCAAAGTTCTCTCCAGTGATGGTTTCCGCGGCTGTAAGGCGGGTCTGGAACGAGCCGACCGTGTCCCAGAGGGCATTCATGGCTGTCTGAAGTGGCTTTAAAGATTCTTGAATCAGCCCAGAGACATCATCCTTCAAGCTGGCTCTCTGCTTCGCAAGTTTGGCCACCAGTCGCGACATGGAGATGGTGTCAGTGGCATCTTCTCGGACAGGTAGGCTAACGTTCACAGCTTTGCCATTACCGTCAGCAG
This sequence comes from Epinephelus awoara, assembly GCA_035609425.1. NCBI lineage: Eukaryota > Metazoa > Chordata > Actinopteri > Perciformes > Serranidae > Epinephelus > Epinephelus awoara. The sequence goes on along the minus strand of CM069301.1, from coordinate 42,133,414 downwards.
AGGCTGTGTTAGCTGCCATGGCTGAAAGTTTGCTAGCTATGCTAGTGCTAGCTCGTGTTGCGACTGGGGTTGTCTGTGCGCTATTTTTCACATGTTTAGAGCAGCTCATTTTGGTGTCAAAAGTGTCAGAATGACTTTATAACGCGCTGTGATGGGTTGATAGAAGAAAGTCCGACGTTTAAGTAGGAAGTTTGGCAGGTGTGATCGGGAGACCTGAAGTCGACATCTGCACTCTTACATCGTTACCCGGAAGTCATCAAGGAGTTATTTAAAGCTGCCACACTAAAGCTCAGTCAAATTGATGAACTCTTAAATAGTAGCCCTAGATGTCATCACTCAGGTGCCTGTCAGAGATGAGACAGACCCCATGCCACTTCCTTAAACATACCGGCGATCTTAAATAGCCGGTGGCATGGTCAAACACATCTTGAAATTGAAAAGTATCAGCCAGAGTCATCTCCAAGGTCTGTCATTCCTGTTTTGACTAGCATCAGGAAAAACAATGTGTTCTTGAAGCCCACAGCTACTCTATCTAATCTGACTCCAGTTATGCGTCAGCCACAGACTGTGTCAGAAATGTCTCAGTTATCAGCTCAGTTAGAGAACTTAGGAAAAGAGGTGGAGTAGCCACTTTATTTAAGGATGTTTACCAGTGCAAACAGTTGTCATATGGGAAGTTTGAATCTTTTTAATATGTTGCACTGTAGTTGAGATCCTCCTGTCAAGCAGTATTAGTAACCATTTACAGGCCCCCAAAATATAGTGCACACTTTGTTGATGACTTTTCTAAACTATTGTCTGTTGTTTGTATTGATTTTGACTGTGTTGTTATAGTGGGTGATTTTAACATTCATATTGATAATCCCAAAGATGGCAGTGCGAAAGAACTTTTCTACATCCTGGACAACTTTAAACTTTCCCAGCATGTAATGGAGCCAACACACAATAAGGAACATATATTAGATCTAATTATCTCCAAAGGGCTCAACATTTCTGAGGTTGTGGTGACTGATGTTGCCTTTTCTGATCATTACTGTGTTTTCTTTAAAATGGCCATCTCCCCTGACACCAGTAAAATTACAACAGAGGTAATCAGAAAATGGTATATCAACGAAAACACCTGTACACTATTCACCCAGGATTTTACACCCACACCAGCTCTGCCCTCAGTCTCTGTCAATGATCTGGTTCATAGTTTCAGCTCTAAAGCTATGAATATTATGGACAATATTGCCCCCATGAAGGTCAAAATTGTCTCTGTTAAGAAAAAAACACCGTGGAGGAACACCACACAGGTAAAAGCTCAAAAAAGAGAATATAGAAAAGCAGAACGCAGGTGGCGAAAAACCAAACTCCAGGTTCATTTATAAGGAAAGTCTGCACATCTATAACTTGGAGCTTAAAAGGACACGGCAGTCCTTTTTCTCTGAGATTATCAACAGAAATAACAACAATGCACAGACTTTATTTACTGTTGTTGACAGACTGACAAACCCATCAGCGTCAGTCCCTCCTGAACTGCTATCCACCAAGGCATGCAATGACTTTGCTTCTTTTTTTTCCACAGACAAGATTTTAAAGATAATACAGACAGTCTGTAAATCAAACACAGTGGCTATTTCACCTGTGCCTCATAAGACTACTCCAGTTAATTTGGCACTTTTTCACCCATTAAATTATGCTACTTTGACAGACATGGTTAGAAACCTTGGGTCCAGTACCTGCTGCCTTGACACTCTGCCTACAAGCTTTTTTAAAGATGTTTTTAACTGCATAGCATCAGATATACTACAGATAGTCAATTGTTCTCTTCAGTCAGGCCTTTTCCCAACAGCCCTGAAGACTGCAGTCATTAAACCTCTCTTAAAAAAGCCTAATCTGGATGCCTCAGTCATAAATAACTACACGCCCATATCAAACCTACCATTTTTAGGAAAGATCATTGAAAAGGTTGTTTTTCAGCAACTTAACACCTTCTTGGAGCAAAACAATTCCTTTGATGCCTTTCAGTCTGGATTTCGAGTACATCACAGCACTGAGACTGCACTTGTAAAGTTTTAAATGACATTCATCTGAGCACTGATGCATCAAAGATTTCGGTTGTGGTATTACTGGACCTCAGTGCTGCATTCGACACAGTTGACCATAAGATACTGCTCGACAGACTAGAAAAGTTTGTGGGACTTTCTGGCACTGTGCTAAATTGGTTTAAATCTTATTTACAAGACAGGGATTTCTTTGTGTGACTTGGCAATTATGAATCTGTGCGAAGAAAAATTAGATGTGGAGTTACTCAAGGGTCCATTCTTGGGCCTCTTCTGTTCAACATCTATATGCTCCCTCTTGCTCAGATTATGGAATATCATAACATCTCCTACCATACTTATGCAGATGCCACACAACTTTACATAACAGTGTCACCAGATGACTACAGTCCCCTACATCTGCTAAATAAGTGCAGTGATGAAATCAATACGTGGATGTGCCAGAATTTTCTACAACTAAACACAGACAAAACTGAGATAGTTGTTTTTGGCCCCAAAGAGCAAGGATCAATAGTCAGTGCTCACCTTGACGCCATGACACTAAAACCTACAAATCAAGCCAGAAATCTTGGTGTAGTTCTGGACTCAGACCTAAATTTCAATAGTCACATTAAGACAATTACTAAATCAGCCTACTACCACCTTAAAAACATAGCAAGAATAAAAAAATTCTGTCTAAACAAGATACAGAAAAACTTGTTCATGCTTTCATTTTCAGCAGGCTGGACTATTGTAACGGTGTCTTCACAGGCCTGAGTAAAAAATCAATCAGACAACTGCAGCTCGTCCAGAACTCTGCTGCCAGAGTCCTCACCAACACCAAGAGAGTGGAGCACATTACACCAGTGCTTAAGCAGGGTACCCGCGGATCCTTTTAAAGCCTTAAAAAGTCTTAAATTCATGTATCTAAAATTAAGGCCTGAAAATGTCTTAAATTCATTAGAAATGTCTTAAATTGGTCTTAAATTCATTACTCAAAGGTCTTAAAATTGTTGCGGAAGGAATATTTAATCTGACTTTCTTTATTTTCTTTTTTTTTTATTCTCGCAGCACTTTTCTGTGTGTCCATGCGCCGTCCATGCGTGCGCTGGCGGTAGCACATACACAATGAATGGGTTTGTTGGCGGAGGTCTGCGCTTTGCGCGCTCTGTGCGAAAAGGGCTTAACGGTATGCGCTGGCCACCTGGCACTCAATATGCTGCTGTAGTGGTTTGTTTTCCAGACATGTGAGTATCATGGTTGCTGCTTTGAGCAGTGAAAGTTATTATTTATGACTTTTTACTTGTCGGCAGTGATTTTCCACAGAGCTCCACGTGCAAACATTTTACTCGCATTTTCAACTAAAAATAGTTTTGTGCAGCAAAATAAATCATTCAGCACACAGTGCGAGTCCAGATTTCAACCAGCAGCAGAAATGAAAGGCGAATCATGCAGGTTGTGGGTCATTTCACCCCGTTGACACCATGGACGAGGAGATATTAATCATGGCAGTGCACCGAGATGTCTTCTGGCGGAGCTGCACCGCTCTGCACAGCAAACGCAGCCAGTGGGTGTTGACGGACAGCGGAGCACGCAGCGGACAACCAGCGCTGCCGTTCCACAACGGACACACATCCAGTGGAAATCCGGTGCCGGTGACAGAGAAATCCGACCCCAGGTCCAGTAGCCTAATTTCCTCTCGTTGGCGTCATGACTGCCCAGTAGTACCTGAACAGCCGAGCCATGGCGGCACACAGGTATGTGGCGTGTCAGAGGAGAAACGAGCCGTTCACATTTCTCTCTTTGAGGCAGGTAACGGTCCACAAACCTCACCGCACTTTAGGGACTGTTCTTTACTTATGAAGGGACTGTTCTTTACTTATCAGGGGAGGAGGGTGGCTGGTTAATTTTTATTTTATTTATTTATTTTATTTCAATCCCCCCATGTTAATCACTTATTGATGCTGTTTTTGAAGTATGAATATGTCGATAAGTAATTTATTCCATTGAAATATCAGTGATGTACTATAGAAAAGTGATCTGTCTTTTTTATAAATGTCAAAAGGCACATCTGCCTTATTTTTGCTGTGGTATCATAATACTACTCAGAACCGTGATACTTTCATTGGTTTCGTACCGTGGGTCCCAATTTTGGTACCGTGACAACACTAGATGACAACCATTCCATTCGGAGTTGTGCAGTGAAGCGGCTCTG